>BDSI01000062.1:360615-720376 GCA_003117195.1 Eudorina sp. 2006-703-Eu-15 | reverse complement strand
GCCCATCGCCCGGTTGGCTAGCGGGATGTGGGCCCATCGCCCGGTTGGCTAGCGGGATGTGGGCCCATCGCCCGGTTGGCTAGCGGGATGTGGGCCATCGCCCGGTTGGCTAGCGGGATGAGGGCCCATCATCCGGTTGGCTAGCGGGATGAGGGCCCATCGCCCGGTTGGCTAGCGGGATCTTGTGTGAATATAAATGCAGGGATTGATAGCTGACTTGGGCCTTAACGTAAAAACTCAAGGAAAGCAAGCAAGATGCAAATGGTAATTCTGTTCGTTGGCGCCATC
Source organism: Eudorina sp. 2006-703-Eu-15 (assembly GCA_003117195.1). NCBI lineage: Eukaryota > Viridiplantae > Chlorophyta > Chlorophyceae > Chlamydomonadales > Volvocaceae > Eudorina > Eudorina sp. 2006-703-Eu-15. The sequence goes on along the minus strand of BDSI01000062.1, from coordinate 720,088 downwards.
ATCACGCAAGAATGTCAGGCCTGCTTAGAGTCGTACCATCGATTGCGGCGGGCGGCGTAGGTATGAAACTGATGTTGATGCAAGGCAATCCAACCATGCAAATAGAGGTAGATAGGTGCGGCAGGAACAAATAAACAAGGAACTACGACAACGAAACCCCTGTATGTACGTATGCATGACTGTCCGTCCATCCATCCACGCGATGATGGCCTGCACCGCGCGTCCAATCGGACATTCCCTGCTACCTTCGTTACAGCCCCGATCGATACCTAGACCTGCTAGACCTGCGGTTTGCACGCGTACCTGTGTGAATTCGGTTATCTGTTGGTGGTGACGCCGGAAATCGTCCGCATCTCTGCCCGCGTGCAGCTGGTGAGGGAGGGATGCAAGCAAGGAAAGGGGCGGCCGAAAGGCACAGGGGTCGCGTGTGTGAATAAATAATGGGGCAACGAACCTGCTGTATGTCCGTTGGTGCGCGAGCCCTGGCTGTACATCTGTGTGTTTACACCTACACCTACACCTCATACATACCCTCCCCTGCCCCCTTCTCCCCAGCCCACCAAGCAACATCTGCTGGGCATGCACGTCAATCTGCATCATATGTACCGGCGGCGCCAGCCCCATGCACCCGACCCCAACTAAACCCCCATGTACGTACACACTCACCAGGCGCTGACAAAAGCTGGCGCTGCCGAACGACTCCAGAAACTCGCATGCGCCGTCCAGGGCTGCCAACAGCTCTTTCTTCTCTGCTTCAACGTTTGACCAGGCTGCAGGATCCACGCCTTCCAGGCACTCGCGGCTCCACTTCGCCGTCTCCAGCAGCTTCCGGCAATTGTCGGTATTGGTGACAACGGCGTCGCAGCGCTCCTGCAGCTTCTTCAACGCAAGTCCCAGTACGCCGCTCACACCAAAAGGGTCTGGTATCACCGACAGCACATCCACCACCGCCCCTATATACGGAGCAGCGGTGCCCAAACGGCGCTGTGCGGCATCTTCCTTGATCTGGATGCCGCTCTTCCTGTTGGGAGCTCTGCTTGGCTCGGCCGGAGGCTGCAGGTAGGACATACAAATGCAAACAGCACGCAAGGCATGACGACCGCTGGGCACTACTTCCATAACATTGAAAAGCCGGCAAAGAGCTTTCAGTCCATTTTCCGGCAATACAATTCCGTGAATGTTAGCATGTGTGTGTGTGTGTGTGTGTGTGTGAATTTTAGCATGGTTGATGCACAACCCTCGAGCGGTACGCCCAACGGCACACAAGGAACGCCTAAAAGCACGCTCTTGCAGGAAATAAACGAAGACTACTACTGCTGTCCAAAGGGAGAGATTGAGTTGCGGTGGGCCCACGTGCGCTCCAAGAGCCAAAGGGAACGATTGAGTTAGCTTGTGGCCAGAACTCACCGGCGTGGCCGGCTTCGAAGCTCCACAACCCATTGCCTAACCGGAAAGGTTATCGAGAATCTATAATGGAAGAATCAGCGAACGTGCTAACATATCCTGAGCCGCCGCAACAGCGACCTATTGTAGAAGCCGCAATGGTTTCCGCTAGACATGTTAATGTAGGTATGGAATGGTAATATAGCTATCGAGGTGGCCATTCAAAGCTTTGTACGTTTGGGAGTTTTTTTCTGATGTTGTACGGGTGAAAGTTCGTTCACGCCTGATACTCTACTTTCAACGATTTCCTGAAATTCTTATGTTTTTGTTGTGATCATATGTTTCTTGCAGCCGTTAGCAGTGTAGGTCAATTATGTACCGCAGGATGAGCCCAGGTGCCGCTCCAGAGGTCTGAACGAACGTGTGTATAGCAATGAAGAAACACCACTCATGTAACTGGTGTGTAAAGGCACTCACACACCTAATTAAGTCGCCACCATCGGCTATTACGCTGGACTTCGCTTCTCGCGGCTCAGTTCTCTTTAACACCTAATTAAGCGACTTCTCGGTATCCGTACGTACGCCCGCTTGGCATCAGCGAATCACTGGCTTTTCACAGTCATTGCATTACACATCTCTAAGCCTGATTACATTCGACAGCAATTTCTTACCGCTTGTACTAGGCATTTTTCGCAACTTACCCGTTTCACCCTTACTCGTCGCATTCATCCACACATAGGTTGATTCACGCAAATTGGACCCGGTGCTTGATTTAATTACCCTGAATCGTAAGCAGGACCCCTTCCGTGTAATGGAACGACGGATTTCTTCCTCAAGAACAGAGCAGTTTACTTATCTTCTTGATTGATTTTGATCATTTGCAATATGATGATCTATAAGCATTTTTTGCAGACAATGCTTTATACAAAGGGCAGCGTGCATGTTATGATTCATAACAGAAGCGATAAATGTACAACCGTAGCTGGTAAGGAAGAAAATCACACGAAGGGAGATTTACATTGCTCATACAATAAAATGTAGGTTTGCGTTCTACACGGGCGAGCATTAGTTGGCGCTTGCGCCTTTGCTTTCCGGGTGAATAAGTAGGGTGAATCAAGGCTTTAACCCACATCGGCAGAACAGTTAGCTTCTGCTATGCATGTGTCCTTTTGTCCTGGGGATGATTATTGGATCAGCTGCGCATCGCTTGCTGTGGTTTGCGCAAACATCTCCTGCCCACCACAGCAAGAAACAAGAAGATAGCGCAAGTGCGAGCGATTCAGAGCGGTATCAGGAAGCTGAGTGGATCCTGTAATGAATGGATGGATGGGTGTTAGTTAAGGCGGGCGGCTCCCACGCGCGTAAGGATTAAATATCACCCCCCACAAACCCAGCGCCGCCATGAGGCAACGCACATCACAACACGCACTCGCATTCAATGGATCCCACAATTGAAAAAATCATCGATCCGTGTGGTTCCTACGTACATAGCAGTAGGACAACTAGGCAAATACGACCGGCCCGCCGCTATAATATAAGCAAGCAAGGCGACAAATGGCTTTCAGATGAGGCACGGCACTGCTGGCAGTGTACGGCACTCGCATGCCCACCCTGGTGCCCGCAGAGGCTGGCCCCTCCCTGGTGACCCTGCTTCCCCCACCACCCCCTTCCCCACCACCCTCCGCCTTCCCCCTCCCCACCACCCTCCGCCTTCCCCCTCCCCACAAAAACTAACATCGATAAGTGCGGTGCTTACGTACGGCATGTTTGCATGGAAACGCTTGTCGATCGTATTGCGGACTTTAGCTGTCTGGTGCGCGTCATGGCTGCTTGTCCCAATCAACCGACCAATCAAACCAGCTTGACCTCTCCCTACATGATGCGTCGTCTATTTCGCATGGACATGCATCGGACCCAGCGCCAGCCGTTTCTGAGGGGTAAGGTAGGGCTGCTCTGGATTGCGGCTTGAGCCAAACACAAATTCCGTCATCCCAACCGCCCCCGTCCCTGAACACACAGCCGGCCCTCGAACCCGCCGGCCCCATCTCAGCCTATATTACTCCTCCGCCGAAGTCCCCGCGACCCCCGCCGCCCTCGTCTCGCCCACAGTCGCCGCCGCCGCCCCAGCCGCATCCGCCCCCGCCCCGACCGGCCCGACGACGCACTCCGCCTTGTGACCCGCCCCCCAGTGCGCCTTCTGGCAGTCGCGGCTGCAGTACGACACCGTACGGCAACGGCCGCAGGCCTGCAGCCGCAGCTCCGCCTCCGTGTCGCCCTCCAGGTTGGTGCAGGCGGGGTTGGAGCACGTGGGCAGGGCTGAGGACAGGTCCGCCGGGGAGGCCAGGCTGTGAAGGGCCATCAATTTCGCATGTGGCGCCGCAATTTCAGCCACTGCCTGCAGGCCATAATCACAGTGCTCCTCCTCCGCCGACTGACCCGCGTTCCATAAGCTTAAACATAAAGCCAGCCCCTCCACCAAACGGGCAACGCCATCTTCCTCAGCCTCCAGGTCGGCCGCCAGGCTGCGGACGAGCTCCTGGGGCCAGTACGACACGGGCTGTGACGGCGCCGCCGCCGCTGCCGCCGAATGGTGCCCGCAGAGGCTGGCCCCTCCCTGGTGCCCGCAAAGGCTGGCCCCTCCCTGGTGCCCGCAGAGGCTGGACCCTCCCTGGTGCCCGCAGAGGCTGGACCCTCCCTGGTGCCCGCAGAGGCTGGACCCTCCCTGGTGCCCGCAGAGGCTGGACCCTCCCTGGTGCCCGCAGAGGCTGGACCCTCCCTGGTGCCCGCAGAGGCTGGACCCTCCCTGGTGCCCGCAGAGGCTGGACCCTCCCTGGCGCCCAGGAGCCAGCACCGGAGAGGTCAGCAGGACAGCCCATTGAACCTGTATCCCCAGGCCTCTCCAAGACCTGCGAGCCAACTCGTAGTCCGTAGCCCCTTCGGGCACTGCCGCCCGGCGGCACAGCTCCTCAAAGTCCCGAATCAGCTGCCCCGCGCCGCGCGACAAGGCAGACTCCGCTGCAGGCGACTCTTCAAACAGCACCGCCCCCAGCTGCTGCAGCGGAAGCAAGGGCACAGGCCGCCTGTCCGCGCCAAAGCGCTGTTCGGGTCTGTCCCGCAGCGCCGTTGTCCACTTCACCAGTGGATCGACGAGCAGCAGGGCCACATCTAGCTCCGAAACCAGCCTGTGCACGCTGACCAAATCTTCTCTCAGGTCTTCAAACCCTGACGGCATGCCCCGTTCGGCTTCAGCCCGGGCCGCCGCCGGCGCCTCGCAGCTGTCCCAGCGGCGGCGCACCTTGTGCAGCGTGGCCGCGAAAGACGCCACCTGCCGGTCACTGCCGTACGCAGGCAGGTACGGCAACGGGTACCAAGTGCCGTCAAGCATCGCGCCCAGCAAGCGGTGCTCCGGGCCAGACGGGTCCCGGCAGGCGCGACGCAGCAGGCGCTCCAGGGCGGGCAGCAGGCCGCCGGTCAGCGCCGCCGCGATGTCGTCAGACATTCACAAGTTAGATCGAAGGCGCGTCCGCCAGACCAAATGCTCCAAACCGGCTCGGAACGACTGCCGTACGCTTCTCTACGCGTGCGCAAATTGTTGAGAGCGATAATGATAATCATAACCATATCCTAAGTGTTTACGCAAGTGCCTAAAGTTAGTGTTCTTTCGCTGGAGGCACTGCTCTGTGCCTCTGAAACGGCCCCGCACGACGCTGGCGACAGGGAACGATGCATATATGTGCGAAGGCCAAGCTGGAATCAAAGATGATGTTATTATTCGTTTTGGCCATCTACCGGCTCAGGTGCAGCCTCCACTTTGGCCTGTGCACCAGTGGTGCACTATGACGTGTCCTTCGCTGCGACACGTGTGTACCCACATTTACTCACGCCTTCCACTCTAAACTTCTTGTTATTATCGATTGAAGGCGTTTGACAAAGCGAAAGCGCATCTGCGCCCCGTTCATGCACACCCGCCGGTCGGCGCATGCGTGCTCGGCTGCTTGCCGGGGGAACCGTGGGGAACCCCGCTTGCCCCCCCTGGGCGCGCGGCCTTGAACCCGTAGTCCCCTTTCGAAGGGATCATCGTCATCGAAAACAAAGTGAATTCCATAACCGGTCCTCGGTTAGCTGCAATGGCTCAGGGTCAAGGGGCCTGGATGAAATTCTTCAGAAATCTGGATTTCTGGGTCTTAACTTGAGGGGACACAACATGAAGTGGTAGAAGGCAAAGGCACTGGCGTTCTGTCCAGGGGGGATGGGCGGGGTGGCGCAGGCCCGGGCAGGATCCCGGTAGGTCGCCTCCTCCCGTCGGGTCGGTGGGGGAGGCGGGTGCGGGGGCAGCGCGCTTTCCAGTCGCGGATTCTGGGAGCGGCAGTGCAGGCGCTCCGGTTATTGACGGTGTCGTTTGTATCTTTGGCTGTATTACGTGTGGAGATGGATGGATGGGTGTGCAATCCTTGGTGGGTCCCGCCCAGTGTCGGTTCTGGGCCAATTAATTGGACCGCCCGGGTGGGGACCGCCCGGGTCCACCGCGGATGATGCAGAGTTCACGCGAGCCAGGGGTCCGCCGCTCATGACGCAGTGACCGGGTAGGGTGGGTACCGTTCTCAGTGACCCGCGGGTCGGTGGTGAACCGCGGGTCAGTGGTGCCCAGCGACGCGCGGGGCTCGAGCTGGAATGCTGGAAAGATGCTGGATCATTATTGGTTCCGCGGGGGGTTCGTTCACCCGGTCTCCCACGCAACGGCTGCCCGGGTGTGGAGCCCTGCAGCGTTCCCGCCCATGACAGTGACCTCCGTTCACGTCCGTCCGCACGTTCAGCATGTGTGTGTTTAACAAGAAGCCAGTGTAAGTGTGTAAGTGTGTGTGTGTTAGGCAGGCAGAACAGGAGTGCGTGACATGCGAGGGGCCAAGTGGCCGAGTGTGTCTGGGCGGTTTTCGGTCGACAGGTCACGTGTTGCAGAGATCCTCTCTCCGGCGGTGGAAAAGGGTTCGCGGAGGAGGTCGGACTGACAAATAAACTGACTTGGCGTTTCGTTCATGCACTGTTACATCGTTGCAGCTTCAGCAGGAGCTTGCACAGGAGCTGTAGCAGAACTGTTGCTGCAACAAAAGCTATATAGTGGCATATTCGGCGCGGTTGAGGTGATGTTCGTTTGTTCATGGGGACCTCAAGAGCCGCGTGGAATGGCAGCGCGGATGAGGCCACGAGGAAAGATATCGTACAGTGCGTAGATAAACGGCCGTACATCCGTACAGATGTACATATGACTGGCCTGTCGGACGGCGCCGTGACCTCGTGCGTGCACGTCAGAGAGGGAATGTGGGTAGGGGTGCAAAGAGCGTGCGTATGATATGACACGACACGTGATAGAGCAGTGTCCGTGTCATGCCGCGTTACTGGCTCGTCGGGTTTCGCGTACGTAACGCACCAACACTTCCACCTGGGAGATGTAGAAGAACTGATGCAACCGTATATGGCTGCGGTCGAGCAATGAACTCCGTGTAAATACTGAGCTCCGCCGATGTCCTGTTTGAATCCGAATCAACTGATCACTGTCCGCTATCGGCTCCAGATACCGATTCACGTTCCCAGATGAAACTTAGGTATTACAGCAATTGTCGGTGCCTCAGGTGCTCTCCTAGCAACCTCTCTCGGCCCGCCGGGACTTATCCCTGCCCGATGCTGCGTCTCCGAAACAGTCTCAATCTGTTACGCAGTCACTTAATGTACCTAGGGCGTGGAGAACACTTTCTACGCATGCCCAGGAGCGCGGACTAGAGCCGCGCTCAGCCACAAAACTACCGAGATTCACAAACATGCGCCCTCCTGGAGCGACGCGATCACTCCGACAGACTACGACGTCGGCAAACTAGCTACCAACTAATAAAATCGACGACTACTTAACCAGGAGAAATATGCCTGGTAATGCCTCCAACAAAGCGGAAACATCCGACGCGCAAGTGACCAACCGACCCACGGGTACACGCATCGAACCCAACTAACTGCGGTCCTTCTCACCACACTTCGCACCGTTGGCGCTGCGTAATGGTGTAACGGAACACCGTTGCCGGTAAAACGAACGCTGCTGCCGGTAATCCAGCACGACATCCGCGCCCTCGGCCTGGTGCAGCTATATGATCAGATTCTGGACATGACGATTCGTTGTACGGCAACCGTCGTCCTGCTGGTCCTTACTAACGGTCCATTTATACCCACCACAATTTGATCCACTGACCCAAACTCCAGTTGATACATACCTCGTGCGGTGCTTCCACCACCACCACCACCACCACCACCACCACCCCTGCCATATCTATCCCAGTGCGCACGCGGATGGTGGGGCCCCGCCGGTGCCGGGCGGGTTTCCCTCCTGACCACCGCCGCTGGAGCCCGCAGCCACAGCCGCGCCCGCGCGACGAAATGAACCCCGTGGCATCATTAGCTCCCGAGCACCCCGCTGCTAGAGGGCCATAAGTCCGTGCGTCGCATGAAGAGCGTCGGCCGTTCCGTTGTCGTCGTCGTCGTCGTCGTCCCTCGCTGCCATATGAATGTACCGTATGCCACAACTACTAACACATCCGGTAGGAACCCTTCCTGGTTGAATGACCGGCACAACAACACATACAGTAGGAATCCCTCCTGGTCGTCTGGATTGTCTGTGCGGTAAACATGGTCCATCGCTATCATCGTAACACCTGCCCGGGACAGTGGGACACGCGCGTAGTGTTCCAGGCGGGGATGCGTCCGTGTGTTGCGCATTGTGCTAGCTGCGTGGCTGCTCGTCCGAAGCAACCAACCGTCCCAACAACCAACCGCCCCAACAACCAACCGCCCACTGTGATTCAGGCGATCTGACCCACCGGAGCTGCCGTGCCCGTTACCCTGCGCCTCGCCGAGCACGCTGTCGATACCCCGCCCCGTCGTACACGCATGCTCATTCGTTCGCCGATGTGCGCACGTGGAGGATCAGTCTCCGGTACCCGACCGACATGCACACCTCAACTGTACGGATGTACGGCAAAAGGCTCCAGGCCATCCGTTCCCTTTGACCCATCGGTCTCGCTGCTGTACATCAGCCGGACTGACAACTCAAGTCCAGCGCCGCGCCGTGCCTCCTCAAGTCGCCTGAGAGGAACCACAGCCACAGCTGCTGCTACAGCATGAGCCCATCAAGGGGCCTGTGCCGGCAAGCGCTCCCGTGCAACCACCCACACTACCAGTCCACGTTGCCGCCGCCACCGCCGCCCCCGCTGCCGTCGCTGTCCCGACCTCCTTAAACCAGGACGCACTCCGCTTTGTGACCCACCGCCCAGTGTGCTCTCTGGCAGTCGCGGCTGCAGTACGACACCGTACGGCAGCGACCGCAGGCCTGCAGCCGCAGCTCAGCCTCCGTGTCGCCCTCCAGGTTGGTGCAGGCGGGGTTGGCGCACGTGCGCAGGGCCGAGGACAGATCCACCGGGGAGGCCAGGCTGTGAAGGGCCATCGCGTTCGCGTGTGGCGCCGCATTTTCAGCCACTGCCTGCAGCCCATAATTGCAGTGCTCCTCCCCCGCCGACTGTCCCGCGTTCCATAAGCTTAAACAAGAAGCCAGCCTCTCCACCAAACGGGCAACGCCCTCCTCCTCAGCCTCCAGGTCGGCCGCCAGGCTGCGGACGAGCTCCGGGGGCCAGTACGACACGGGCTGCTGCGAAGGCGCCGCCGCCGCCGCTGCCGCCGAGTCAGCCGTCCCAACTGCTGCCCCAGCGCCGCTGTGGTTTCGGGCGCGACGGCGGGCATTGCGGGATGTTCGCGTCGTCGGTCCTGCAGCTGCTGCACCGCCTCCACCCGCCGAGCCGACTGCAGGGGCACCCCTGGCGCCTACCACCCGCGTTGACTCTACCGCTGCCGACGCCGCCGCGGCAACTGCCCTAATGTCTTGCGGCATCACAACCGCCAGAGGAAGCAGCGTCGAAACTAGCCGTCGCCTCCAGACCGTTGCATCGGGTGTGTCGCACCATACCTCCCGGTGCTCACGCCAATGGCCGCCCCCCTGCAGGGCCCTGAGGCCGATGCCCAGCACCGACAGCACCTGACTCCGACGCAGCAGTTGCATTCGCCAGTGCACGGCAGCCTCAAACGGGGAGGTGCCGACGCTGGCAGATGCACCGCTGCCACCAACCCGGCTGCCATCGCATTGGGCATGGGCGCCACTGCCGCCAACACTGCTGCCGCCGTGGCCGTCATCGGTTGTGGCGTCGCCGGCGGCTGGCGAGCTGCCCGCAGAGGCTGGCCCCTCCCTGGCGCCCGCAGAGGCTGGCCCCTGCCTGGCGCCCGCAGAGGCTGGCCCCTCCCCTGCGCCCGCAGAGGCTGGCCCCTCCCTGAGCCCAGGAACCAGCACCGGAGAGGTCAGCAGGGCAGCCCATTGAAGCTGTATCCCCAGGCCCCTCCAAAATCTGCGAGCCAACTCGTAGTCCATAGCCCCTTCGGGCACTGCCGCCCGGCGGCACAGCTCCTCAAAGTCCCGAATCAGCTGCCCCGCGCCGCGAGACAAGGCAGACTCCGCTGCAGGCGACTCTTCAAACAGCACCGCCCCCAGCTGCTGCAGCGGAAGCAAGGGCACAGGCCGTCGGTCCACGCCAAAGCGCTGTTCGGGTCTGCCCCGCGGCGCCGTTGTCCACTTCACCACTGGATCGACGAGCAGCAGGGCCACATCTAGCTCCGAAACCAGCCTGTGCACGCTGACCAAATCTTCTCTCAGGTCTTCAAACTCTGACGGCACGCCCCGTTCAGCTTCAGCCCGGGCCGCCGCCGCCGGCGCCTCGCAGCTGTCCCCGCGGCGGCGCACCTTGCGCAGCGTGGCCGCGAAAGACGCCACCTGCCGGTCACTGCCGTACGCAAGCAGGTACGGCAACGGGTACCAAGTGCCGTCACGCATCGCCTCCAGCAAGCGGTGCTCAGGGCCCGACGGATGCCGGCAGGCGCGACGCAGCAGGCGCTCCAGGGCGGGCAGCAGGCCGCCGGTCAGCGCCGCCGCGATGTCGTCCGGAGGCGGCCGCGGAAGCGTCGTGGCGATTGGGGCATCGCTCCCTACCAAAATTCAAAAAGAGGACGTCCGAAAATGCGGGGGCCAGAAGCAAGTCAAGAAGTTGGCCCAACCGACATGGCCAACCGACATGGCCAACGGAACCAAGCAGTGAGCGCTGCGCCGGCTTCGCAGGTATGGCCGGGTGTTCACATGGGATGGACTTTACACCGTACAAGGTTGTACAACCTGTACAACCTGTATGTAGGATGTATCCTACCCTACATCCGGTCGCTCCCTTCACCACCGCGCCCCACGCCGACGCCGCCCCTGACCACGCAACCTGCACCCCAACCCTATACACGGGTGGCCCCTGCCGTACTGTGTGGACCCCAGCCACCAGACCTGCTCCCCACGATGGCGTCGCTGTTCGTACCACAGGTGTTTCATCCGCGCAACGAAAACCCGAACAATCCGCAAAATGATGGCTTGTCACACAAGCCGTACATCAAAACCCATCATCCCCACCGTTCGCGCCCTCCCTGCCGTACATTGTGCCGTACACGGTGCACCGCTTACCATCATCGGGGCCGGCGGCACGGCCATCGTCCTCCCCCTCCTCCTCGTGTTTGCCGCCATCCTTGCCGTACTGATTAACGCCGCCGTCACGGTTGCCCTCATCGCGTGGCCACAGGCACGCGGCCAGTCGGTCCACAAGTTGGTTCTCAGACCACCAGCCCACGTGGCCCAAAATGTCAACCGTCAACCGCCAACGGTCAACGAGCGCGTCCGCGCGCCAATGACCACCACCGCCCACAGTTGTGGTCGGAAGGCTCACACTGTTGCCGTACAAAATACGACACACGGCGTTCAGGGCACGTTCAAAAGCCGGTACAATCTTGCTGGGCGGTAGCACCATGCGCGGGGCCAGGCAGGCCTCTGGTTGCTTCCCCGTCACACAGCCGCCCGCACAGCCGCCGCCGCCGCTGCCGCCCTTCCCAACCACGCTGCTGCTGCTGCTGCTGCTGCTGCTGCTGCCGTCACCACCGCTGCGCTGTCTGTCCGCCGCCTCCTGCAGCTGCATCCTCTCCACCTCCTCCCGTCGCTCCCAGACCCGCGCGGAGTCCACTGCCAGCCGCCCGATCCGCAGGGCGAGGGCCGTGAGCGCCCGATGGCTGACGAGGGGCGGGCCGACCAATGATACTGCCGTGGCACATAACATGGAGGTCAGTGCTTCGCACCACACATCCGGTAAAAGTTGAACGTGAACAGGGCCGATGGCCGCCTGCTGTTGCTGTTGCTGCTGCTGTTGCTGCTGGCAGCTGCGGGGCGGTGGCGACCCCCTCACGCAGCCTCCTGCCGGGGACGGAGTTTCCGGCCCCGAGTGCACCTCCATGGCCTGCTGCAGGCCGCACAGCAGCCTCGCCGGCATGCCGTACGATGTCCCCCCATCGGCAGCGCACAGCGCCGTCACCGCCGCCGCCAGCAGCGGGTACTGCACACCGGGCGCAGTCATGGCCCGACGTAAATGAACGGCGGTGGTTGCGGATGACGGTCGTTTCGCCACCAGATCTGTCAACATGATGAGGGTGGCTAACCACGATCTGAGGTTCGCAGCAGCCTGGTTTTTCAGCGAGCTGCCCCACACCCCTGCCGACGTCGTACCACCTTGTGGCACCAACACAAGTCTTTCAGCCGTCGGCGGCGCCATCAGTTCCGCCGCGGTGAGCACCGCCCGGGCCGCATGATCCAGTACGGCAGTGTCCGCCAGCTCGGCCGCCAGCTCTTGATGGTACGGCAGACCGTACCTTCCACCCCCGAATGCATCGGAACGCATCCGAACAGGTACACAGAGCGCCTGAAGTACTTTGTCAAGCTCGGCACCCAGCCTGGTCAACACCTCCGCATCGTGCGGTGCCCCTCGACCCTCCGATACGGATGCATCCCCTCCCGCTGTATCCGCTGATGTCGGTGACAACGGGCTCAGCGCCGCCGCTACCGCCGTTGGAGCGCCGGCACCAGCGGTTGAGCCTGGTTGATGCACGCCGGTGTCACCCTCAGCCTCCTGATCAAGCTGCCCAGCGAGATACGGCGCCGGCAGGCCCTCCTGCTGCTGCCCGGCGGACGGCGGCGCCGACATCCCGCTGGCGACTCGAGCCGCGGCGGTGGCGGCGGAGAGGCTCCGGCCGTACAGCTGCAGGGCGCCCATTCGGAGCAGGGCGCGGCCCAGGCGGGCGACGGCCGGGGGGAAGGCGCCGAGTGCTGCGCTTTCCATCATGGTCATCCTCGCCAACGTCATTCCGGACCACAAGGCGCTTAACGCCGCCTTGCAAAGGCTGCTTCTCGAGACCGCGGGCAGGATACTGCTCGACGCTTGCGAGCCGCCATCGAAGCCCATCGCGAAGAGGTTGAGCAGCGCGCTGCGGACGGCGTCGTTGAGCAAAACAGCCTCCGCCACCGCCACTTGCGCAGGTCCGATCGAGGCAAACTCCGAAACCACGCGCAAGTAGCGCTCCAGGTCGCCTACTACCACCCTAACACTGGTTGCGGCGTTTCCTGAAGGGCCGCCGCCTGGTGCGCAACTACCCTGCTGTATCAACTCATGCTGCTGCATCAACTGCTTGAGCCGGTCCGTGGCTTCGGGCAGCTTAGAAAGCGCGTCCTGCAGCGCCGCGGGAAGCGACCTGTGCGGCCACGCGAGCGGCCCTTTATCATCACGGGTGCTGCGTGAAGACTGCTGGGCGCGCTGCTGGTCCCGCCGAGATGTCGCTGACGACCGCGGCATCTCCGTCCAGAGATGTACCTCCTCTGAGGTGCTGATGAGCGCTCGCGCCAAGCCCGCGTCGACGGCACGTCCTTGGTCTCGGCAGCGAGCTCCCCAGTGGCCACGCTCCGCGAACTTCCCGTCACCGCGACGGGCGGGCACGATCGTGCGTCTGCCAATCAGCCTCTTTTATCGAGCTGCACTTAGCTTGTCATTATGTTTACTATCATGACGTCTTACTCTAGGCGCTCGATTTTGCAGTCAGCATACGCGTTCAGTGAACATTTGAACTAAACATGTTATTCCGTGTTATTCCATTCGCTTTGCCACGATGATAGACGTGGCTTCTAGGACGTTGATTTACTCGAGACCTCCGATCATGTACGGTATATGGACACTTGAAATTGATGTACCTCACCAAGAGTGACACAGACCGCATTAAGTTCGATCGCATGCATGTATGCTGGTTGGGGATTTAGCAGTCCGCTCGTCCCAACCGCCTAGTCTCCCCAAAGTTCGGTTGCTACACTCAATTGTACCGCCCTCTACTAGAAATCTGAGTTCTATCTAACATACATCATTTCTGCTGCGACCAAGGTTACGGTTTGAGGTATGAGTTTTGATACCGGATACCGTACAACCACGTTGGTGCGGTGACATGACCTCCTTTTCTCCCTCGTGCCGCCGCCATCTCAACTGTGTTCCTCTGGGCCTGGCGCCATCCAGCATCGTTGACTCCGGGAAGCGGCGTTCCATTCCGCCCCAACCCCCCCTTCGCCCTGATGAGTTTCTTGGCACCCTTACTTGTCCGGATGCCCGCCTGGCAGCAAGTCCCGTACGACCACCCGTACAGCCGTCCGTATTGTCCGCAGTGCACCTTCAGCTCCAAGATTGGCAATCCCACATGCCCGCCGCGAGCTCCTCCCATTTCACACACCGACTATTGCGCTGGACTTCGCTTCTCCGTCGCGGCCCAGTTACCTTCTACACACACACACACACACACACACACACACACACACACACACACACACACACACACACACACACACACCCCGCACGTCGTGACTGCCTCATGTACATCCATCTCATGCACCCCTGCACCCGCCCTGTGCGTGTGCACGTACGCGGATAGATGGCGGGGCCTCTCCCAGTGCCGGGCGGGTTCCCTCCTGACCACACCTGCTGGACCCCGCAGCCACAGCACCCGAGCGACATACCCCACCCCCGGACTTGACAACGTGACATCATTACTTCCCGAGCACCCCGCTGCTAGAGGGCCATAAGTCCGTGCGTCGCATGAAGAGCGTCGGCCGTTCCGTTGTCGTCGTCGTCGTCCCTCGCTGCCATATGAATGTACGACACAACATGCAGATAAACCGCGCGACATGCCAAACAAACAACACACAAAAGTCCCCATTCAAGTGCCGGTCTTCTCCTCTCGATTGCCTGAGCGATGCATACGGTCCGTCTACACGACGACGGCTGCCAGACGCGCGCATACTGCTCCGATCCAGGCAGGCGTGCATGCGTTTGTGCATCATGGCTGCTCGTCCAAACCAACAAACCGTCCCAGCAACCAACCGCCCACAGTAATCTAGGCGATCGGGCCCACCGTGGCCGTAACCCTTGGCCTCGCCGAGCACGCTGTCGATACCCCGCCCCGTCGTACACACACGCTCATTCGTTCGCCGATGTGCGCGCGTCAGGCCCCGGTACCCGACCGATACACGCACGCCTAAACCGTACGGATGTACGACAAAACACTCTAGGCCATCCGTCCCCATTGACCCATTGGTCTCGCTGACACCTCAAGTCTAGCGCCGCGCCGCAACGTTTCCAGTCTCCAAGGACAAACCACAGCCTTTGCTGCTGCTACAGCATGAGCTGAACCAGTCAAGCTGCCGGCATGCGATCCCGTGCCATCACGCACGCTCTCCGCGCCCGCTGCTGGTGACAACGTCGTCGCCGCCGCGCCCGGCGTCATCATCGTCATCCTGATTTACCGTCCGACGCACTCCGCTTTGTGACCCGCCGCCCAATGCGCCGTCTGGCAGTCGCGGCTGCAGTACGACACTGTACGGCAGCGGCCACAGGCCTGCAGCCGCAGCTCAGCCTCCGTGTCGCCCTCCAGGTTGGTGCAGGCGGGGTTGGAGCACGTGCGCAGGGCCGAGGACAGATCCGCCGGGGAGGCCAGGCTGCGAGCCGCCATCGCCCTCGCCGCCGATGACAGCCGCGTCACCCCTATGTCCCCCGCTGCCGTCGCCTGCAGATCACCGCCGCTGTCGTCAGCCTCCGCCGACTGACCCGCGCCGACCCATCGGCTCAGACACGACGCCAGCGCATCCACCTCGTCGTCCGCGGCCCGCAGGTCCGCCGCCAGGTTGTGGACGAGCTCCGGCGGCCAGTACGACACGGGCTGCTGTGCAGGCGCCGCCGCCGCCGCCGCCGCCTTGACGTCTTGCGGCATCACCTCCGCCACCAGAACCAGCGCCGTGGCTAGCCGTCGCTTCCAGATGGACGGATCGACTGAAAAGCCACGTCCGACGCCTCCCTGCAGCGCCCTCAGGCCGATGCCCAGCACCGACAGCACCTGGCTCCGTCGCAGCAGTCGGATTCGCCAGTTCTCCCCGTTGGCGCCGTCGGACCCAGCAGCGGCCGAAACCGCTAGAGTACCGGCGGGCCCAGCAGCGTCAGAGCTGCCGCGGCCGCTGCCTCCACCGGCGGTATCTACCCTGCATTCGCTGTGGCTGTCGACGCCTTCCGCGCCGCCGCTGACCCCATTTCTCCCGGTTACACTTCTGCTGCCGCTTCCGCTTCCTCTTCCGCTCCCACAGTCGCTGCCGCCGCGCCCGCCATCGGTCATTGCACCGCCGGCGGCTGGCGAACTTCCCGCAGTGGCTGGCCCTTCCCGGGTCCCCGGAACCTCGACCGGCTCCGCCAGGAGGCTGCCCCAGTCGAGCAGGACCTTCAAGGTCTTCCGGAACCTCGTCGTCAGTTTCTCATCATCCGGGTAGCGCCGCGGCGGCGCGGCCGCCTCACTGCAGTGGCGCAGCGTCTGAAAATCCCGAATCAGCTGCTGCCCAGTGCGCGGCAAGGCCGACTCTAACGCGGTTGACAGCACGGCCGCCAGCCGCTGAAGCGGTGGTGGCGGCGTAGGCGGCGTTGGCGGCGGCTGCGGCGGCGGCGCGCCCGCCGGTGCATCCTCGTGCCAACCCGGGACTGGGGATTGCAGATCCAGATGGCCAGTTGCTAATTTCAGCAAGTCTTTGTGGCCGTCGCTCACGAGGACCAGATCCGTTTTTAACAGCAGCGCGGCAACGGCGAGTGCGTCTTCCCATGCGCCCGCCAAGCCGCCGGGCAAACCGCCAGCCCGCAGAGCCTGCAACTGCGCCCCGCGGAAATCCGCGAGGCGGCGCATCTTGCGCAGTGTGGCCGCGAAGGACGCCACCTGCCGGTCACTGCCGTACGCTAGCAGGTACGGCAACGAATAGAATTGCCTCTCCAGTATCGCCATCTGCAAGCGGCGCTCCGGGCCCGACGGGTGCCGGCAGGAGCGACGCAGCAGGCGCTCCAGGGCGGGTAGCAGGCCGGCCGCCAGCGCCGCCGCGACGTCGTCCGGCGGCGGCGGCAGCAGCGGCGCTGCTGCGGCAGTGGACGGCTCGCCACCTACCAGTGCCAGGCGCAAGAGGCGCCCGAACATGGGGCCATTTCCTAATCAGACAATGCATATCCTCAGCGCGTAGTAAGCCCAAACGGACAAGGATGTAATGTCATCGAATGATAACGATGTCCGACAAGATGACAACATCAAAACCAGCTTGCCCTGGTCAAGTGACGCCTGCTCTGCAATGGCGAACCGCACGACCTGCCCCAGCGTCGTACAAGTGGTACGGCCCGAGTTACAGACTCGAATGGCTCAACGAGTATCCCTGTCTGAGCATCTTTCTACGCCCTCTGATGACGGCTAGGGCCATAAAGCTGCCCAACACTTACCTTCACCAGCGGCGGGCCCAGCGCCTTTGCCGCGATCGGCACCGTCATCTTTGTCAGTGCCGCTGCCGCCGCCGCTCCGGCCGCCGCTGCCGCTGCCGCCACCGCTGCCGCCGCCGCTGCCACTACCGCTGCCGCTCCTGCCTTCGCCATTACTGTTGTCAGACGCCCGCAGAAACCACAGCATTGTGGCGAGTTGCTCGATGCCGTCGTCTCTAAGCCACCACGGGACGTGGCGCAAAACGTCAACGGTCAGCCGCCAACGGTCAGCGCGCGCGCCCGCGCGCCAACGGCCTTTGCCAACGGTCCCGGTGCGGCGGACTTCGGGGTCCCTGCACAGCACCATCACCACTGAGCGCAGGGCGAACAGAGCGACCTCCGCGACCTCGTCCCGGGGCAGCACCATCCGCGGCGGCAAGAAGACTTCTGGGTGCTGCCCTTCCTCGCCACAGTCGCCGGTGCTGCCGCGAGGTACACCGCCGCCGCCCTCGCTGTCCCGCTGCACCTCCAAATGCACAGCCGTCAGCGGTGGCGACGCTGTCACGCCGCCCGTGCCCAAGCTTCCGTCACAGTTACTGCCGCCATCAGGCACTGCGGCCGAAGCCGCCAGCTGCATCTCCTCCTCTTCCTCCCGGCGCCGCCACACCCGCGCAGACGCCACCGCCAGCCGCCCGATCCGCAGGGCAAGGGCCGTGACCGCCCGATCGCTGACGAAGGGCGGGCCCATCACGGTCCGCGCTACAGCACACGACAATACCCGGAGGGCGTGCGATGCTGTCGATGGAAGCACCGTAACTGGGGCTAGGATGACCTGTTGCTGTTGCTGCTGCTGCTGCTGCTGCGATTGTCGTCGTCGGCGGGGCGGCGGCGGAGGCCCCACGCAGCCTCCTGCCGGGGAGGGAGTTTCCGGCCCCGAGTTCACCTCCATGGCCTGCTGCATGCCGTACAGCAGCCTCGCCGGCATGCCGTACGATGTCCCCCCATCGGCGGCGCACAGCGCCGTCACCGCCGCCGTCAGCAGCAGGTACTGCACATCGGAGGCCGACAAGGCCGGGTGCGGCGGCCGCATTGCGGCCAGGTTGTTCAGCACCGTGAGATACACGGACAGAATCCCCCCCGGATTGCCCGCCTCAAGATCCGTACAAGCCGTCCGCGCGTTTGCGTGTCGTACTGCCCGCGCCTGCGCCAGCAGCTCCACCGCAGTGAGCAACGCCCGGGCCACGTGCTCCACCACTGCGCTGTGCCCCAATCCGGCAGCAAGCTCGTCCGTGTACAACAAGAAGAGCGTTTCATCGCCCCCTGGGGCCTTTCCCCGGGCCACCCAGTCGGTTGCGGTTGCCACGAGCACCTGAAGCACTTCGTTGACCTTGCCGACCAGAAGCGCGCCGACTAAGGACGCCGCGGTCGCCGCCCGATGATCCTCCGATGGCGCTGCATGCAGCCCCGATGATGTCAGCCCCGCGGATGCCGCCGCCGGGGCGTCCGGGCCAGTGGCGGCGGAACCCACATGGGCGGTTGCACCTGGCTGCCGTACACCACGTTGACCCACATCGTGATGATTCTCCTGCTGCTGCTGCTGCTGCTGCTGGTGCCGCTCCCGGCCGGAGTGCGGCGCCGACAGGACAGTTCGAGCCGCGTCGGTGGTACCAGAGAGGCTGCGGCTGCAGAGCTGCAGGGCGCCCATTCGGAGCAGGGCACGGCCCAGGCGGATGGCGGCTGCCGCGTTGGTTTGACTCTTTGGGCGGGTCATGCAGAATGCCAGAATGTGCAAGACCGAAACTTTCAGGATGTCATCGATTCCGGCGATGTTGGAACTGGCCGACTCGGATGGCGAGTCCAAGGAGAGCGCGAGGAGGGCCAGCAGCGCGCGGCAGACGGGGCCGTTGTGCAGAATTGCTTCCGCAGCCGCTTGCTCTGCCATTTCGGACGGAGGCGGGGGCGGGCCTTTGAAGAATCGAAAAATCACGCCGACCCGGTCGTTGATGATACGTAGCGCCGAAGTCGGCGCCCGCGGTCGTGGCTGCCCAGTTGCACCGCTGGGCTGCTGTTCATGTTGCTGCAGCAGCAGCAGCAGCCGATCCACGGCTTCCGGCAGCTTCGCAAACGCATTCTCAAGCTCAGCAGGTAACAATCGTTGCGGCGGCTCTGCGCCCCGGCGCGTGCGTGAGCACTGCTGGCTGCTGGCGCGCTGGCCCGACCCAGGTGCTGCCGCTGCCGCTGGTCGCATGTGGACATTTGGTGGTGCTCCTGTGCGAAAGGTTTATTTCGCGTGTCACGGCCGTTATGCCTTTGACACTGACTTAACGTTATGGATCTCAGTCGGCGCCTTTTATAATCCTTAGGTACTAATCTTATGTCATAACGTGACAGTTGGTATCGAGACGTCCAGACCCAAATCGACTCAACTACTTTCATCAATTCTCCTCATAATGTACCGATCGAGGGCGTTCGGTCTAAGTCGGGGAGCTGTTACGGTACTGATGTCATGCCATGCCGTAACACCCTTCGGCCTCGTCTCGGAAAATGAGAACTCAAATTTAAATTGCTTGCGCATACATCACGAAACCGTTGCAGCAATTACTGTTGTTTCTATGCAAGTGAGAGTCGTGATAGAGGCTGGAACAAATGATGGATGTTTGCCTTCGCCGTTTGACCAGGTGTGCCCCTGTTTGCCGTACTGACTGACCTCATCATCACCAGGCGACTTCTGACGTTTACGGGTCCGGCTCTCCGACATCGTTCGCGAACAGGCTTGCCGGCAGACATACGGAGCTTTACTGCGCGATTGGTTCAGGTTGGTTCATAGGAGGACGTGCACATCCAACGGTGCCGCCGGTGGCACGACCGACCAACGAGCTCCCGCGTACCTGGTTTTCGTAGCAACGAGATCTCCTGCTGGGGTCACGTCGTCATCATCGAGCCGCGGACCATCATAAGATAGGGTGCAATTCTCTCATTGCCGGCTGCCATGTCCCTCACGAACTATAGGCTCACATGCAGCCCCCAAGTCGCAATCCACATCAGACCCACGCAGCAAGGCACCTTTCGCACTATTAAGAACACCGTACCCCAAGAGAAGTACCCGTGATCCCGTGCATGAATGCCTTGCGGAGCGTCAACGCGCAGAGTCTGCCCTGGTCTGCCTGTCTGTTGGAAACGCTAGGGTTGGAAACCCTAGGAAACCCTAAAACCCACGGCCCTCTTGGAATTCCGTCGCCAGTAGCGACCCAGATCACATAAGGCCCACGGCCGCGAGCTTCCAGGTAACTTGAGGTTTACACTGGCCTCTCGTCCCAAGAATCCGTCAGCTCATTCCACCCGCACTCAATTTCACGGCTTGCATGCTTGACTGGTCCACACCTGAGAGGGACCAAACCCGAGCCTTATCCCCAGGCATAACACGCGCTTAACATCCTGAAATCATAAAGAAACTCATACCGACCTATCATGCCGTTCCTTCAGCGCCGTTTCACCCCTCACTCGTCGCGCCGCCTCCGCTTCTGCTCCTTCTTGGCGCCCTTGCCTCCCCCGGCGACATTCCTGCCCGTGCCCGCAGCTCCGCCCTTCGAGCCCCGGTCCGCAGCCGCCTGGCGCTTGCCACCCTCAGCGCCCTTTGCGGCGCGCGCCTTGCCCTTGACCCCCGCGCTCTCGACCCTTCTCGAGGCGGCGTTGCTGCTGCGGCCGCCGCCTCCTCTGCTGCCGCCGTGTCCCGGCCATGACGCCCGGGCTCGGGGCTGGTGCCGACCCGCCGGGCCACCTGCAGGCGATGGTAGGACGTCGTACGTTTCGCCGTACGTTTTGCCGAATGGTCAGCAGGTGTACCCGAAGACTGAGGACTGCCACATTGCATGACTCCTCATTGAACTCCTCAAGTATTATGATTCTGGGTGCGCACGGGTTCGTTTTTGGTTTCTTCCTCATTCCCAACTTATTCCCCCATTGACCCCCGCCCCTTAACCCTACGTCCCAAGCTCCCTCCCTTCGAGCTCAGGGTCGCCCAGAGTTTGACACGTCTGAACCTTGCACACTTTGCCAGAAGGCATGCAAGCGAACCACCGTAAGGGTCCACCTTGAAACGGTTACAATGCAACGAGTGCGTGATAGGCCAACAGCGAGGATGAACCCTTGTGTGTTTAGTGAAAAACCCGCCAGTGTGAGAACCCCGGCGTGAGAACCCCAGTGCAGAGTTCCCCTAGGTCAGCTATAACGCTATAACCCCTGGATAGGATTCCAGTGCAGGAGGGCTCCTAATGTTGGAGATGAGGCTACCACCCCTGGATAGGACAGGACCGGCACCCGGGGTTCACGAGAACCCCAAGGTCGCGCAATCATTCGCCGCCATGGGCCACGCCATGCCACCGCCTTGGTAACGCTTCTAGGTTCAACAAGGACAAGTGCCGTAGTATCGTCGGTTTGTCTCGGATCGCCCCTGGGCCCCCGTGATACCGTACACCGGCCCGGACTCGGGCCGGTCCCCTCGCCCGCCCCCGAGACAGGCAGGGATCCAGGTCGATCCAGGGATCCAGGTCGATCCAGGGATCCAGACAGGGATCGACATCAGGCCTCCCGATCCGATTGCAAAAGGGCCCAGATCCCGCGCAGCGGCAGCCACGCCGGCAGCAAGTCGCTCCCGCGCCGCCGCTGCAACCATCGCCGCCTCTTGCCCACTCCCGGACCCCCACTGCGTGTCCCCCCGCCGCTCACCCTCATCATCAGAATCGTAGTCCTCCTCCTCCTCCTCCTCTTCTTCCTCCTCGTTGTCTCCGTCATGGTCGCCCGTGCTGGTGCCGTCCTCATCGGCCCCATCCTCGTCATCGCTGCCGAGCGCGCCGTCGCGGCTTCCGCGCCCGTCTGCGCGCGCGTCTTCTTCCTCCTCCTCCTCCTCCTCCGCCTCCTCCTCCTCCTCCGCCTCCTCGTCACTGTCCCCAGCGCCAGCGCCGCCCTCTTCGTTGTCGTCATCTCCTCGCCGCCCCGGCTTCGCGGCCGCGGCCGTGGGCAGCCAAGCGACTCCGGTCAGCGCCTGCAGGGCCGCGGACCAGCACGCGACTGTCACCAATCTCCTTTTTTTGTCAATAAAGACAGCGAAACCGCAAAAAGGGAACCAACCGATCCTCCCTCACCAATGCCCCCCCTCCTCCCTCCCATTGGCCGACGGGCTCTCGGTTGCAGTCAACCCGCTCTCCTCCATTGCCGCCTGTTTGACACCGCCTCCTTCTTGATACCGCCGCCTTATTGATACCGCCTCCTTATTGACACCGCCTCCTTATTGATACCGCCTCCTTATTGACACCGCCTCCTTATTGACACCGCCGCCTTATTGATACCGCCTCCTTATTGACACCGCCGCCTTATTGATACCGCCTCCTTTATTGATACCGCCTCCTTATTGACACCGCCGCCTTATTGATTATTGACACCGCCGCCTTATTGATACCGCCGCCTTATTGATACCGCCAGCATATTTGCCGCCTGCTTGGACCAATGGACCCTCCTCCAGCCATACTAGACAACCGCAAGACCCACACCCGCAACCGCAACCCCTACCCTCAAACCCTACCCTCAAACCCTCACCCCCCCCATCCCCCCATCCACGCCTCGGCGCCCACCTGCTTGAGGTAGACCTTGGTGAGCAGCTGGCGGGTGGTGGTGGAGTGCAGCCGCAGGTGGCGGTCCAGGGACACCGAGGCGATCAGCGGCTGGCTGGGGTGCAGGCTCAGCGACCGGATCTGATGAAGGAGGAATCGGGATGGGACGCACGGACGGAAGGCGTGCAGGCAGTTGGTGGACAAGTGTAAGATGGTGGGAACGGGGGGCAAGCGAGCAAGGGCGCAGACGTGTGGAACGAAGCAGAGGTCGGGGAAGGGGCAGTGGCAGAGGTGGGCGCAGAGGTTTAGAGGTCGGGGAAGGGGCAGCAGTAGCAGAGGCCGAGACGCACTTGGGCTTTTGGGTTCAAATCGGCAATGGAGAACACCCCCCCTCGCAATCCGGGATTGCTTTGGGCTTAAGCATGGGCTTGCCTTCGGAGCACTGGAAGCTCCATGGTCTGCCCCTCCCTACCTCTCGCAGCCTCCCCCGTCCCTGCACTCCCTCCTTATCCCCCGACTCTCCCCCGACTCTAGCCCCCGCTGCTCACCCTCCGGCTCCGGAACCCTGCTGACGGCCACCCGGCAGTCAGGACGGCACTCACCGACCCCGCTGAGCCCTTGAGCGCGTGACCCATGGACACCTTCCCTGGAGCTTGCCGCAGGTCCAGCGCCTCCACCTGACCCCGCCCGTTGCCCACCCACACGCGGGACCCTGCCGCAGGCACGTGCGCCATGGGGGCCGGGGGGATGGGCGCCGGGCAGAAATGAAAGGTATCGAGTGCGCAGGCGAGGAAACGGGGCATTGAGAGCGCCAGGGAGGGAGGGAAGGCGCCTAGGAAGAGAGGGAGGCAACCGGGGGGAAGAAGGTGAAGGGGGTACCAGCCGGTCCCCAGCCGGGTTGTGCCGTACCCTCCGTGACGTCACACCTTGCGCATCTCTCACCCCGCACCGCACACCTCCTGGCGAGTCAGTCAATCCCCATCCGGACCCCATCGACCGCACTGCTGCCGCCAGAGGCATATCGAGTCAGCCAGATCCCCATACCCGCAGAGCACCCAGGAGCGGGGAACAGCCGGCATGGGCCGCAAGGAAGGGCAGGGTCTAAGGGAGAGGTACGACAGGTACGACACCTCGTCCCACAAGGCCGCCGACCCCTGAATCCTCACCATCCGGCTGAGGCAGCAAGGCGGTGATGCGGCCCTCGCCCCACACCACCTCCGACTGCGGCTTGCGCCCTGCCCGCATGTCGTACAGCCACAGCTTGTGTTTTGCTGTACCCACCAGCACCTGCGGTCGCAGCGCGCACAATGTAACCGCCGCGGCGGCCGATCGGGGTACCCAAGTGAAACAGGCACCGTTCTCGGCAGATGCCGTTTTCGACTACAGAACCCCACATCGTACAACACGAACGGCAACGTACAGCACCACATGATATCGCCAGCATCGTGTCACGGACGTCCCCGTGAGCCAGAGCC
Source organism: Eudorina sp. 2006-703-Eu-15 (assembly GCA_003117195.1). NCBI lineage: Eukaryota > Viridiplantae > Chlorophyta > Chlorophyceae > Chlamydomonadales > Volvocaceae > Eudorina > Eudorina sp. 2006-703-Eu-15. The sequence goes on along the minus strand of BDSI01000062.1, from coordinate 695,890 downwards.
CCCCACCGATGGTAAGGGGGCTCTGGCTGGAGCTCTGGCTGGCGGTCGGTCCGACCGCCGCCTCTGGCTGGCGGTCGGTGTAAACCAGAGACCCACCCGACAATCCCGCAGCACACACACACACACACACTCACACACTTGCCAGCTCCCTTATCTTTAACACACTTGCCGACAATGTGCACTTTTGCAAACCTCACTCGCCCCACCCCCCGGATCTCACCAGCTGGTCATCGCGGCCCGGAACGTACGACACCGCCGTGACGTGTGCCAGGTCCTGCAGCCCCGACCGCGACGGCTTGCCCGCCTTGCCCGCGAAGAGCGGCTCAGCGGAGGGATTGGAGGCGGCGGCGCCGCCGCCGCCGCCAGCCCCAGCCCCAGCGCCGGTGCCGGATGCGGTGGAGAGGTCCCAGACCCGCAGCTGGTGGCCATCACCCCCTACGGCCACGTGCCGTCCACTGGAGCTGACGTCCTGTGAGGAGTGGCGTTGTGGTGGGGGTGATTAAGCCACCGGTTGTTTTGGCGGGGTTGGTTGTTGTGGCGGGGCTTAAGTAGCCACCGGTTGTTGTGTGGCGGGGTTGGACGTAGGGACGTAGGGACGTAGGTACGCAGGAAAGTAGGACCTCCATCGGAACCTCCCGGGGACGGTGCGTCGGTTGGCATCCCGAATTTTCCTTTTACTACTTTTATTAGATTTACATTAAACCGCCATCACCAACATCGCCACCGCCACTGCCACCGCCACGACAATCCCTGGGCCCGTTCGCGAACCCCAGAGAATCCCCCACGGCTCTTCGACACTACGCATATGCGGTACACCGCACTGCCTCTGTGAGCCCCCCCTCGGCCCCGCACATCTCGCCCCCCTCACACACCGCCACCCACAGGGCACAGGCCCTCCTACCCTTTCCCCCGGCCCCCCTCACACACCGCCACCCACAGGGCACAGGCCCTCCTACCCTTTCCCCCGCCCCCCTCACACACCGCCACCCACAGGGCACAGGCCCTCCTGCCCTTTCCCCCACCCCGCCCCACACTGCCTCCTCACTCACCATGTCCTGAACGTCGCTGATCGTCTGCATCCGCACCACCTCCCGCCACCGCCCCGGGCCGATGCCCGCCGCCGACTGCTGCTGCTGCTGCTGCTCCTCCTGCTGCTGCTGGCCCCAGGTCCGCACCACCCCCCCTGTGTCCTCCCCCTCCTCCCCCTCCGCGGCCTCCCAGTCGTGTACGGCGACGTGTCCCCCCGCGGTCGCAGTCACCAGGCGCAACGTGCGCTGGACGGCGCTGCGGAGAGACAGGAGACAGGGGACAGGGGACAGGAGGGGGTTTATTAAGAAACAGCCCAGACACACCCAGGGGACGGGAGGGGATATGGGAGTTTGGGGATAGAGCGGCATGCTCGGGGCCCTTCGAGGCCAAGCCCCACATCCCCAGTGCCCCAGACAGCGCTGTCTAGGGGTCTCGTTTCGGGTTGTTTGTTTGGCTGTTTCTGCGATTCTACCAGACATCCCCGGCGGCGTGTATTCGGGTTATAGGGTTTAGGGGACCGCAGCCGCAGTGGTGTGTGCGTGGCTGCTTGCTTGCGACATACCAGGCCCCCGCGTGGCTGTTTGCTTGTTACCTCCGCCCAGAGCTGCGGGTGCGGCACCACGCTTCCCACAGCCCAAGCCCTCTCCCCAGGCGTGCCCCCAGGCATGTCCAGGGCAGGGCAGGGCACGCCAAACCCACTCCCCAGTGCCCGGCCCCACCCAACTGGCTCTCACAAGGTTCCTTCCCTCATCGCTTGCCTTTCGTTCAGCCCCCACCATATAGCCCCCACCCCTCCCTTCTAGCTCTCGGCCCTGCACCCTAGCGCTTATCTAACTCTTCATATCGCTCACCCAACTACCGTGCCCCTTCCATCCCTCCCACTCAGCTCCAAGCCCACCCCAAAGTACGGTACCTCCCACTTCAACCACCCCTCCCCACCGGTCCGCGCTCACCCCTCCCCACCCGTCCGCGCTCACCCACTTCAACCACCCCTCCCCACCGGTCCGCGCTCACCCACTTCAACCACCCCTCCCCACCCGTCCGCGCTCACCCACTTCAACCACCCCTCCCCACCCGTCCGCGCTCACCCCTCCCCACCGCTCACCCCGACCCGGTCGTCGCGAACCGCAGCCCCCTCAGCTCATTGGCGGCCGTGTCCGAGCGGCCCGAGGTGGTCGCTGGCGGTGCGGCCCTGAAGGACCCCACCTCGCAGGCCCCCGCGGCGGACTCGGAGGGGCCGGAGGGACCGGAGGTCGGGTGGCTCCGGGGCGGCGGAGGGGGGCAGTGGAGGGTGACACGGCCGCCGCTCCGGGCTGCGGCCACCAGGACCCGGTCTAGGGAGGGAAGGGGAGCAACAGAACAAAGGCGAAAAAGGGGGTCGGGCACCGTCAAACAGGGGTGGTGGTGGTGATTTAAGGGCAAGGGGGTACAGGGGGCGTGGATCCGTTCGCTGACGTCATTCCACGTCACGTCACAACGGCGCCACACCTTTCACGGAACGCCCAACATGCGAGCTGTGGAGGTTATAACGTGTTTTCGCATACCCTTCCAAGACATCCAAGACGTTGAAATTGGTGGATGCTGTCATCAAGTGCAGGGTTCACGGCTCCACGGACCACGCGGAGGAGGTGGCTTTGCTGCCCTTCAATTTTTGTACAAGGGGATGAATCGGATCGGCCGGTGCAGTGCAGCGCGCACCTGGGTTCCAGTCTGGGCAGTGCAGCTGGAGGCGCGTGATGCCCTGCTGCTTGTCGGGCTGGCCCCTGGGCAAGGTAGGGGAAACAAAAACGGCAGGAGACGAAAGGGGAGACTCTTGAGATACCCAGCTGGAGGCGGTGTGCAATGACGGACGGTTGCGATAACGATTGAATTCGCAGGACGACAGGAATTCGTATGGCCGTAATTATCCAGCATCCGATTTGCGAACCAACTGCAGGCGTGAGACAACACGCGTCGTGCAATGGCCGCCGTCGCAACGAAACCGTCAACTGCCCTACCAGCGTTGCTTAGCTGATGTCTCCTCCCACTTGTTGCCATCTGGTACTTCAGAAACTGCACAATGAGCGGTGGCGTACGTTGCGCCCAAATGCCGTTGTCAGCCGTCCATGGAAGTTGGTGCTTCTTTTGTCAGACCCAAGCGCACCTTTCAATAAACCCAATTCATCTGACGTAAGTAATCGGTGTGAAGGAGGTGCAGGAACTTCTTCTTTGCGGTCTTTCCTTTTGTTACCCGCAGCCATTGTCGAGCAATTGAACAAATGATAAGTATCACAGGATGCTAAGAAACTCACTACAGCATGATAATAAACAGAAACATTGTGGCGTATCATTCGCTGCGTTCAGCGACAGCCGACAACTCCCAACGGTTTTGACAACGAGTTCAAACTTGCAGCAGAGCAGCATCAGTGAACACGCATGGAATTTAGCGAATTAAGGCTTGGCGATGAAATATGCCTGTTATCCATGATCCAAGGTCCTTTGTCGAACACTACCTGCTCTTCCCGCCTCCCAGCCTAGTGGCTGAACCAAGGGTCTGTGCAGGGTCTGTGAAGCCACTCCGGAAGAAGCGTTAGTCGCCCATCCTGCCGCATAAAGATCCACAATTTCTGTGGCACAGGGGGCACAGCCGTTTCCTTCATCGACGGTGAACTGCCTCGCGCACATACACTTTTTGTAAACCTGCAAGCGCACGAAATGGTGAACTCGTGATGTATCAACAGCAACAGCAGCAGCAACGGCAGCAATATCACCCGGGCGCACCAGCTGGCCCGGGTGCCGACCTGGAAGATGACTTGCTTCATCGCGGCCCGGACGCCGGCGCCTTCCGGACAAGCTACAGCAGCGTCCAAGCGTTGCGCGGCAGCGTCGTCGCGGCGACAAACGCCGACTTATTACCTCATTCCTTCGAGGAGCGCCAGGAGCCCGGTCAGCCCCCTCCAGACCTAGACACAGGTCACCGAGCCGGCGCCCGGCGACTCGATGCTTGCGACGCAGCAGGTGCGGCTGCGGGCGCCGCGATCTGGGCCGCCGGAATTTCCGCGGACATTTCACCCCCACGAACCGCTGTGTGTAGGGCGCAACCCCCCGGCGACGCATCAGAGGTATCTCCTGCACCCCGGGGGTCAGTTCAGGGACCCCTGGGCTCGCACGTCGTTTTCGGAAAGCAGCGGCGGCGGCGGCGGCGGCGGCGGCGGCGGCGGCGGCGGCGGCGGCGGCGGCCCCGCCGGCAGCGTTGCCAGTCCCGGGGTCGCGTCCTTTGAGACGCTGAGGGCCGATCCGCTCGGAGCCGGCGGCGGCGGCGGCGACGACGACGAGAGCTCGGCCGCCGGTGCCGCTGGGGCAGTCCACGCACTCGGGGCAGCGCACGTGCCGTACGGACGACGACCGACGGTGTACGGCGAAGGCCGCTGGCGCGAAGAAGGCCCCGAGGCAGATGGGGCCAACCCGGGTGAGGACTGGGCGCCGCCGCCGTACTCTGCCACGTGGCGACAGGACGATGTCGTACTGCACGGCGCCCCCGGGCAGGTCCCCCTGGAGCCGCATCCGACAGACTGGGACGGGACTCCAAGTTGGCAGCAAGCGCAGCCCGGGCGAGGAGCCGGGGAGCAGCGCCCTCAGCAACACCCCGCGCAACACCCCGCGCAACACCCCGCGCAACGCCTCTCACAACACCCCTCGCGACACCCGCAGCAGCAACACCCGCAGCAGCAGCGCCCGCAGCAGGAGCTGGATAGCGGGTCTGCCTACAGCGAGGAGTCGCGGGGACCTTGGGGCGGAATCCGAGCCTCCGGCGGCGGCGGCGGTGGGGAGGGCAGTAGCAGCACGCCGCCGCAGCTGCCGTACACCGACCCACGGGTCCGCGGGGAGAGCCGAGCTTCGCGGCCCTGGTCGCCGGTGCCCTTGTCGGCGCTCCACGCGCCCGACAGGACAGCCCCGCGGCGTGCATCGGCGACAGGATTGGGGTACGACAGTCAAGCTGGCAGTAGCATGGAGGTGGCGGCGGCGGCGGCAGCGGCGCGGCGGTCGGCAGCCGACGCGCGGTTCACCGGAATCGCCGCCAGTGGCGCCGCCGGAAGACAGCCCGCGCTGAATCCGCCGGAGGCGGGCCCGGACCTGATGACGGGCGCGCCGCCGCCGCAACCGCCGTATCGCCGTACCGACGGAGCTACGGCCGAGCACCGTCGGGATGCGACGGCCGGTACGGTAGCGCTGGGTGGGACGGCGGCCGCAGCGCGGCGGCACGCGCCCTTGTACGACTCATGGGTCAGCGGCGGCGGCGGCGGCGGACGCGGCGGTGGCGGCAGCGGCGGCGGCGGCGGCGAAGGAGGAGGAGCAGGTGCAAGAGGAGCAGGCGTCGGCGGGACACGTTACGGACCTGCCCTGGTTCGTGTAACCGCCCGTACACCGGACATCGCCGACAGGCCGCCGTCGTACCCCGAATCCGGACCTCCGACGGCTGTGACAGATGGAACCGTCGGCTGGGGTTCGTACCCGGCCAGTGCATCCGCCTCCGCGGCAGGCAGCCTGGGCCATGTGTACGACATGTACGGCAGCGATAGCGGTCGTACCGCCGCGACACATTCGGGTACGGCGGGCGGCCGCCAGGCCACCCTGCAGTATACCCGTACGGATGACGCTACGGAGGCGGCGAGTGTGTCATCGCACGGGAGGGGACTTCGGGCAAGTCTGAGCAGTAGTAGCAGTACGGACGGGTTTGGCTGTAGCGCGTTTCCCGCGCGCCGACTTCCCCAGAGTCCCAGCAGCAGCCACGCTCAATACCCGGACCCTCGCGTGGCAGAAGGTACGACGGTACGACAGGAGGTCGTACATGGGCTGCAGGACAGCGGTGGTGGCCACACCGATCCATGGGTCGCAGCTAGTGACCAACCTGGACAGCCGCGGTCGACGTCGGCGTCAGACACGCGCGTCGCGGCCAAGTCCTCGTACGACGCGGCGAATCACGCCGCGACGAGCGGCCGCCGCCGCGCCGACAGCGCGGCTCGCTGTCGTGGCGAAGCGGCGGAGTCCCGCGGCGCCGCCGCCACCGACGCGCACGCGGCCGTACAACCCATCACCAGCGGCGGCGGCGGCGCCACCCTCGACCGTGGCAGCACCGGCGGCGGAGCTAACGGATCTGGCCACCCTGGCAATAATCCACCGGGGCCGGGGCTCAGGACGGCGGCGGCGGCGGCGGCGGTGGCGGCGACGCGAGACCCGGCAGCGTCACGGCGGTTTCTGCAGCGACTGGATCTGCCGGTCGCTGATCTGAGATTAGATCGCCTGGCGGATCTCGTGGCCGCAATGGTGGATCAGATTGAAGGCCTAACGTTGGGCCCGCGCCCGCCGCCGCCGCCGCACACTCGCGAAGGCAGCGGTGCGGCCGGCGACGGCGACGACAACGGCGACGGCGACGGCGACGGCTCCCCGGACGCTGACGCAACGGGGACATGTCTGCGAGCTTGGCTTCGCACGGCCCTTGCATCGTACGGTACTGCAGCTAGCAGCGGCGAAGCGGGGTCCGGCGGCGGCGGCGGCTCGCGGGGACTGGCGGCGCACTCCGCCGCCGGCGCCTGCCTGTCGGCCCAAATGGCTTGGTACCTCATCTCCGCGACCTGTGCTTCTCGGTGCGGGTAGGGACCGGGGTTACAAGAAAGAAACCCAAATCTTGAATACTAATCCGGGCGCACCCAGAAGCACTCAGAATGCTTGCGTGGCGCGGTACCTGCAAGGCAGTGGAAAGCGGGACCGGGGTACAGGGACCAGGGTGGGGAGAGTCGGGCACGTTAGCTGATGGGGCAATGCCAAAAGTGGGTGAGGCCGTACATATAACAGCCGCTTCGCCACACACAAACACACGCAAACACACACACACACACACGCATACACACGCAAACACGCGGGCGTCTCCGAACACAGCACAATGCACAAAAGCATGTGCTGCTTATTTTTACGGGTCGGGACCCGGGCACATCGGGACCTGCACACGGCCGATTCCCGCATACGGCTAGGCAGTGGGCACTGCTGTGCGCACTGCAAATACCACGCACTCCTGCCCCCCCTCCCCGCGCGCTCCTACCCCCCGCATTCATGTGTATGTACGGCGCATGCCGTACCGTACTGCACCGCACACGCCGCAGCCTGATGCCGCCGCTGGCGCAGCTGGCGGCGCTGCTGGCGGCGCTGCTGTCCTCCGCCGGCCACCCGGGCGGTGGGCTCTCCGACGAGGCGCTGCGGGGCGCGGTCAACCACCCGATAACGATCCTACGGCCGCTGGCCAAGCACCCACTCCGGGAGCACCACTGCCAAGTGGCAACGGCGCTGTTGACGCAGGGCGCGCCGGCGCCGACAACGCCGGTGGCGGCGGCGGCGGCGGCGTTGGTGATGGCGCCTACGGCAGCGACGGTGCCATTTGCGTCTTTGGATTGGGTTCAGTTCCTGTCGTTACGGCGGGTGAGAAGTAGGGTGGGTAGGGAGCTCCGGGGGGGGAGCGGGATATAGGAAACTGGTAGGGACGTGTTTACACTGCGCGGGGCAGGGGAGGGAGGATTTGAGACATCGGGTGAGTCTAGGTAGGGAGGGAGACCCGTACAGCTGGCCTACACGGAAGCTGCAGTCTCCCAAGGGGTCTAAAGGAGAAAGGAAAACAAAACAGACCCAGAGACATACCCGGGGGGGGCCCAGGGGGACACAACACACAAGTAAGCCTTCAGGTCTGGAGCCCGCCTGCGACGCGTCTGACTGCTCCCTTCTCCCTACTGCAGCACTGCAGCACTGTAGCACTGCAACTCCGGCCCATCGTCAGTCGCTGCAGTCGTTACTTCTCCCACCTCCCTAGTCCCTACTGCTGCACCGCCCCGCTGACTGGGGCCCGCTGACCGTGTCCCGATGTCCGGGCGATGCGTGGGTCACAGATGGTGTGTGAGGCCATCATGGCAGTGGCTCCAGGGGAGCTCCCGGCCATCATCGGCGCCGTCAAGGCGGCCGTACGTGAGGGCCGGCGGCAGGCCGACGACAGCAGTACGGCAGGGGCAGGGTACGGCGGGCCTGAGCGGGGTGGCCCGCCGGCGGTTCGAGAGGCTCCCGTGGCGGCGGCGGCGGCGGCGGCGGCGGCGGTGGACACGGAAGTAGGGATGGCGGAGGCGGCACGCGAGTTGTTGGCGGCACGGCACTCCGGATACACAGCCCTGGTGGTGCAGCTGGTGAGGTTGTCATGCCGTACCCTCTGCTGCAACGGTTTCGGAGCGACCCGTACAACTTTCGGTTTCCTCTTATTAAGCTCATGGCAAATACCTCAGTCTTGGATACGGTAGTAGGGTGAGTGAGCAGGGAAGCTCTACTGGGACGTTGGCGGTTCCAAGGCCGTACATGGCGGCAGTTAGTCCTCATAGACCCTTCAGAGCTGGATCCACGTCGCTGGAGCTCGTTGCCGGTTGCCACTACCCAACCACCCAACCACCCAACCACCCAACCACCCAACCACCCAACCACCCAACCACCCAACCACCCAACCACCCAACCACCCCTTGGTCGCCACACTTTGCGCTGTTCCTTAACCACCCAACCACCCAACCGTCCCCGTGCCTCCCCCGTAACGAGTTACACAGTTGGTCCACGTGGCGGTTAATCTGGGTCACACCATGCGGCGCTGGGGCTTATGTCGGGCCATCAGCGATGCAGCCGCGGCGGAGGAGCGGCTGCAGCGCAGGCTCTTGGAGCGGCAGCAGCAAGCGCGGCTGCAGGGGGGGTTCCCGACGACGGCGACCACGACCACAACGCAGATGGAGGACGTACGGCAGCAGGTGCGGTACGACAAGTCGCGGTACGGCGAGCCGTGGGGAACTAGGGCTTGGGCGCCGTCCCCACGCAAAAAACCGTTTCACGACCTTGCTGTTGTTCTGCCTCCTGTGGTTCCTCCTGGAAGGCTACGACCAGAAGTACGACCATAAGTACGACCGCATCCCGTCGAGCGCCGACTGAAGACCTGGCCAACCGTACCCTAAATGCCGTACAGGCGCAGCGCGAACTGGCGCTGATTCGCGACTCCGCCCGCCCCGTGCTGAAGATGTTGATAGCCGCGCTTGGGGGAGGAGCAGGAGGAGGAGGAGGAGGAGGAGGAGCAGGAGGAGGAGCAGGGGGAGGAGGAGGAGGAGGAGGAGGAGCAGGAGGAGGAGCAGGAGGAGGAGCAGGAGGAGGAGCAGGAGGAGGACGAGGAGGACAAGGAGGAGGAGGAGGAGGTGGGGAGGCTGCCTGGCACCCCTCAGAGCCGCGCGATCGGATGGATGGTGCGTCTGCTGGTACGGCAGCGGTCTCGGAGCGGCCAAGAGGAGCCGGGGGCCATCCGCCGGGGCTGTCCGCCCCCTTGGGCGCCGATGCCCTGTTGACGGAGCTGTACGACAACCTGGACCAGAACGAGTTGATGTGGGGGTACCTGGCGGAGGAGGCAGTGACGCCCGCGTACCCCCATCCGAATGCACCCAGCAGGTAGCAGGGCGGGGGAGGCACCCAGGTACAGCGGGGGGGCGCCCAGGTATAGGCCTCCGAATGCACCAAGCAGGGTCCATTGCGGCGCTGTTCATTCACGGTAGCGGTGGTTGGACGCTTGGACCCCGCGGGTCATCGGTGACTGCTGCCCCGCCAGCTGACAAGCGATCGAAAGCTATGACCTGCTCCACCAGCGGCGTGACCCAGGTGGTGGATCGATGGATGGGTGGTGTAAAAAGGGGTTTTAGGCTGGTTGCAACGGACGGGATGGGTGGTTGCAACGGACGGGCTGGGTTGAGGGACGGGTTGGGTGGGTTGACGTAACGGACGGGATGGGTGGTTGCAACGTACGGGCTGGGTTGGGTGGGTTGACGCAACGGACGGGGAGACGGATTCTGTGTTCGACGTCCAGGTCAAAAACAGAATGGATGGCATGGCAGCCGCAGGAGGAGGAGAAGGACGAGGAGGAGGAGGAGGGGGAGGAAGGGGAGGAGGAAGGGGAGGAAGGGGAAGGTAGGTAAGAAGGGGGGGAGGAGGGTTGCGCAGCGGCACGGTCCTTGGCGGGAGCTCGGGAGGCGGTTGAGGTGAAGTAAGGGCTCAGAGGGCCGCAAGCGAGGCATCCCCAGTTCCTTACCCTGACCCGTGAACCCCCAGGGGGACCCACCCCACCAGCGATTGGAAACCCTGGGATGGGTAGGTGGGCCCGTCGCACCGCCCGCGCTGAGGGCAGGGCTCCTCCCCACAGCTTGTGACGTTGCCTACACGGTCTACTACGTACTGCCGTACACAGTTGCAGTTGGACGAGCTGGTGTTGGTGTCACCTGGTGTCGTTGGGACTCTGGATGAGGCTGACATGACGTCCGCAAACGTCTGACGTGTCGTACCAGGCTGACGTGTCGTACACCGTGGTGACGTGACGCTCCCCAGGGTGACGTGGAACGCTGACGTGGCATCCCCATGGGTTCGAAGACGGGCCTCAAGAGCGCGTGGCTGCCGATGTTCCGAAATAGTAAGTGTCGTATTTGCAGCTGCCCACTGCGGTTGGCGGTTGGCGGCAGCGACCCGGGGATGCGGTCTCGGACCCCTGGCCCCTGACCACGGATGGACCGATCGTGCCTGGGGAGTGACTGGATGGTGAGCACTTGCCCGGATGACGACAGGGAAGGAGTGCCCTTGGACTGATGGCTGTTGCGGCGTGCGGTGCGTGTAAGGTGGCATTGGTTGCGATTCAGTGCGGTGAGTACGACTGTTAAAGGCTGCAACGCCGTACACAGGTTTAAACAACGTCGCGCGGCGGGAGTTGGCACTGCATCCTGGCTAGCCCACACTGGGACGGGGGCGAAGACCGATGGTATCGTGCCTCATGAAGGCGCACTACACGGCACGACGGCGGCCCCTTCTCGGGGCTTCTGACGGAACATGATCGAGCCAGCTAGGCTATGAAGTCCTGGATGAGGCATATGATGTGGAGAGATATATAAAAAGGGACTGAAGGGGACGTGGAGCCTCGGTTTGGACTCTCGGAACATACGAAAATCAGTTGGTTGCGATCGTATGGTTGGTTACTCCGTATGATACAAGCGTTGATTCTTTGAGATGCTTGCGCGGTCAAACTTGCGGAAGTAAATAGATATTTATATCGAGTTTGTTACTCACGCGCGCTGCACGCTATCAATTTGGCATACGGTAGCTACCTGTCGCCTGATTCTCGAAGCGCTCTTGAACATCAGCGCTGTCAAAAGAATGACATCTACTCAAGATACGAACAATGCAAAGGGTGCTGAAGCGGGAGCGCTGGGCGTGAAGGACGTCTCAGTTACGCATGGAACTTTCCGGTGTAGACGGTACGCACTTAATGATGCCAGCCCCGATGCATTGCTGCTACCTGCATGTTGTCTTTGCGCCTCGCACGATTGAGATGCTGGTTCTAGACGGTTCAACTAACGCCCAGTCGCGCAAGCCAGGCTGTCATTGACCTTTGCCTTCTGCGCGCATAGTTATTACCTAATACAATTCGTTTCAAGACGGAGTTTGTGCTGTGGTGTCTTCTGTCACCAAGAAACCCTTGTGTCAACGCCCTTCGTCATTCTCCTGCCTAGACACCAGCACTTTTCTGTCTCGACACGCGACGAAAACGTTGCAAACTTGCAATATTTGTTCTACTTCCAACGAAGCAGGTCCAACTCACGAGTCCCGTAAGAGGGATGAAGGGCCCCGGTGGTGAAAACCGCTCCTCACCTACAGCACATCACCTCCCCTCCCTCCGTCCCGATACCACACCACCGCCAGGGGTCACAGCCTGTACACCACCACCTACCAGCCGGCTGTTCGGCGCACCAACGCCTGTCTGGTTTTCCACCACGGGCTCGCGGACCACTCGGAACGGCATGGGCGAGGTGTGTGTGCTCCGCTGCAGTGTGGCGTGAGTTTTTAGGCAGACATGGTGTTGCATGCTCGGGTGCACAGCGAAGCCCTTGAGGGCGTGTTCCTGAGGGCGTGTCGTCACGGCAGGCAGAGCAGGAGTGCGTGGCATGCCAGGGGCATAGCTGAAGCACCGGAAGCGCAGGGTATGTGCGACGTGTGGCTAGCTGGTCCTGGCGCAACCGCAACCGGTGGACAGCCCAGCCCGCAACCCGCTATGAAAGAAGTCATCCCTACTACTGATGATGTTACGGGGACATCCTCGTCCTCCTCATTATGTCGCCAACCTCGGCCAACCTCGACCTCCCGTCGCACCTCCTTAAGTCGAGCAAGACAACGAAACTGCGAAATAGGTGGTAGTTGCCCAGGTGCCCGACGTCGCCGTTGAAGTGTGTCGTGGTGTTTTTATACCCGGCCCTCCCCCTGCCACCCCACGCAGTTCTCGCGCATCTGTGCTCCGAACTGGGCATGCCCGTCTACACGTACGACGCGCACGGCCACGGCCGCAGCGAGCCTCTCGGACCCTTGGGTCGCGCGCTCATCTTGTCGTACACGCACCTCGTCGACGACCTCCTGGACTTCACGCGCCTGTTCGTGGTCAAGTCGGAGGAGGCGGATCCGTACAACGCCAACGGCCACGTGGCGGTGTCCGCAACGGCCAACGGCCAGGCAGGGGGGGCAGCCTCATCATCGTCGGAGGGCAACGACGGGAGTTCCACCCAGCCGGGGGATCCGCAACGTGAGCAGCAGCAGAAGCCGCGACCCCGGATCTTCCTGCTAGGGTACTCCATGGGCGGGCTCGCGAGCAGCTTGGCGATGGCGGAGACCTGTCCGGAACCGGGGACATCAGCAGCGGCGGCGGCGGTGGCGGCGTCACCGAGCGCCGTCGCCGTACAGCCGTCGGCGGGCGAGGCGGCGGCGGAGAACGGGCCAACGGCGGCGGCGTCGAGCGCCGCGGCGGCGGCGGCGGCGGGCGGGAGCACCCTGTACGAGGGGCTCATGCTGACGTCGTGCCTCACCGACCCGCTGTACGGCAACCATCCTGTAGTACGGGCGATCAAGGTGGTGTACGTCACGGCGCTGTCGTGGCTGGTGCCCGCGCTGCCGATGTTCAAACGGAATCCGGTCGAGTCGGGGATCCGGGATCCGGTGGCGGCGGCGGCGATGGCGGACGACAATTTGTGGTACCGCGGAAAATTCAAGGTATGTACGACAGCTGTCACGGCTGTACGAGAGTTCGTGTGTTGCGGCTGGTGTCATCGTGCATGGCAGGTAGCGTGGGGAATTCGACAGCACCACCAGGAGAATCGAAGAATGGGGGACTCGTGAACCCCCTGAACCTTTCCCAGGGTCAACTAGGTAACCATGCCACGCGTCCACCTCCCTCCCCGCAACCACGTCCCCCCGGCCCCGCGCCGCCCCCGTCCCCACGACCCCAGGTGGCCACCGTCGCCAGCCTGCTCGCCGCCTGCGCTCGCCTGCGCCGTACCGCCCGCCGGCTGTGCGCCGTACCATTGTACGTCCAGCACGCGACGGTGGACATGTCGTGCAGCCTGCCGTCCATGCACGCCTTCCTGGCCCGCGTCCGCCCCTCCAACCTGACGATGCACGTCGCGGAGGGCGCCTACCACGACCTGCACCACGACCCGGAGACGCCGCTGCTGCTGCAGCGGATGACGGAGTGGCTGCGGAAGCGGGTGTGAACGAACCACCATCACCACCATCACCACTACCCGTCGACGCGCCCATGGTGCTGCTGCTGCAGCGGAATACACCAGTACACCACCGAACCCCGAACGGCTCTGCGGAGGCGGAGGCGCGTTGATGATGGGTGCTCACAACAACGCTGCTTAACAGCAGAGCCAGTATATCACTAGTACATTACTTATTACTCACGACCGTTTGCTCGCGGTTGGCACCCCCGTACTACTTAGCGCCCATTGCGCGGAGCTAAGCCCCGGCTGCCGGAGCGAAGCCCCGGGTGCTGGAGCGAAGCCCCGGGTGCCGGCGGTGTGAGAAAGAGGGAGCTGCGCTTGCCGGCGAGGCCTCCGTCGCTGGCGTCCGGCTGCCGGCGGGCTGGGGGCTGCGTGCTTTCAGGTCAGGGAGCCGCCGCCGGCAAGGGGGAACGGGGCCGGCCGGGCCCCGGCCCCAGGCCGCTGCGTCTGCCTCCCCAACCTCGAAACCGATTTGACGGTGTGGCCGTGGCGGCGTCGCGAGTTGCGAGTCGTGTCGCCCTCCTCCCGGGCAGCCCCAACGTGTTCCGGCGGCATGGCTGGGGCTGAGGTATGAGGCCGACACCGTGTGGCCGACACCGCTGAGTGGCGTCGCGGCGGCCCTGGAGGGGGCACCTCACCGGGCAGCAGCCCTCCGCTCCCCCCTCAGTGGCCCTCTAGGGGCACTTGGCGCTGCGCTCCGCTCCCCACTTGGGAGCTGGTAGCTGGGGCCTCTTCTCCGCAGGATGGCGGGCCGGGCCGGGTTCGAGGTTCAATTTACTGGTCCGAGGTTCGACTTAGCGGTGCCCCCAAGCAGCGGTGCTGTCTCTTGTGTCGCAAATAAACCACGTCGAGAGCGGGAGTAAAAGATATGCACGCGGGCGGCGTGACAGTGTACGGACGGCGGTCCCGCCCTAGCCGCGCCGTACCCCCTGACCCCCAACGGACGGGCCCAAGGGACTGGGCGGAATGTGCGGTCGCTCTGCCGGGCGCGCGGCAAGCAAGGGTCCTCTGCGCTTCGGCGCCGGCTCTTGGTCAAGCGGCGGAGGGGCCGGTCGGATGTGTGTCGACTGGTGTGGCGGGAGTCGCGTGTTGTGGCGCCGGCGGTGGTGGCGCCGGTTTTGTTGCGGAAGAAGCGGCGGCGGTGATCGGCTGCATCGACGGGTGCAGGTGGAGGCGAAGGTGCAGGTGCAGGCGGGCTGAGTGGTGACTGCCCGCGGCGGTGCGGGCCATCGCGGTGTGTCAGTTGTGTCAGTTGTGAGGACCCCACCCTCTCTCAGGGGCCCTCTCACCGCCCGAACCACCGTCCCGTCCCAAGTTCGACGTGTGCGTCCCGCGGCGCGTGGGTTGCGGGCAGCGCGGTGTAAGGAGTCGTTCTGGGACGGGGCCGCGTTGCAACCTTTACAACCGTGATAGAGCGGCATCAGGGGTCGTGATGGTATGGGGCCGGACGACAGTCTCCGCACGACAGGGGCAGGAGGGGAAGGCCAGGGCCCCGGGAAGGGTTTCGCGGGTTGGTTGACGGCGCCGGGTAGGGTCGAAGACAGAGCGCACAGACCGACCGACCGACCGACAGGCAGCAGACCAGGAGGACCGACCTGGTGGAAGATGATGTGCTGCCGGATCACGTAGTTAGATTGGGGACTGCGGTGCTAGATTGAGTGATGCGCGCACACCTCATGTGATGACGTGGCACGGCGCCAAGTACTTTGACCAATACCTTGATCTTATTGGTCGCCCCGGGGGGGAGCCGGGGGGCAGAGGGACCGCCCGTGCTACCAAATATGTTGCGCCGCTCTGGTGGTGTGGCAGTGCGTGCTGACGCGGCGACACGTACCCGCGATGGGAACCCAGGTCTGGGTAGGGGAGGGGTGTGTGGGGAGGATGAACATCCGGTTCCGGTCTGGGGCGTTATTCCCGGCCTTGTTACCAGTATCACCTCCCACGCGCACTGCGCTTGTTCAGGTTGCTTCTACTTTCTTCAAGATATGTGCACATACGCATAACCATACCCGAGGTGTATATGTCGCGTTTGCAGGAGCGCTCAAAGACGTGCATTTGTTCTAGGGTTTAGTTCTGATAGGTTCTGGTTGAGCGCGAATGAGGCAGGTCCGTGTGGTGAGCCGTCGTGGGGGGCTGCGACGGCGGTGCCCGGCGAGTTTTTTTTCTCTTTCCATGAATGGCCGGTGGCGGGCCATGGCGAAGTCCACCGCCACAACACGGGGTTGTTGGTGGGGGAAGGGTCGCGGCGACGGATGCGCCGCTCTCTCTGTCCGGGGTACGACAATACGGCATCTCTTGCACCGGGGTGGGGGATGGGGTGGGGAGCTCTAGAGAGCGGTCATGGCCCGGCACTGGCACGCATTGGCTTAACGGTATCACAGGGGGCGTGTTACCTGTGTTGTGCAGGTGCGCGTTGGCAATCTCGCTTACGGTATTACAGGCGGCGTCCCTCTGGGGGCGGCCCATGCGGTGGCCTCGGCGGGGCTTATTATGGGGGGCCGTCTGTTAGCGTCTGCTGGCTGCGACGTGTCCGTAACTCGTGCGGGTACGGCTTGCATTGCATGCCCGAGTACATGGTGTTGGCGGTGATACGAGGTGACTGCCCCCCAAAGGTGGAAAGGCGTCAACATTTACCCCCTCCCTCCCTCCCTCCCCCGCGGTAATCATCGTTGGCCAGTACTTGTGGCCGGGCTGTGTGTGTCTGGGCAGTTTCTTTTTCAGGCCCCCGCAGCGCTGGATGCACAGTTGCACACGGCGGCACCGTGTTGCGGTTGGTACGGCACCGGCGCCTCCACCTCCTCAACACCCGATCCTCCGATCCACATGCACAAATGCCGCAGGCGAAATTCCGCCCTCTGTGCTGACGGTTTCCCGGCCACGGTCGTCCATCCGCCTTTGGTATGCCCCCCCCCCACACACACAAAAAGCGCCCACATTCAGTAAGGGCCAGCCAGCAGTAACCCGCCTTCAGCTTCCCCGCTGCTGCGCGACCCGGCAGTAACCAACTAGGACCAGCAGTAAGGGCCCGTCAGGAGACCCCTTCAGCTTTTCGTTCTTGCCACCCGGCAGGAACCAACCACACCAGCAGTAAGGGCCCGCAGACTGGCGGATCCGCCAGTCCCGGGCAAGTAGGCCATCGTCAGGGCAAAGACCAGACCATCAATATGACGGAGAGCCGATGGCCGCAGCACAAGTACACAACCATACGTCGCTTCACGCCGTGCGGTGGGTTTCGCGATCCCCTCCACGTTGTGGCAAGCGGCCCTCCAGAACCCGGCGGTGCAGTCATGGCCGCCGCCTCCTCCCCCTCCTCCTGCCGGTAGAGTGGCTCGCCCCGGCCATCCGTGCGACTCGACAACATTCCATACCCACTCCCACTCCCCCGCCCAGGAACAGCACCGCGTGACGGGATCCCCCCCTCCCTTGGCACTACGAGCACAACCCCCAAGCCCCGCGGCGGCGACCTCCCGTTCACACTATGGACCCCCCACCGCCACCGCCGCCACTACACGCCGCCACCATCAACACCTCTGCCACAAAACCCCCGCCACCCCGGCCACCCCACCCGACGATACAGCGGACACCACCCGGTGCCCCGCGTATGGCTGCGTGGAGCAGGTCCTTGATACAGTACAGCCAGCCGCCATTTGTGCTTCGAACTCCCTCGGCTCCCCCCAACCCGGCCCCGCTCCCGGATGAAACGCGCCGGTTCGCATCGCACCCGGTTCGCATCGCACCGGACATGTCCCTATCAACGTCCAACGTCCCCACGGCTGCCGATGCGGCAGCGATCCTCTTGCGGATCTCAGTCAGTCAGTCAGTCAGTCAGTCTGCCTGTCTGTCTGTCTGTGTGGGTGCCGAGCCTCCTCTCCGGAAGGACTCATGTCGTGTCGGTGACCCACTCGGCCGTCAAGTGCCTGGCCCTGCCAGCCGCACAGGGACGGAACGCCTCCGAGCTCTGGTCTCGACACCTCTTGTGCTTGGGAACCCCGCCCCTCCCCGCCCAGCCAGGCAGTGTGGGGTGTCTGGCTGGCCGGCAGCGGCGGGGCGCCGCGGCGGCCGGGGACTTCGCCCACAGCGCCGCACACCCTCCTTCCTCCAACGTTCCCGACCAGCCCCCCTACGAGGCCTACGTGCGCCGCGTGTTGTAGCTGCCGCACTCCTTGCACTTGTGGCCGAGCACGTGGAAGTTGGCCGTTGACCGGGCGTTGCAGTCGTTGCACAGGATGCCCACTCGGAGGTTGGCGTACTCGGGCGGCATGGGCGTGGCCTGGATATGAGGCGGTGAGGGAGGGTATGGATTGGGGAACCGATACGTGGCACAGGAGTCAATACGCGACCCAAGTTACTTACCATACATACCTGAATTGTGCGGTGAGGGAGGGAGGGAGGCCGTCACGGGGCGGAGGCCGAATTGAAAATCAAGTGAGGGAGTTTGGATTCAACGAATGCCAAGTCTGCTCTCCCACGGTGGCCCCACACAGGCCGCCACTACCAAGGTCGGAACAGCCCTAACCCGCAACCCGGCCCCTACCCGCGCTGCCACGCGCCCGCGCGCAGTCTCTATACTTCCACAGTTGTGCAGGTACCTCGCCACGTAAGTATGCGATTTTTTCTGGGTGTGCCCGGGCTTGTTTTTCGGGTTAATGTTTTTTTCAGTTTAACCCTACCCCTGCACCGCCTGGTCCAGTCCCTCCCACACCCGCTCCCCCACCTGCACCGCCTGGTCCAGTCCCTCCCACACCCGCTCCCCCACCTGCACCGCCTGGTCCAGTCCCTCCCACACCCGCTCCCCCACCTGCACCGCCTGGTCCAGCCCCTCCCACACCCGCTCCCCCACCTGCACCGCCTGGTCCAGCCCCTCCCACACCCGCTCCCCCACCTGCACCGCCTGGTCCAGCCCCTCCCACACCCGCTCCATGGCTGTTGCCGTCATAATGGACTTCATGCACACGGGGCAGGTGTACGTCGAGTGCTCGGCCAGGGAGCGCAGACACTCCTGCGCGGAGGAGAGGAGGAGAGAGGGGGAGGGGAGGGGACGTGAGGGGAGGGGAATGGGGGAGGGGAGGGGAGGGTGGTGGGAGGGGAGTGCAGGAAATCGGTAGACATATTAAAGCTGCGCTGCTGCCAGAGCAAAGAAGGGGAGGGGGAGGGTTAAATTGAAAAAGGGGAGGGGAGGGTGGTGGGAGGGGCGGGGAGGCTTGGGGAGAGGGAATCGCTATGGACTGTCAGATCGAGACCGCCAGCGCAGGAATCCGGTCCAGTCCGGGGGAGAACGAACTGTGCCAGGGACTGCAGCGATGGAGGACGGAATGAGCCCACGTACCCAACCATCTACCCGCTGACTCTCACCTACCGACCTACCCACCAAGGGCGGCGTGCGGGTGTGGATGCGGGGCGGGCGATGCGGCAGGTCAGGGGAAGGGGCACGGCAGGACGTGGGAAACTGGCAGACATTCCGAACGACAGACTGGGGTCAGGGGCAGCGTGCGGGTGGGGTGGCCTGCACCCCTTGCCAGGTTCGGGTCTAGGGCGCGATCTAGGCCCTCATTCGCCCACTCCACTCCTCCGCCCTAGCCCCCACTCCCCGGCTCCACCCTCCACGCCCCCCACCTGGTGGATGGTGTGTCCGCACTGCATGATGTTGATGGGCTTGATGGAGTCAAACAGGAACTCGCAGCACACCGGGCAGTTGGCGTGCATCGAGTTCTGGCGGGGGCGGGGGTTGGGTTCGGGGGTTGGGTGCGGGGTTGGGGGTTGGGGGTGGAGAGGCGCGGGAGGTGGTGCGGGTGAGAGGGGTGAGGCAGGCAGGCGGGTGGAAGGTGCGGCAGTCGCGTAGGAGATGCCCGTCTACACACCCCACCGCTGGTTTCCTTTCACCACCCCCATACACACACACACGCCCACCACGGCGTTTTGCTTGCAGGTGGGTACAATGCGATAACAACGCGAGGATCGCACGCACGCACAGCACTGTGGTGTGAGTCTGCGTGGCCAAGGCAGCCGACCCGCACCAGCTGGTAGTATTCCGCGGCAATAGCGCCAAAAGCGCGCCAAAAACGACAGCGCTCCTCCGACACCGCAGCCTTCTTTTCATTTTATGGGTCGGGCAACGGGTATATTTTTAACACATGCGGGCAAACTATCGGTCGCCACTCGGCCCCTCGCATGTCACGCACTCCTGTTCTGCCTGCCTAAATAACACACACACACACACACACACACACGCCCTACGGACCCTGGACTTCGCTTCTCGCGGCTCAGTTTCTATTTACACCCACACATCCTACGAGGAAGGAGCCCCCCGGGTGGTATCGCGTGCGACACCCGCCATCGAGTCCGGGAGGCGGGGCCGACGCTGGCACCTTGTGGCGCACCAGCAGGGGCTGGGCGTGTCTGGGCTGCTGTAACTACAACCCCGGCGGCGTGGCGCCGCCGACGGGGCCGGTCAACCCCCCGGGCGCGACCCGGTCTAAGTCTACCCCGGGGCAGCTGTGGTGTGGTAAGTGGGGCACGGCCGGGGCCGGCCCCCGGTGCACCCGTACCCCCCCTTTGCGAGTCCCGTCACCGCGCGTCTCCGTTGGGCTGCCTCCGAGTCCGTCCGAACCCCTCCGTCCGCAGCGCAGAGACCCGCAGCGCGCAGGCGCCCACCTTGCGGCCCACCCACCCACCCACGCCCCCACCCACCCACCCACCCACGCCCCCACCCACCCACCCACCCACCTCGATGCATACGTGCTGGTCCCGCAGTGACAACGCGTAGCAGCAGTTGCATGTACGGCAGTGGAAGAAGTTCTGTCGGCCACCCACCCGGCAGATCCCGCAGTCCCTGGAGTGGGATGGGAGATCAAATTTCCATTTCGGTTACATCCAACCGTCCGGGCAAGGGCGCCGGTCGCAAGGGGCCGCAATGGGCGGGAGAGAGAGGGGGGTTCAACGAATGGGTCGCCTGCGCGTGTGTGTGTGTGTGTGTGTGTGTGTGTGTGTGTGAATCGTTACATATCTGCCGGGCCGACACTGGCCGGGGGCGCTAACCCGCCCCATACGGGAGACCGCCGAAGCACTTTCCCCCGGATTCGGGGGAGTGGGGCGTAAGGGGCCTCTGTCCCCTCGCTCTCAACCAAGGGCGCGCGCCCGATCCCCGAGGATCGGTGACTGCTGTGCCCCCTCAAGGGATTGGGCGAAGGCCCATCCCGGGCGGTCTGCGCCTTGCAGTCCGCTGTTCAACCTCCTCAAGTCCTTGCAGCACCCAGGGCGCATTCCTCAGCAACTCGGAGGCGTGCCCCTGCCCGGTGCGGTAAAACTAGCCTGGTCCCGCGTCCCAACCTAATCGTACTAGCTAAGGTTGCAGCGTTGCACCATCCGGCAGGCCTGCCCGCCCAGCTGAGTCAGAGCGACGTCGCACACGTCAGGCCTTGCTGGGTCCGGGTATGAAGTCGGGCGCTCCATGATGGGGCTATGGTTTGCACAAGGCAGCACATCACCACGTAAGCTTCCCTGTCGTACACCCCTTCCCGTCGCGAGCGGCCCTCGCCTACAAGTCCCGCTGCCAACTCCCACTGGTCGGGCCCGACCCTCCTCGGGTGTGTGTGTGGAGGGAGTGCTCCGGCGCACGACCTGTCGCCGACGCCAGTCCGGCCCGTAGCAACAGGATTTCATCGTACTGATCATGTTAGGTGTCATTCCGGTGTGGGTGGGCCTCCGGACAGGCCATGTCTAGGGTAAGTTGGGACTACGGTATTCGGCCACCTTGTACGGTCAAGTGTTTTTAACGTCATATATTCGGACGCCGGGGTCCCAATGTTGGCCAGGAGCCACGACGCCGGCCCCGCAGTGCTTTCCCCTCCCCGACAGCAACAGACACACAACTATGCATCCTTCGGATCGCTTTGTGGGTTGGGGCAGCTTTGGTGGCATACGGGCTTTCTTCCCCGGCTTGGCTATGCCCCTTGCACGTCACGCTAACTCCTGCCCTGCCCTGCCCTGCCTACTACCTACTACTACCACCCACTCACTTGCAGTGGAAGCACTCCTTGCTCAGGTCGTCGTCGAAGAAGGAGCACAGCAGGCAGGTGTAGCGCCCGAAGGCGACGCCGCAGCCCGAGCAGGAGGACGCCTTGTCCTGGCGCAGCCCGCACAGCCCGCACACCACCTCGCGGACGGCCTGTTGGTGGTGAAAGGGGTGTGGGGTACGGGGTGGGGTGTGTGGGGTGGGGTGGGGTACTGGGTGGGTTGGGGGTTAAGTTGAAAAAAGACAGGTGGGGGTGGGGGGGGACGGGCATCACCAACGAGCCCAGGTGCGGGTCAACAACGAGCCAATGATTAACGAGCCATGGGGTGAAGAGAGCGCGGAAAGGGCCAGCGCGGCGCACTGCCGCACGCAGCGGTACCGATGCCGCCGCGCTGACTCCGCAGCGGTTGGGGTCGCGCATGGCAAGCCAGGGTCCCGCATGACGAGCCTCGATGTACCTTGCGGTCAAGGACGTGTCGCTTCTTGGGGTCGACCTCGTTGTCGTTACAAGCGGCGTTGTGGCAGTGTCGGCACCAGAAGGGTTTGTCGCAGCAAGGCGCAACTATCATGGCTCGGCGCCGGTAGTGCTCACAGCCGTACTCCTTGACGCCACGGTTCACAGGGTTGTTACGGTCCATAGTGTCCTCCTCTTCGTCCTCAAGCTCGCTGCCGGCTTCTAAGTCCTCCTCGTCGTCCTCCTCCTCTGCTTCCTCCTCTTCCTCTAGGTTGAGAATGCCTACCGCGTCAGCTTCGTTTGCAGGTTGCTGTTGCGGTTCAGGCTCGCCATTTGCGTCCATCACGAGTTGTACTTGTAACTTTGGTTGTGCAACGTTGGACGTTTTGCCTGTCGCGACTATTGGACAGCTGCTAACGTTGAATATGTCCTTTAACCTCTGGGTTGGTTATTATTTACACTGTTTTCACTTTGCATTACTCACTCGTGACAAGCTGTGGTCAAGGCTAACGGCGGTTAGCCGTTCCGGTGTCGTGCAACCGCCACTGTGAAGATTGCAGGTTTGCGGCCACATTTGCTGCGAGGCGAGTCTCTCACATTTACAAGCGTTGCTTCTGCTCAGTAGTGACATTTTGAGGTCTTATGGTGTTATAAAAGGATCAAACGTCTACACGTATAGTGATAATCTTTACGTACCAAGTCGAATGAACGTTAAATCGGTCAGTAACCAACATGCTACGTTCTACGGTGTAATACCTCATCCGACACGCGACACCCTATACTTGTACGGCTGTTCGATGATGTCGTCCAGAACGGCATCGCAAGTCGAATAGCTTTCCTGTATACTGCTTACTGTGGTTATATGTGCAATCACAAAGTATTGTCGCTCGTAACTCCTTGCAATTGACGTTTCGCCTTCAGGAGAACTTGATCTAATGGCTGAGCTGTCCCTAACGCAACCTGAAGTCCAGATCGCCTTGGCTGTAGTTGCTGCGACAATATTGCTGCTACTTATCTTGAAATTGACATCAGGGAAGAAGCGAAGCAGCGCGGTGCTGCTAGTTGGGCCATGCAACGCCGGCAAGACGACCCTTTTCTACCGCCTGAAGGATGGCTCGACCCACCTCGGCACCGTTGCTTCCATGCAAGAGAATGAGGGCTGGTGCCAAGTCCGCAATGAGAAGGACCGCGTGGTCGGGAACCTCCGCGTGCTGGACCTGCCTGGCCACCCCCGCCTCCGCTCCAAGCTGGAGCAGTACCTGAAGGATGCGTCAGCCGTGGTCTTAGTAATCGACTCTGCAGACATCACTCCCCACAAGACGGAGGCGGCAGAGGACCTCTTCGAGGTGCTCACGCACCCCGTCGTCGCACGGCGGCGGCTGCCCGTCCTGTTGGCCTGCAACAAGTCCGACCTCGAGGTCCAGGCGCACTCGGTGGACTTCTGCCGTCGGACGATCGAGAAGCAGCTGGACTCGATGCGCAAGACGCGCGCGGCCCTGGGCGGCGACGCGGGTCGCGCCATAGCCGCCCTGGGCAAGCCGGACAAGCCGCTGTCGCTGGGCGCTCTGCGCAACCCGATCAGCGCCGCCAGCATCAGCGCAGAGAAGGGCGACGTCGCGGAGGTCACCCGGTTCCTCGCAAAGCTGTTGTAGCGTGGCTCCCGAAAGCCAGCGGCGGGCACGGCAAGCCGGTCCATGGACCGGGGCTGTGGCTGAGCTCCATCCCGGTTAGGTCGTTCGACAATGTGGTTTGGGGGCTATGCAGCAGGGGTCGCGGCACGAATGAGGGTTTGGCGCACAGGGTCCATGGTGGGCAGCCAGGGGTCCATGGTGGGCAGCCAGGGGTCCGCTAGGCACGCTACTGGTATCCGATTGCGGCTGCGCTTGGGTTGATCCCTCGACAAGGTTGGGGGAGAGATTGGAATGCAAGGAAATGGCACGCCTGGCAGCTGTCGCACTGTCGTCAAGACGTGCACGCACCTGATGGAAGGTATGAGACCGATGTGTGTATCACACAGCTACCTTTAGCTTTCAAGCCGAGGTCTGTCAGAGTACAGGTGCACTTGGAAAATGAAGGTTTGCGACAAGTGGGCCTCGTCGGGCGCCTGGCGATGGTGGGTCCAGGAAATAGAAAGGAGGATGTTGCCCGGAGTGAGGGCGCGGGGCGGCAGCGATTCCCGCAGCGTTCACCGCGGCGCTGCCCCGGACACCTTCATGGACAGCTCAGACGGCCAGGACGCACGCGGCTGCGGGGCAGGCGGATCGGCACAGGCCATTGGCTGCGTTGATGAAACTTAACTGTCCACTGGGATGCGGGGTGGGCAGCGCCTGCGTGTATCCGTTGCTTTTAGCCGTGTTGATTGCGCGACGGTCTCTGGCTTTCACCGAGGGGGCCCCAGCGAGCTCTGGAATTCCAGAGAGTGCTGCTCTGTGGTGGTGCCCATTCCGATTGAAAAACTGGCTGTATGGCCTATGTGAGTGTGGGTGGTTGTGGGGTTGATCAAGTGTGTGATTTGCTGAGGGCATGTAATGCGCGATGGCCAGTTTGCTAACGACGGATTTCGTGCCGCACGGCTGTTCCCGCGGCATATGATCCGAGCACCATCCAATCTCGTTTGCTTTTCTGCTCAGAAGGAAATGCGTAGGAGCGCTGTCAAGTGCACGTAACGGCATGAACGCTTGGGTGACACCGGGTAACCGGACCGAGGGGTCGGGAGGGGTCGGGGCGCACCCCATCCTCCCACCTATCTTGCGCTATGCAAGCACAGAGATCGACCTAAGAAAGAGGACGAGAACACTGCAAGCCCCCAATCAGCAACCCTACGTACGAAACCCTGCGCCTCACAGCCTCCACATCTCAAAAGCCCGCAGGCGCGCGCACTATATCTGGCCGTATCGTAGACGCTGTAGACAGTCACGACAACAGGTCTAGGCCACCTTCCCCTGCCCCCCGAAACATTTCTACACACATATGCATGACGTGTCCGTGACTCCATGTCTTGGCGCGTGCTTGGTTCGAGCATACCATGCTATCCTAAACCATTCGGGGGCCAGTAAGCTGTAAGCAGCCCCTGTGGCCCCGTTCATGCCTTGTGTCCCTCAACGCCTGTCATGGCTGCAACCTGCAACACAGAAATGGATGGGTAAGGTTACAAAAAGTAGCGGTACGGCGTGGCACCGCATGGGGCTGCGCGCCCCATTTAGACGTCAAACAAATATACATGACGCCAGATGACGCATATTTGTATATGCGCCAAACAAGCCAACTGCAAACCAAGCCGCACGGACGGTGTCATCACGGTACATTAACCGGCGGTCGTGTCGCCGGTTTCCAACCGCCATTGGCTACAATGCCTCAAACACGGTCGACTGGTCAGTAATCGCCCTAGGTATCCCCACACGTATCACACACGGCGGCTCCGGGGTGCATACGGATGTTTTCCGGGTGCAGCTACGCCCCTTGCAGGGCATGCGCACGCTGCGCTGATATCGGGCGCACACACGCACGGCTGCTTGGCCCGGGCCCTCGCAGCTCAACTTCCCCAACTAGACCAATAAACACACAAACGCACACGGCTCGATTTTTACACACATACACTAGGGAGGAGAGCGCTTCGGCAGTCTTTCCGTTAGAGCTGGGTTGGCAGCCCTTGGCCAGTGCCAGGCTCGCTCAGATATGTTCGTGCGCATACATTCATTTCTCCTTACACACCACACACGGTTACCAGGACCTTCTGCGGTTACGGTACCGTAGGCTACATCTGACGCTTGGCATCTTGACGGACCCCGTCTTGGAGCTGACTACCGTACTTCGGTCATTCATTGGTTGCTGTAATCGCTTCTACAGGAACACCCACGGGTTTCTCCATCAAGAAAGAAAGAAAGTTTTACTTCTGGCCCCCGAAACCGTACCCTGGAATACGGCCGGACCCATTGGCCCGAACCGCTTGACACGCACACCTCGGGTTATCACTTTAACCGTGGCTCAAGGCCACTTACACCGGGGGCGGACTCGGACCCGACTGAAGAGCCGGGCTGTCCAAGCTGGACTCCCCAATTCTCAACCATTTTGTCCCGAACCGGATCGAATCGGCGACCTCAAGGCACGAATACTCGATGCCTTAGGGAATGGCCAAGTTCGGTGGATTTCCATCAAATATAACACATATATTCACTCTGCCGCACATAGGGAACATTGTAGGCTGTTCCGCAACTGCAACATGCCAGTGCCACGGTGCAGATTCAAGCAGGTCTGCTGGCCTCACCCAGTTCAGTCGAAGACCATTATAAGCAGGCCCCGCCAGGCTGTGTCGCTTGCTGACGCGTTCTCAACAGTGTGCCACGCCCTCCTTCGACGGCTCCTGGACAGCTTTGCTTCCGTCCTTGTGCGGCATGTTGGCATGTATGTGAGGAACATATGCAAGGCAAAGCGAGGTTCAGCCTGAGGCCGCCGTACTTTGCAGCGTGCGGCCCTCTCTTGAGGTGGTGCATTACCGACCCGAACCTCGGCGGACTCAGCCGCTACTGCTGCCGTCAGTATCGCTGCCCGAGGAAGAATCGCGGTCGCTGCTGTCGCTCTCATTCCCGCTGCTGCTCTCACTGTCGCTGCTCCGCTCGGCCCTGCTGCTGTCATCGCTCTGACTGCTGTCACTTTCGCCGTCGCTGTCGCTGCCGCCACCGCTCCTAGCGCCACCGCCGCCCCACTCCTCATCCTCATCCAACCCGCCCTCCTCCATCTCGCCCACCTCCCGCCCCGCCAGGTCGCCGCGTCCCCGGCTGTCATCCCCCATGCCGGCCGGCCCACCATACCCGTCCCCAGGCTCAGATCCGGAATCGGATCCAGAACCAGATTCCGAATCCGCATCGGAGCCGGACGAGTCCGAATCTGAGGAGGAGGACCCGGAATCCGCATCACCGCTCTCGTCCAGATCTGGGTCGTCGGCGGCGTCCAGCGGATCTTCCTCCTCGTCCAGATCCAGATCTTCGTCGTCCGCCATGCCGCTGCCGCTCGTCACGGACGAGTCCTCCTCGTCCAGATCCGAATCCAGATCGCTGGGAAGTCAGGAAGGCAAGGGGGGGCCCGAGGGATCGCGCACCAGCCGGCCGAGCGGCGCTTCAACAAAACGGAATACGTGGCCGAACCCATTTCGATGCCGACAGAATGCAATCAAACATATGCCTTGAAAAGGCTAGCAAAGGCCACTGGAAGCGCCGTGCACCCTGATGTGGCAATGGACCACGTGACAGGCTGGGGTTGCGCCCGAGGCTGTAGCAATGGACTGCGTGACAAGGTTGGGGACTGGGCCGAGGCTGTAGCTGCCCGCGCTCGTCTCGGCCGCTGTGCCCTTGGTCTATTATTGTCCTGACGCCGCCTCCATGGCCTACGTGGCGCACCCCACGAGCCAAACCTGATAGCTAGCTGTCTTGCAACCAATCGAGGACCTTGACCCCCACCCTGCTTCCATAGCCGAACGAGCTACAACCCCCATCACCCCTTATCCTGGTACAGTTGCTTCTTCACCGGACTTTTGCTCTTGCAGCAGCGCAGTTTGAATATGCCTACCAATTTCCTGTATATCCCCCGCAACCCCACCCTGCGCGTACCTGTGCACCAGGACCTCCCACTCGGGGAACAGGTCGTCGTCCGGCGCGCCATACACCTGCCGTACCAATTCCCTCGCCTGTCCCGGCGCAGCAAAACACCAGTAGCGGCAGCGCGGTTTTGGGTGCAGGCAGCAAGCAAGCACACGCAGCCGCAACAAGCACACGCAGCAGCAAGCAAGCACACGCAGCACCAGCTGCCCTCACCTTCTTCCGGACCTCCTTGTGGAGCCCCGCCCGCATCACCAGCTGCGCCGCTGCCACCTCGCAGCCCACCACCCGCACCAGCTGCACCTGCTCCTGGAACGCCTGCGCCACCTCCGCCCACTGCGCCGCCGCCAGCGCCGCCAGCCGCTCCGGACTGCTGCTGCTGATACCGCCGCCACCGCTGCCCCCGCGCACCGGCAGCGCCGCCGTCGGGGCGGCAGACTCTCGCAGCTCCATTGCCGCCGAGGCAGCTGCTGCAGCAGCTGCGGGGGAGAACGCGGACGGTGCGGCCATCGCAGCCGCCGCGGCGGCGCCGCGGCCGGTCGGTGAGGCCGCGGCAGCACTGCCGCCCGGCTGGTCAGCGGCGGCTGCGGCGGCTGCTGCGGCAGCGCCGCGCCGGCCTCGTGCGCGCCGGCGGCTGCCGGCCTCGGCCTCCAACGGTGGCGTTGCGGTGGCTGGCCCCGGGGCCGCTGGCTGGGCCTCCGCCTGCGGTAGCCCAGCTGCGCCCACAGGTAGCAGGCATGGTAAGTCTGGGCCCTTTGGAACGCCCGGTCGGGACTAAGAGTCCACCGTGTAACGGTCGCAAGTAGCAAGTACTCAATGGGGCCTGAACGCGGACTCAGAGTTGGGCAGTCGGGTCTGAATTTGTAAACACATAGACAGTCAAGACACTCGCACAAGGAGGTCGACGTCGCCGACAGCAGGACGCGCGTGTACGACATCACATGACCCTAGGCCGCACGCGTGCATCGTACACGTCAAGCACCAGGGCCGATCAGCCGCTGCGGGGGCGTCCCGCGCCCCGAGCGCAGCGCCCGCGACCCCGGGGCCTTTGCGAGCACCAGCGCCTTTCCCAGCCCGCGCACCCGCCCCCTCCCTCTTGTTACACCCGGCTGCGCAGCTGCACGGCAGCGCCCCCAGTCCCCCCTGGACCCCCAACCCCTAGCCTACGCACCCTGCTGCGGTTCGAGGTTCGGCACTGCCGCTGCTGCTGCTGCCGCTGCTGCTGCTGCCGCCGCTGCTGCTGCCGCCGCTGCATGCTCGCCCCCATGCAGCGGATCCAGATCCTCCTGGTGTTGTCGTGGTTGCTGCTGCTGCTGCCCCCGGGGACGCTGCCGCGCCGCAGGGCGCGACCGGCACTGCTGCTGCTGCAGGTGCTGCTGCTGTGGCAGCGGCAGGTTCGGCCGCAGGTGGTGTTCCCCGCCGGCCACCAGACAGGCCTCCGAGTGGCCCATGGCGGCGCGCAGGCGGGCGTCAGTGCTCACGTTGCCCACCTGCCCCCCGGGGGGGGGGGGAGAAGGGGCGACGAGTGGGTATAGGAAATGGGTGTGTGCACGAGTGGGTGTGTGCACCGGACCATGGTCGGTCGGGGCGTGACACGTCTCGAAGCACCTAGCAATGGCGAACGCCAGGGGTGAAGGGAACAGGCAACGGGCAATGAAGGGGCTTGGAACGACCCGCTAGGGAAACGACCCGCTGCGCGACTGCTGTGGAAGTCCGCGGGTGCCGAAGTCACTCGTCGATGCAGTCCGTCCGTGTCTCCGTCCATCCATCCGTGCGTCAGTCAAGTCATCCATCGCCCCTCCCTCCCACGCGTCGCGGGTCACGCCGCCGATCAGTGCACGGAACCCGCTTTGCACCGCGCACTCTTCTCCCCAGCTCGTGAGGCCCCGCGGGACAACCCTCATTAAACCTTTCCCTCGCTCCCCGCCTCCCCGGCGCCATGCCCACCCCGCACCCACACCGGCCCCCCCGCCCTACCTTGCCGTTGCCCCACAGCCTGCAGTGCGCCATGGCCAGGCACCCGTCCACCACCAGCGCGGTGCCGCACCAGCGCACCTCGCAGTCCAGCAGCCGGGCCAGAGCCTCCGGACCCACCTCCACCCCCACCGCGTTGTTCTGCAGCGCGCAACGGACCATCAGCAGCTGCCCCGCGTCCATCTGGACAGCCGCCAGGGACTGGGGAGGGGGCAAGTGAAAGGGAGAGGGGAAGGGGTCAAGTGGAAGGGAGAGGGAAAGGGGTCAAGTGGAAGGGAGAGGGGAAGGGGTCAAGTGGAAGGGAGAGCCAGTGGTCAAAGGGCAGGGAGAAGGGAGGGGTCAAGTGGAAAGGAGGGGGGCAGTGCCCAAGGGCATGGAGAGGGGAAAGGGTCAAGTTGAAGGGAGGCGGGGCAGTGCCCAAGGGCAGGTAGAGGGGGTTCAGTGTCGAAGGACAGGGATGGGAGGCAGTATCCAAGGGCCGGCAGGGAGCAGGGTGAAGGGTGGCAGGGCGCGTGGGAAAGCGGAGGAAGCCGTGTCAGCGGCCGCCGCGAGCAAGACGGGGGCGCGGACAGGGGCAGGAATGAAAGGCCGCTCGACACAAAAGCTCCCAACCGCTGCTCCCTGAAACCCCGGGCATCCTCCCCTATCCCCCGCCTTCACAACTGCCCCATTTGGACATGCGTCACGTCGAGGCGGCCGCCACGGGTAGGCGGACGGGTGGGGTGCGACTGAGGAGGCCGTTGACGCATCAAGCGGGGGCTTGCACAACAGCAGCAGCAGCAGCAGCAACGGGGAAGTGCACCCTCCTCCCTCCACCCAGGTCCGAGCCCTGCTGCCTTCAGTGCGGCGCATTGCCAACCCCCCCCGCGCCCCGCCCCTTCCCTCACCACGCACCTGGGAGGTGCCGTGCAGCGTGCAGTCGTACAGCTCCAGCCGCGTCTGGCTGCCCTTGCTGTACGGCACTCGCAGTCCCGTGAGCCCGCTGAAGGTGCAGTGCTCAAACCTGCGCGCAGGACGGGGCCCATCAGGTGCAGCACCACCACGCACCACCATTATCATTAAGGATGTTACAGCGGACCCCTTGGGTGGCCCCTGGGTATTTCCCGCAGCGGACATCCCACCTGGCCAACGACAAACCCCGGCCACCTCTACTTCCCAAGGTGGTCTTCAGTCCCCAAAACACACCTGGCCCCATGTCCCCCCCTTGACCTGTCACCTGGCCAGCGGCGAGCCGGGCGGGGGATCTCTTCCTACGACCCGCCTGGCCCCACGTCCCCCCCTGACCTGTCTCATCAACCGTCAACCCGCCGCTCACCTGGCCAGCGGCGAGCTGGGTCCGAAGGAGCAGATGCTGACCTCGTTGTGCGCCACCGAGGTATGGAACTCGAAGCCCACGAAGCAGCACCTGGGGACGGCGGCCGGCGGTAGGGAGGACGGCCATGGGTGGGTATAGGAAATTGGTAGACATATGGGTGGGTGCTCTGGGTGGTCCGGGTCGGGGGGAGTGTGGAGGCTGGAGGGGATGCCCTTCGACCGTCTACAAAAGCCCTTGCTGAGGTTTCAACGTGGTGAGGGGCAACAGGAGAGGCCTATCGTGGGGACGGACCCGTAGGCGATGGATCACATCGGATGTAATGACACAGCGCTGACTGGGGTACGGAGGGTTTAGAAAGGGGTCCAGGGAGGCAAGGGGGGCCCCACCAGCTCCAACGCACCTGCTGTCCATCACCACCACCGGCGGCCGCAGCGACAGCACCGCCACCGACAGCGCCGGCGGCCGCAGCGCCGCGACCTGCGCTGCGGCGCCGTCGACGCCTCCTCCTCCCCCGCCGCCCCCGGGGCCCCAGCCCCGCCGGCCGCCGACGCCGCCCGACCGGAGGCGAGCAAAGTCCGTGTAGTGGTGCTGTTGCTGGTCCTGTTGCTGGTCCTGCTGCTGCTGGTCGTGGTGCTGTGTCGGGTAGCCCTGGTGCGGTGTTGGGTGGGTCGGCTGGGAGGGCTGCGAGCCCGAGGGACCCGCCCGGGCGGCGGCTGCAGCAGCAGCGGCGGCGGCGGAAGCGGCCGCTGCTGCTACAGGCGGCGAGGGCTGGTCCGCCGACCTGCGGCCGGCCGGGCGGCGCTGGCGCTGCCCGTGGCCCTGCTGCCGCCTGGTGTCCGGCCGCCAGTGGTCCTCCGCCACCAGTCGCACGGGTTTGTCCACCAGGAGGGTCTCCTGGGGATGGGATCCAAGGAGGGTGGTGAACGGGGTTAAAAAGAATAACAGCCCAGACAGCTCAAGGGTGGGGCGGCGAGGGGGTTGAAGGGGTCCCAAGGCTACAGTGCACCAATGATTCGTGCGCAGGATGCGAGAAGATGTGCCCTATGTGTGTGTGATGTGCCCTGTGATGGTGGATGTGGAGTGATGTGATGCGATGCACTGCGGAGCTCTGCGGGGGGTGCGCGGGGTCCCGCGGGCGGCTTTGTGGGACAGACGGGACAGGGGGGTACAGGAAACTGGTAGACATATTTATACTGAGCTGCTGCCAGGGGGGGTCAATCCCCCAAGATACAATGAACTGGTACTCGCGTACCTCTCGTCCCACAGTGGACCCATTCTCCGTTCGCGCTCAACGCACCCACTCGCACCCATGTCCATACCGAAGGAATCAACTCATCCACCCCTGCGGGGCGGCCGAGCCCTGCGGGCCCCCCGCGACCCCTCGCCCCCGCCTACCTGGTACATGCCCGGCGGGCAGATGAGGGTGTCCCCCGGGCCGCAAGCCCGCAGCGCCTCAGTGAGGCTCTGACCCGGGGCAAGGTGGCGGCAGAACTGCGGCTCCTGGAGCAGCTCGCGCCACCGCCGGCACACTGGGGACGGCACCCGGGGTGCCAAGGGTGTGCCGGGGAAAGGATGCGTTTGATTAGCGGCGGCAATAGGGCCTTGGCGCTAAGAAGTCGGGAATAAGGGGTTGGAGCTAAGGGAGGTGTTGGATCGGATGGAAATGGGGCCATGCCGGACACGATGAGGACTGCTGCTTGATGGGGCCAGGGGTGATGTTCCGGTTTGGCAAGGGAAGAAGCCCGTCGCAGCCAAGCAGTCATATGTTTAAGTCTGCGCATTGTGATGGGGGAGCAACCAAAGCTCGCTGAACAGTGGGCGTTCGCTTGAGCAACGGGAGTTGGACGACTCGGTGGGAGCAGAAGTCTGGCTCTCGGCCCAAGGGCGAACGGCTGCCAAGCGAACCCAGTAGCACACCCAGGCCGCAACGAGTGAAGACAATTATAGATTTGCATATGGTATGTTATGCAGTCATTCGTAGAATCTAGGCTCACCAAGGGCTGCATATTGACGGGATGGAAACTGCAGCTTCGCGAAGACCAACAGCAGGGTCTCGTTGGGCAGCGCGTCCACGGGGCTATAAGTTGCATCCTCTGCAATACCGTCCACAGGAGCCTTCCCGGCAGTACCAGTACTCTTGTTACGCTTGCGCGTCATCGTGCTCGTCAACGTATGAGCAAGTTGTAAGTAGCTATATATATTTTGTATAAGTTCACACAATTGGCATTGGCTCAAAAATATTCACAGACACATAGCCTCAAGGCAGTGAGAGCGCACGCGAAGTGGAACTTGACCTGGATCCTGCATGGATCCGCCTAATTTCATCGACGGAAAGTTCCACAGTTACAACCGAAGTCGAGCGTATTCGGATGATGTCCGCTTGCTATGTCCCCTTGTATGTATTTGATTCGGCCTTTTAAAAGGTGCCTAATGACGAGTGACAGCGGCTGATCATTTGCCACGACCTACGGGATACCAAATGCCCTGCTGTCAACAAGCATTTATCGATTGCATCCAATCATGAACGCATGAACGCGCGGACTGGCAATGCACCGACTGCACTCAAACATGAACGCACGGCATGGGACATGGCGAGACAGGCGACTGAAAGGACGTGGTTAAGCCCTGCTACGTAAGCAAGGCGTGTAAAAAAACGTTGCTCACATAGCACCCGTCGGCATTTCCTTTCAGCAGGTATCCCCATCCCTATCCTCCCTTACCCATGCGGCCCACGGGATTGGGCCGTACCACGTATCCTGTATCGGGCACAGTGGAGGGAACTAACGGGTTCAGCGCATGCCTCGATACTCCAGCCTTGCATCTATCGTCGGGCAGGATATGCCACCCAGTAGCTGCCAGCAGCAGGGAAGAGGGCACAGCAGCCCCAGTTAGTTGGGGTCTACTTTCCTTGAAGATGCGCGCGTGTCATCAACAACGAATGAAGAGCATCCCAGATGCTCCATCCACCGGGGCACGTTCCGGCCTTTCTTACAGTGGCAGGCAGGGCGCAGGGCCGCCACGCGTGCACGTGCATGGGCCGCCACGCGTGCACGTGCATGGGCCGCCACGCACATCCTCTCTGGGAAAGGGAGGACCCTGGCGACGGACGGAATACACGGGCGAAATCCGGCGGACGGGCTGTGATGGAAGGCGATCCACAAGGAAAGGACAGATCCTGCCGGGCAGATACATAGAGTCCGACGGACGGACGGACGGACGGACTGTGACGGATGCAAAGTGACCCGCGGTGCTGTCCAGCAGCCCGGCCGGCTGAGGCGGCGACAGTACAAATCCACTGCCCAACTCACGCTCGGGCCCCTGCAGCAGACGACTGAGATGCAGCCGTTTCCGCAGGTAGGGCCCTCTGAACGCCTGCTGGCTCCCGCCCTGGAGGTGATCTCCCAGGGATGCGCGACCAGATGGCCACGCTCGCACGTGCTGCTTCACTTCCAGCCTTCCGCTGCGGCAGCATGTATGGTCATGGCCATGGCATGACTGCCCGCTTACGTAGTATCATGTGTGCTGCATCGGGGTCGTTCGGATTGCAGGGACGGACCTGCATGCGCGCGCGTGATGCATGGCGGGCCGCCGCCGCCGCCGCAGCAGCAGCACCCTACGTCTGGATGACGCGCGCCCGCTGGGCCGTGCAGCGCAGTGGGCGCTGGACTTGATTGCCTGCCTGTGAATCCTGCGCTGCGACGGCTGTGACAACTGTGTGTGTGGCGGGCATCGCGCCAGAAGGTGCGCGGTGTGTGGATGAGTTGGGAGCTTGGGACTTGCTTGAAAGGAGCGTGCCGTATTGCGGATGTGCCGACGAGTGCCGAGGTAGGGCCAATCGGTTCGGAGGTTTGGGACTTGTTTGGAGCGAGCGTGCTAAGTTATAATTTGGAGGGTTGCACCCTCCTGTTTGGAGATCTACCTGTTGGGCGAGGAACGAGGTTTCCCGGAGGGTCGACTGTTGGGGTCGGGGTCGTTAGATGTATGTGTGTGGTTGGCTTTGCCGCAGGCATATGTTACCCTGTGGCAGGTGGTGGCGGCTTGCTTGCTGGAGAGGTGGACAGGGCTGGATAATAGTCGCTCATAGAGCGATTGGAACAATGTCTGTGCCTCGCTCGACAGCGTTGCCGCGGCTGCAGGGGTGTTGCTTTGCGTTGGGCATATAACTGACTCGAGTGCGGGTTTCTTCTCCTGTCAAAACGCGCGTGCGCGTGCCGGCGAGTGCCGAGGTGTACACGTGTGCGCGCGCCACGGTGGGCTCGTTATTAGGATCGCCGACAGGCAGTCGCCGATAATATGGAATTGTAGAGATTATGAAATTTACTCATACACACTCATTACAATTCCTGTGCACAGGGTTTTAGCCAATCTGAAGCAAAACGTTTTGTAACCTTGGGCATTGAAAGATCTGACATCCTTCCGCAATCGCACAATATTTCCCTTAACAGAACAAAGCTTTGCAAAAATATAATATGTGTGTGTGTGAGTTGTGCTGAAGCAAGGTTTTTAAAGCAGTAGCGGAAGTGGTGAACCGTCGTCTTCGTACAGGGAACACGATAAGAACCCTGCCGAAGCCCCACTGGCCTTCAGAAACTGCTTCAATGAATGTCTGCCAATCATACTGAGAAGCTTCGTGTATTAGTTTTCTGCCGCGATGTTACATTCACCCAACGTGCTACATTACCATTCTCCCTGTGCTTAGGTTTACAACCAAAGCATATCATTGCTGTTATCTATATCTTTAACCATAAATGCTTTCGACTTGCTCGTTGGAGCGCTCAGACGGCGCCGGTGGACATTCCGGCATCCATCGCCGCTCAGCAAACTCCACCAGAGACAGCCGAAGCAGCAACGTCGTCAAACTTGATTATGACCAGCGTCATTCCAACAGTCGGACTCGAAGAGCTACGGCGGATGAGACGGCGTGGTACGGCTGCAGCATCTGGTCAAGACAGCCCGACCTGGACGAGCCGCCGCAGTCGCCCCACACCTCCGCCTTCCGGCCTGCGCCACTCGGCCAACCGCCCTCCCGAATCGCTCTGAGGTGTCGCGCCCATTCGTCGCCCGCACCAGTCCCGGCAGCGGGTAAGCCAGCTGTTTGTCGATGCATGCGCGCTCTCACCCCAGCTCACCCTGACTGCTGCTCATAAATAGTGCTCTTTTCCGATGTTGTGACCCCGTCTGTCCCCCAAACATATCTCCCGCTGTTGTCGTACTTCGAATCCTGCAGAGGCCCTGCCGTACGTCACGTTGCTCGTCCACCCAGGTCGCGCCGACCGCGCGCGGTCGGCCGGCGGCGTGTCGTACTACCTGTGCGACGGCGAGACCGACCGCACCGACTCCGAAACCCAGTACGACGCGTACGACAATGACAATCACGACCGCGTCAGTGGCGGCGTCACCCTCCGTGGGTGCGACGTTGCCTGGGTTGGCGAGCGACCCCCGAACGGCCCGGGGATCCCAACCACCGGACGCTCCGGAACCACCAGCCGTCATATGCACGACAATCAACATATGGAATCCCATCCGATTTCGACCGCTGCCCAGTCGGCCAGCCTTATTCTTCCGTCACGACCTGCCGAGGGAGGATTGGATGCCAGCGACGGTGAAGGCGTTGGCGGCGCCGGCGCCGCCGTCGCTGGTGTCGCAGTCGGCCCGTCGGATTCTCCCCCAGCACTTCTCCAGAGTTTATCCCGAGGCGATCAGCACCAGGCTGGTATTGCTGATCCGCGCTCAACGGACGTAGGGGCGGCTGGCGGCGACGGCGCGGGCGCTGGCGGCGGCGTGTACGGCGGATCCATGTACGACAAGCTCGTGGATCGGCTGGCCTCAGCGTCGCCAAGGTTGAGGTTGCTGCCTCGGCCCGCGTGGCTTGATGTGGACGCTGTAAGTGAGGCCGTGGTAGAGGATTTGACAGCCGCCGCCACCGCCGCCGCAGTCGCCGCCGCCACTGCCGTCGGCGCCGCCGCCACTGCCGTCGGCGCCGTCGGCGCCGCCAGGCCCTTCTTCACCGACGGTGAAGACCGACCCGCCATCCGCGGCAGTGGCGAGTCGCCTCGTGCGACGGCAGGTAAAGGTAGCCCCAGTCGACCCACACCGCCAGCAACGCCTACTCAATCCCTGGCGGCGGCGCCGCCGCAGCAACCCGATCAGTCGCCGACGCGGTCGCTGCAGTACGGGCTTGACGAGCAGCAGTACAGGCTGTCCGCGCAGCATTATCCGGTTCCGGAGCCAGAATCGCTGGATTCGGAGCGCAATCCGCACCTATCTGTACAGGTCCTGTCGGGTCAGATCAGGTCGCTTCAGGAGCTCGTCGCCAGCCTGGTTGCCGTACTGCAGCGCACCAGCGGGCGCTCCGTGCTTCCGTCGTCGCCGCCGTCGTTGACGGCGGCGGGGCCGACGGCGCTGCTGCCACCGCCGTCGCCGCTGCCGCCGCCGCCGCCGTCGCCGCAGCTAGAGGGCGGCACCCAGACACGACGCCGACCGGCCCAACGGCGCCGTCTGGCGGGGCCTCGGCTCTCGTCAAACTGCCTCCAGATGCTGTTGGAAGCACTGCCGCCGCAGCCGCCGCCGCTGGCGACGGCGGCGGCGCCGCCACTCGTATCTCTGTCGCTGCCGCCGCCGCCGCAGCAGCAGCAGCCGGACTCTGGCGCACATACCCGGTCGGCGGACGCGGCCGTGTCGCCCATCTCGGCCACCGCCGGATCCACCGCCACGCCGCCGCCCTGTCTTTTCAGCTTCCAGGCCGCCGTACCCATGGTTGAGACCACCTCCTCCGCGGACGGCGCCCTCATCGCAATCCCTTCGGTTGCCGACGGCATCGGCCCGTCCGCCGCCGCCGTCGCCGCCACAGCCGTGTTGTCCGCGACCATGACGACGGTACCTACAACCGCTGCCGGATGCCCTCATACCCCGAGTACGGCAGATGGGTGCAGTACGACAACGTGTGGGTCCTCCTGGCCGGATTGTCAGGCACCCCGGGTGCGCATAACCCCGGCAACTCGTCAGCCGCCGTGGCGGCTATCACTGCCGGGTGCCGAGGAGCCGTACGGCACCGCCTCGCCGCCGCCGCCGTCTCCCTCGGCGGTGTGGCGATTGGAGAGTACGGAGGAAGCGGAGGTGGCGGCGCTGAGGTCATCTTGGGGATCTATGGTGGAGGTGAGCGGTCGGACCCAGGGGTCATCACTGCGGTGTCGGTTACCTCGGCCCACGGGTCACTGACGGGTCACCTTGGCCCACGGGTCAAAATCCGGTGGGTGGGCAGGTCGGGGCCCATTACAACCGGGACAGCGCTTCGCGCCTTGCTGCCATGTCACAGCCTGGCATCAGTATACTGCCACAGCAATGGGGCGCGATGATAACAGGGGCGGTGACTCGGTAACCCTCAGTGAATGGCGCCCGTGGCGGTTTTGCCCTACTTCGTTGTACCCGTTTCACCTTTTCATACCCTGTATTTTTTACCCGTACCGTGCTGTCGGTTTTGATAATGATGTTTTCGGAACGTCCGTTACGTCCCTAGGTCTTGGATGCCGGTGACGTCATCAGGGCGCCGTCGTTCTCCTCCCTGCCGCCCTGGCGGCGTCAGGTCCCGCCCACAGACCAAGAGGTACGACATGGGGCCCGTCGGGGCACGACACGCCGTACATATACGACGACATATGGTGATCAGGAAGTGCGTCGTTGTGTTGATCACCCATCCACGAGCAACCCGCCCGGGGGACTAACTGGCACCTCCCACCCCGCGCCCACCTGGCAACTGTACGACACTACTGCCGCCGCACGTGTACGGCAACCTGTCCGGCAACCTGATCCTACGGGCTTGACCTATCGCCGCGCGTCCCGCCTCCGCACCGTCTCATCCATCGCCCTCCCATCTTCCCCCATCAGGCCTCCCGGGGCTTGGGCGACGATTTCTGGACCAGAGCCGCCGCCGCCTGGGGCCAGCCAACGAACCTTCCACCGCCGCCGCGTCCCCGTCCGCCGCCGCCTCCGCCATCGCCCTCGTCCCATGAGCGGCATGCGTCTGGCGCCTCCGGCGTCACCGCGGTCTCTGCCGCCGCTCCCTCGACGTCCCAGATCTCGAATCTTTTGACTGCTTTCGGCACCGACGACCCCAGGGAGCACCACCACCTAGAGTTCATGCCGCAGCAGATTATGACGCAGCCATCCGAGAGCGCTGACAGGCCACAGCTGCTGGGCCCGGTGGTGCGGCAACAACAGCCGCAGCAGCTGCAGCAGCCGCAGCAGTCGCAGCAGGGCCCACAGGCGCCGCAGCCGCGCGAGGAGCGGGGCAGCACATGTAAAGGAGGCGCAGCGCCGCCGACGCAGCAACCGCAACTGCCCCTGCAACCGCAACCAATACAACCGCAACCGATACAACCGCGACAGCAACAGAAGAATCTGCAGGACCCTGCCCTCGACAGGTTGCTCAAGTCCAGGGCTCTGGGTCAGCAAGACCTCCCCGGTGTTCGTGCATCGAGGATACTGCGGACGACGCCTCCGAGTCACCGATTGGCGGCGGCGGCGGCGGCGGGGACCAGCGGGCAGAGAGGGGCCTGGGGGACCATCGGCGCCGGTCGTGGACGTTGCGGCGGCGACAGCTGCCGTACCAGCGTCGCCGCCAGCTCCGACGCGTGGGCGTCGCCGGAGCGGCGGCACGGCCGCTTGGATGCAGCGCCCGCTGCGGCCGCGGCGGCGGCGGCTTCGGTGGCGGGTGCTGCAGCGGCTGTAGTGGCGGCGGCGGCGGGACATGGGCCTGGGCGGCGAGTGCTGTTCGGCGACGACCCGTCCTTCCATGAGGCGCGCAAGGTGGGTGTAAAAGAGAACTGAGCCGCGAGAAGCGAAGTCCAGCGTGACAGGCGATGTAGGCGACGGAAGTAAATGACACCGGGAATACCCGGAAACTGAAACCCGTGGGTGTGTGCGGGCGGGCGTGGGTGAGGGTATGTGTAAGACGCAACGGCTAGCCGGATGTATGGTTAGTTGGGGCTCCCTGTACTATGAGTCTCTCTATCTATGTACGACTTTCTGCCGTACCGGCTTACCGTACGTCTTAGC
This sequence comes from Eudorina sp. 2006-703-Eu-15, assembly GCA_003117195.1. Classification (NCBI taxonomy): domain Eukaryota; kingdom Viridiplantae; phylum Chlorophyta; class Chlorophyceae; order Chlamydomonadales; family Volvocaceae; genus Eudorina; species Eudorina sp. 2006-703-Eu-15. Next base: position 655,845 of record BDSI01000062.1, on the reverse strand, counting down.
GACAAACCCCGTCATGTCAGCTGGCGCCTGGTATGAACGGCGCTTGAAGAAACCCGGGGGTGCGGGCGTGTGTGAAAGAGAAGTGAGCCATGTATGTGTGTGTAAAAGATAACTGAGCCACGATAAGCGAAGTCCAGTGTAACAGGTGATGTAGGCGACGGAAGTAAATGACACCCGTGTGCGTGTAAATGACACATGTTTGTGTGTGTATATGTATGTGTGCGTTCGGGTTTACTCGCCCCGCTTCACCCACTCGCCCCGCCCGCCTGCCTGCGATGCCGCAGGTGTACCGCCGCAGCTGGCGCCAGTCGCTGCAGGAGAGCGACGAGTGCCGCTGGGTGAGGAGGCTCCTGGCGCCCGACATCGCCGCGGACCCCTTCGCCACCGCCTGGCAGGGCGCCTCGCCCGTGACCGCCGTCGCGACCTGGGCCGCCGCCGCCACGGCCGCCGCCGCCGTCGCCACCACGGCCGCCGCCGCCGGCGCGACCTCCCCGACCCGCGCCTCCCCGACTCGCGCCGCCGCCGCCGCCGCCTATGCGGATGCCGCCGACACGCCGTGGAGCAGCTTGGCGGTCTTTTGGGGCGACGACGTGGCGGATGTGGATGGCGGCGGCGGCGGCGGCGGCGGCGGCCGCGCCGACGCCGACGCCGCCGAGGGCGCGGGCTGCTGCGGCGTGGGCGTCGGCGGCGTGGGTTGGTTCAGTCCGCAGCGGCGGGCGCAGTACCAGGAGCGGATGGTGGACTCTGCGGTGGCGGCGCTGGGCAGCGTGTTTGAGGCCCATGGGGTGAGGTAGTGATAATGGCAGCGGGCAACCGGCGGCCTAGCTACCTGTTTGGCGGGGGTGATCTATCTGCTGTCTGGTGATGATTGCGTAATTAACTGATTATTGTGTAATCCAGCTACCTAGCTATCTGCTGGGTGATTGTTTGGGTGCTCAATCAATAAGCTAGAGCTATTGTCGGGCTTGCGGGACCGTTTACTTTCTTCGGGGCCGCTGGCCTGTTGCACCCAAACCCGCGTTCGTCCTGGGTTCGTGCTTTCAACTGATTACCCCAATAATAATCCCGCTAGTGCCACTTCGGGCATCCCCTTACCGCCGACCCCCCCGCCCCCCGCCGTGCCCCGCCGCGCCCCACCCACCGATCGACTGCCGTCTGCAGGTGCCGCTCGGCCTGACCAAGATCGCGCCGTACACGTACGGCCTGGACCGCCGCCGACTGCGCATGAAAATGCTGCCGGATGGTCGCCTGGCGGTGCGACGGGGCAGCGGCTGGGAGGAGCTGACCCTGGCTCTCGCGAAGCTGCCCCTGCCCCGGGACTCGGCCGCCAGGGCTGCCGCCACTGCCGCCACCGCCGCTGCTGCGGCTGCCACTGCCGCCGCCGGCGCCAGGACTACCAGGGCTGCCACTGCCGCCGCTGCCACTGCTGCCACTGCTGCCACTGCTGCCACTACTGCTGTCGGCGATGGCGCCAACGTGGCCGCTGTTTTCGGGTGGATCGGGTAGGAAATAAACGGATGGACCTGGTAGGGAAACGGGTTGGGTAAGGAAAGGGACTGGGTAGGGATAAATAAGTACAGCACCGAACGCGTTTCCGCACGCGTACGGAACTACCGTATTTGCGTGGCTGGTCGATTGGGAAATTGGGAATGACATGTAATGCTGCGCGCGCGGCGGCTTCCTTTGTGACGTGCGCGTGCGTGTGTGGGGCGGGCAAATAGATAGAGGCCACCGCGCGCCGCCGCCGGTGGCGACGGCGAATGATGTATGTAAAGGTGGCAACGTCACGTGCGTGCGTGGCCTGCTGGGATCGCCGAAGATGTAAAATACCGTTCTGCATCTGATCACCATGCATGTCTGTAGATGTCTCGCTGGTAGTAATATGCATCTGGGCGTCCATTACATGCACCGCCGTACGTCGGATGTCGGTGTGGCATGTACGGCAATGGCACGGGAGCGTGCCGTGCACGTACGTACATACGGTCCACCTTGTAACGGTTACATTACATACGAGCATGCGACGACGATATTTAGGCAGCGAGGGTTTCCGTGTAGTAAACGTACAGCTGCTCTGCATTGTATGTATGCGATGTTAAGGAAACGGGCTAGCTAGAGGAATAATACTGTGTTCCGTACGCTGCTGACCTGCTGTATGTGCGTGTTTAGAAATGAAACCCATGCGTGTGTGCGCTAGCTTGTGTCGGGTCCGTGCCATCAACATCTATATGTCTTGCGGTCGCTCGCTTGCTGGCAGGGACGGAGTGCCACTGCGGCAGGGCTCGTAAGGTTATCCGGGCTCATCGGGGCGTCCGTCCGGCCAGCAGGTCGGTGTGGCGCAGGTCCGTCCACCACCACGTTTGATTATGATGAAGAAGTGTCCCGACGGCCGCCGCCTGCATGTTATTATCAAATTGCTGATGTTCCTCTATGTGGATGGACCAGCAGATAGACCCGTGGGTCCACTTTCGTTACTTGCTACTGGGCGACTCGTCCGCCGTCGCTACCGACCGACCATCGTCTTATATGTGCGTGCCAAAAAACGATCCGTCCGTACATACGTACTCCGCCGATCGACCCAACACGTGAGGATCTTCTCCGTCCAGAGAGAAGTACAGCGAACGAACAAATCGTCGTCGTACATACGCGCCTGTATGCATGCGTGCGTGGGTTGGTTCCGGAGCTAACTCGAACGTACGATGTGTTGCCTGGGTGGATCGCCCCACTGGCCGGCACTATATATCCTATCGGCACCGACCGACCCTGCTGCCTTTATTATACTTCGGAGCGCCTACCTAGCTACAGCAGCTAGCTACAGCAGCTAGCTACAACAGCGCCCGCCGTCCGGAGATCAGTATCGAAATCGATATGAACCAGCCACCGCCGTGCGTGCGTAGGGCAGTCGCCGGTATGTGGGTATATCCTGGGTATGTACCATGAGATGTCCATCATGGACATCTGCCGATCGGTCCATTCCTTATGGCGTGATACAACAGCCACCATCTATCCGCCGCGCCGCGCAATACATCCGTCACCATCTACCCGCGCGCAGCAGGATGGACAACCGTCACCACCTACCCGCGCGCGTAGGGCAGCCGTGCGTGCGCCACCATCCACCCGCAGCGCAGGATGGACAGCCGTCACCGTGACCATCTATCCGCCGTGCGGGACATACACCCGTCACCATCTATGCGCCGCGCGGCGCAGGACAGCCATTACACATGGCACCATCGATCCGCCGCGCGATGCAGCAAGCCAGCCATGCGCATACATGCATGCATGCAACCAAACATTAAGTAAGCTCAACCTATGGATGGCGTCGCTCAGCACGCTGCCGCACCGCAGCTAGCGAGCGAGCCCTGCCCTGCCTGCCCGCCGCCGCCGGCCCCTGCCTGCCCGCCGCCTGTCCGCCCGATGTGTACAACAGGTAGGTGTGCCCGCGAGCTGTTGGCTGCGTGGCCACATAAAGGCAGATTATTAGGTTCATCATCGCAAGGTCGGTTTGGCGTACGGCGAGTGTGTTCACCGGCCGTCCACCCGCGTCGGTATTAATTTTTATTACGGATGTTACAGTGGACCCCGCGGTTCATCGGTGACAGCCATCGGCGACAGCCCAAGCTTTCTCCGTATATTATTCTGCTGACTAGCTAGCTAGCTAGGGCACTCAGTTGCGCTCCAGCTCCTTCCACCCTATTGGTTTCGATCACGGAACGCTCGGACGCCGCCAGCTGCATGCATCCTCTACATACGTATCTGCGGCCTGTCGCGTCGAGGTACGGCGGTACGTACCCGCCGCCATACCTACCCTACATCGTGTATGGCATGGGTATAATCAAGCAATATCAGAGCGAGTGAGAGAAGGATAACAATTCGATGAATGTATTTAGAATAGAATAAGAGCCTTCGTTCAAGCAACCTGAAGCAACCGATTGACCTTGTGTGCGTGTGTGCGTGTGTGTGTGAGTGCGTGTGTAGTGCTGGGTCGCTGCCGCAACTGCCATATCGGCTCCATCCATCCTGCAACGGACTGGTCCATGCGGCAACTGGTCCATGCGACAACTGCCATGACGACCCAAATCGGTCTTCGCATATGTACATGTATAGACCCAACGATGCGCACAACCACGACGACGGATGTCGACCAGATAATGTCGAAACGCAAGTGGGCAGAACATAAATTCCCTACATGAATAATTTCTTCCCATAATCTGCTGTTGGGTGAATGCGGTAGGTCCAGGGGATTTGCGGCGGTCTATTTTGGCAATGGCGGGTTGGGTGATGGCGGCTTGCATGATGGCGGCTTGCGTGATGGCGGCTTGGGTGATGGCGGCTGGCGCGATTGTGGCTTGGGCGGCTTGGGTGATCGCTGCTTGGGATAGGGCAGCTGGGGCGAGGGCGGTGTGGGCGAGGGCGGTGTGGGTGAGGGCGGTGTGGGTGAGGGCGGTGTGGGCGAGGGCGGTGTGGGCGAGGGCGGTGTGGGCGAGGGCGGTGTGGGTGAGGGCGGTGTGGGCGAGGGCGGTGTGGGTGAGGGCGGTATGGGTGAGGGCGGTGTGGGCGAGGGCGGTGTGGGCGAGGGCGGTGGGGATGGGCTGCGGCGGGGCAGGGGTGATGGCTGCGGCGGGGGGAGCGGGGCTGTGGAAAGCAACGGCGGTGGCATTAGTGGCATTATCATTGGTGATTGCGGCGGCGTTGACGAGGACAACGTTGGATTCTTCGGACGCCTTGGTCGCCGTGGTTGCAAGGGCGACGACGGTGGCGGCGGCGGTGACGGTGTTAGCGGTGGCGATGGTGGCGGTGGCGGCGGTGGTGGTGCCATCATTGGCGGCGGTGCCATTTGCGGTGGCTGCGGAGACGGCGGTCGCGGCGGGCGTGGAGATCGCTTGAATGGCGGTGGCGGCGGGCGTGGAGGTCGCTTGAATGGCGGTGGCGGACTACTTGCATGGGGTACATAGGAAGGCGGCGGCGGCGGCGGCGGCGGGGATGGTGATTGAAAGATGGGCGGCTCACGAGGCACACGTGGAGGTGGCGGCGGCCTGGGTGGCATGGTCCCTGGTGGCGGTGGACTTTTGCGTGATGAGGAAGTAGGTCCGGTGGCTAGGGGCGGTGGTGGGGGCCACCTCTTCGGCGGTGATGGGGGCGGCAGCCGGGGTGGCCTCATCAGCGGCCTCATCAATAACGGCCCTGCTGATGCAAGTTGGGGCGGCGCGGTGACCGAGCAAATTTTATGAAGAAGTAACGAAAACACCAGCAGATATACATGCATGTACTACATGTACACATATATACATGCATGTACTACATGTACACATATATACATGCATGTATGTAAAGTTGTTTAGGTAGGGGCGGCATGGAACGAATGCACTTTTATGTGATTCCCATGCGTATGGATGCGATGGCAGCGAGCGCAGTACGTAGTCTCAGTGTGGAAACATGGTCAGGTTGGTGCCAGTTGCTTTAACTAGTAAACATAAATGGTTCACTCTTAACCGTAACCGTTACAAGGTGGACCCACCCCCTCTGTTCACTCTGTTTCATGTATGACCCCCCCCCACCCCCCTCCCACCCTCCCCCGTTCCACCCCCCTCCACCCTCCTACTCCCCCCACCCATTAGCCACCACACCCATCCACGCACCCACCCACCAATTCGCGCCACGCACCCACGCACACCCGCACTCACCACCCACACCACCTTGGACACAAACTGCACTCATGAGCTTCGTTAACAGGCTGCGGCGCACGCGGATGTGAAGGGAACGGAAAGGAACGATCGAGTGGGGAAAATGCCTGGATGGAGGATAAAATAAACAAACTAGGATAAACACACGACAAGCAAGGCAGGGGCGGCAGCCGTACGTCTTCCTGCCCTGGTTCGCTGGTTGCCCTGGTGCGAGACGTAGCAGCCTAGCTAGCCTGCTGGCGTGAATGAATGTGCGTGCCAAACCAAACTTACCCATGTATGCATGTGCGGAGGCGGCAAATCATCATCTATAATTCCGGCACACGCACTGTAGTGTATGTATCTTGCGTGACGGAGCTCATACTGTACTACGAGATGGATAGATGGACCCTGTACGTACTCAACACACGGTCGCTGGATGGTACGTACGTACGTACAACTCACATGAGCCTCAGAGCAACACACAGGCTGCCGCCGCGGGTGTCGCCGCCGTCGCCGCCATGTCTGCGTTTTAGCGGCGGGCTCCTGCCGCCGCCGCGGCGGCGGACTGCTGCTGCTGCTGCTGACGACGACGACGACGACGACGACGACGAGCAAGTCATCATCCCCGCGCGCCCGGGCGAATGAAGCCGTGCGTGCGTGCGTGGGATTACGTAGCCAGGGGATGCATGGGATGCGCGCCTGCGGGATAGAGAGCCTGCGGGATAGAGAGCCTGCTGCGGGGTAGCAGCGCAGCATGTGTGCAGGTGTGCACGCACGTACGAAGCGGCGGTCGGTGGGCAGTTATGCTAGTGAGTTGTATGTGGAACCCAAGGGCAGCAGCAGCAGCTATCTAGCGCGGTCGGTTACATTACGAAGGTAAGGGTTTCAGAGCTGCTCGCTGTGCCTGCTGCTGATAGATGGTAGATAGCTAGGTGTGTAGCGATAGTTCGAGCGAGTAACGGTAAATTATTAATCGATAGCATGGACAGGTAGGGACAGGGTAGACAACTAGACAGGCAGGGTAGGTGCGTGAGTGCGTGGCGGCCGCGAGCCACGCAGCAGCGGAGGAGAGGCGCGGACTCGGGTGCGTGAAGGTCAGTAGTTGTGCAACAGAAGTTGGACCGGATAGACCCGCCGGAGGATGAATAGTAGGTACGTAGGCATGCACGCAGTGGCAGATAGATGGTGATCGTTTATGATGACCGACCGTCATAAGTGCTCGCTCCTCATCCCTTGATAATAATCGATTATGATATGTATGTATGACAATAATAACGAGATGCGTGTGTGCGATCGACCGAAGACATGCTAGATAGCGCGGCTGTGATGAGCAGGCCAACGACGTTCGTCGTTTTCAGCCGTCGATTGCGCAATGAGCTGTTCATGTAATAATAACCGGGCGCCGCGCCGCGAGAAGACATTCATTTGCGTGTATAGTGCACGAAGCAACCACAGGAACGAAGGCCGCCCGCCCGGCGCGCGAACGCATGACCAAAGCATACGCAAGCAAGCCATGTGATGAATTGCAGGCGCTTGGTTGTGGACTGACCTCAAGGCTTGATTCGTTGCTTGTACTTCTTACTTTCGACCAGCAGCAAGCAAGCAAACATCACTAAGACTTATTGTTGCCGAACCAATGCAACGAACGACGGAGGCCCTCAGAGACGCCACAGGCAGGACAATTGGCACTCTAGGAATAAAGTCACGGATTTGTTACGCGGGGTACGACGCACTGCCTGCGATCTGCATCCTCGCTTGGGTGTTGTGTCAGCTGGTCAGAATCACCTCTTTTCTTAATCATTTTGTGAAATTAAAGCCCAACATAGGGGCGTTTCTTTGATGCATGATCCTCGTTGTTGGTCCTACCCTGACTGACTTCGTGCGGAACAACATCGAGCTGTCAGACATTCTTTGACGACTCTGTATGGCCCATAAAATTAAGCGTAAAAGTACTTCATCTGCTCATTGGGTCACATAGCTATTGTACTTATGTATGTCAGGGTAAGTTAGCATGAATAAATCAACAGCTATAATTTTTAAATTGCTCACTGTCCGTCCATGAATCGATGCGAGTAAAGGCAAGTGCGAGCCTTCCGCCTTTTTATTCGGAAGTACGGCAGCATGCAATCAATCGACGTTTCCCATCGACGGAAGCTTGCTAAAACATTCTATAATTATGCAATATTTATTAATTCATTCGTATGCACATGGAGAGCGTCATGAGTCACCATCAAATCTAAATAATGTTGTTATGGGCAGGCAACCCGCTGGCAACCCGCATTCAACGGGCAGGCAACCCGCTGGCAACCGCGATAAAATTGAAATTAAGTTAGTGCAGTCTTTGTTGATAATAGGCGATCAGCAAGGCGCTGATTGTCGACCATGTATGGGGCCACATGCCACACCAAGAAAATAAACGACTGGGATGGTATTGTTCTTCGTGACTCTGTGCTCAGTTGCCAGCGGTTTTTATCTGGTTTGGATACAGCTTACATACGGTGTGCTCGCGCGCAATGCCCAAGAAATCATACCGGCATGCCGGTAATCCGTCTGTGTGCTCGAGCACAACACCTTGAAAATAATAAACCGTATCGCCTTCAAGAGCAAATATACTTAAAAACGCAACTCAAACTAACCATACATGCACGCATGGCCCTGCTCGCATGGTCATTTGTGCATGTATGGGGTGATACACCCCCAACCACGCATGCATGTACACCGGCCCGCGGGCCACACACGCACGCACACACCGCCGGGCCATCGTCTCTGTCCCCTTAACACACGCCATGGTGATGACCGGCGTAATATTATTATTATACACGCACACACCGGGCCATTGCCAGCACTATTTATGTGCTTCAGGGCTTCTGGGCAGGGGCCGTACACAAGCACGTCAAGTTAGTACACACGGGCGACATTGTCGTCCGATTGCAGGTAGCTAGAGGCATACGCACGGACGTGTTCCGGGTGCAGCTATGTAGATGTATGTGCCCCTGCCTTGCATATGACTAAAACACACCAAAATAGATAGCGAGGACAAATATCGAATATTATTTTTTACGCAGTGATTGAACTAACGAATGAATAATGTGATGATGAGACAGACGGCATGTACGGCAGATTTCCGTCGTTCCAACCTGCCCGCACGCCCGCTCATAACGCCTGATACTCTCTTTCTCTCATCACTCGGTTGTTCAGATGCGGTCTAGGGTTAGGCGGTGTGTTGGCATGGGTGGAGGTGGCTGCTGGGGTGAGGACGGCGGTGTGGGTGAAGGCGGCGCATGGTGTGCGTGGCGGCGCGCGGCGGGTGCTGGCGTGATGGAAACTTGGGCGGCTTGGGTGATCGCAGCTTAGAGGGGGGCGGCTGGGGTAAGGCCGGTGTTTGAGAAGGTGGTGCGGGTGGTGGTGTCTGGGGTGAGGGCGGCGATCTGCGGCGGGGAACGGCGGGTTGTGGTTGCGGTGCATCGGCGGGCGGGGCTGTAGACAGCGCAGGTGGCTGGGGTGGTGTCGCCGACTTCAATGGCCATGGCATTTTCGAACGCATTACTGACATTGGTGGCGGTGTTGACGGGGCTGACGGTGCAGGCGGGGAGCTTGAGAGACCACCCAGCTAAAGGCGGTTCGTTGCGGTGTTGGCGGTGCACGTGGTTGCGGCAGGTTTGGTGGTAGCGGCGGAGGCGGCGGTAGTGGCGGTAGTCGCGGCGGTGGAGGTAGTGTTGGTGGTAGCGGAAATGGCGGCAGTGACTGAAGTGACAGTAGTGGTGGAGGTGCCGATGGTGGTTCCGGAGGTGGTGGTAGTGACGGCAGCGGCAATGGTGGAGGTAGTGATGGTGGTAGCGGAGGTGGCGGTGGTGGCGCAGGTGACAGAAATGGCGGTGGTGGCGATGGTGGCGGAGGTGACAGGAGTGGCGATGGTGGCGGTGGTGACGGCGGTCGTAGTTGAGACGGCGGCGGTGACGACGGTCGTGGCGGTGGTGGCGGCGGTGGCGGCGGTGGCGGTGGTGGCGGTGGTGGCGGCGGTGGCGGTGGTGGCGGTGGTGGCGGTGGTGGCGGTGGTGGCGGTGGTGGCGGCGGCGGCGGAGACGGCGCAAGTGGCGTTGGTCGCGGAGGTGAGGGTCGTGGCGCTGGTGGGGGGAGTGACGGCGGTAGCGGAGGATTTGGGCTCTGGTGGAGGTGGCGAGCGATGGCGAATTCTGTGGTGGCGGTGGTGACTCAACGGGCGCACCGGGCGGTGGCGGCGGTGACCTTGGCGCACTCCGAGGCGGCGGTGGACTGGGTGCGGGGGTACTTCCAAACACCATATGGACGGTGGCGGCCGCATCGTTGAGGGCGGCGATGGGGGCGGGGAGCGGGTTGGCCTTGGCGGGAGCCTCCTGCAGGCCAGTCTGGCGCGATAGCCAGTAACTAAAGCAAGCGCACACGATTTATTGAGTGGATGGGCCATCAGCAGATGATGATGTCTGACCGAGGTATTTATATACAGTGCGTGGCTTTTCCCATTTTACTACCATGCTGGAAGCCATGGCCTGGGACCGGGCTCGGTTATAACCCCGACCGCCGAATTAGCAAGGCTCTTGGAGCGCATGTGGGCCCACCGCAACTCAATCGTCTCCTTTGCACGGCATACAGTAGTCTCCTTTTTCCTGCTAGTGCATTGCCATGTGCGTGCTTTTGGGCGTTTTTACCGCACACTACACTCACGCACCCACCTTGGCCGCATTCTACATACACCCACGCACCCACCTTGGCCGCATTCTACATACACCCACGCACCCACCTTGGCCGCATTCTACATACACCCACGCAGCACGCACCCACCTTGGCCGCATTCTACATACACCCACGCAGCACGCACCCACCTTGGCCGCATTCTACATACACCCACGCACCCACCTTGGCCGCATTCTACATACACCCACGCACCCACCTTGGCCGCATTCTGCGCTTAAGAGTTCCATGATAATAAGGCTGCGGCGGTGTCAGTAGTGGACATACAGCCAGGGAGAGGGAAGGGAAAAGGGGAGCGTAAGGGGGACACATATATGAGGTACGAACGGGATTCGTGCAGACGAACATAAGGGGCGTGTGGCGGAAATCCCTGCAAAGTATATCCATCTAGTCCATCCTGACAGGAACGAAGAGAAGCCCTCAAATCGATAATGACGACACAAGTACGACGCAGTCGGGTGAGAGCGTGCGTATGTACGTACGGCTACATGCAACAGCGAGCCTACCTCAATATTTATTCTTGCACCTTTAAAAATGCATGGATCCTCACATGAGCCTCAGAGCATTGTTCATATCATGCCGATACTCTCTCCATGTTTGTGTTTCAGACTCCCGCCGCGGCGGACTGCTGCTGGGGTAGCTGGGACCATTCTGAGAAGCCACGGAACTCCGTTGCTGGGGCGGGGCCCTAGCTACTGTAGATACGTAGGTAGGTAGGGAAAGCAGCAGCGGGGTACATGGACCATCAGCTCGCTGCTGGCAGGCAGGTATGGATAGATTTAGGGTAGGTGTGCAGCAGCGGTTATGAGGGTGGCCAAGGTATAGCTAGCTAGTCGGCAGCAGTCGTATACTTGCGCAGGATGACAGGGGAGGAGAGGGAAGGAGAAGGAGGAAGAGGAAATAAAGGAGATAGAGGGAAGGAGTAGATTGCGTATGGAAGTGCGGCCTACGTACATAGCTAGATGCTCCTACCTCAACCCTGTGACTACCCGCATCCGTTGATAGATTTTCGCGCAGCAATAGCAGCAAGCGAGCCAGTATTCACGTGTGCAAGCAAAACACCTTTAGTGGATCCATTCCACCTGCCAATGGTTTTTATTTTCGAATATTTTTCTAATATAAGATAGAGGGGCAGTCTACTCGCTGAACCAACCAATAATCAACACCAATCGAGGACAAGTAAGTACATATATGGATTTGCTTTCGTTCGCTACGGGCATTGTGACATGTTGCCATCCATATTTCAGTTGAGCGTTTCTTACGTGTCCTTTTAATGCTCTTAAAACATGTGTTTCTATAACAGCGTTGCCTGGCTGCCTGGTAACGACGACAACAGGTTTGCTCCGACCGATGCTAAATAGCTCCGGCCGATACAGATACCAGGACATGCGAATTAATGCCCTCTCGAGTCATGATATGCTTTTCTTACGAACTATATTAATATTCCTGAAAGATTTGTTGCTGGAACGGCGTTGCTGCATACGGTGCCGTACCTTTCGGGCATCTGGGCCCCTTTCGCCTGTATACCCTCACCAGAAAATCCAAGCTGTACTCCAATAGTATAATAACTATAAAACGTTTGCCATACAGAGCAATATGACATCTTACATTGTGAAGCCTGCACCACGGATGACTGTCCTTTATTACATTTCCACATTTGTACATAGGACCTCCAAAGCTATTATCTGTTTAACAAATCATGGGATCTAAATCAAAGGCGAAAAAGAAGAAAGCTGCAAGGTCGCCAACCTTGCCGTTTGACTTGGCGGCCCTCGGTCAAATAGCGCGGCCCCGCACGGCTGTGGTCAAGAAGAAGAAGAAGACATCGTCTATTAGAGTCACTGCCTCGTATGTGCATCACAATCCTTTTGACTTATGCTTGCCCAACCTTCAACTGCCGCACATCTGTGACCTTCAGGTACACCCAGTGATGGACCCGCGGATGTGGAGGCTTTTGCCAGTGTCAATGCGGAAGGTGCCATGGCCACTGCCACGCCACATCCTGGCACAGACCCAACCGCCAATATGGCCTCGGGTGGGAAGGCAGGGACCAGTAGTGCAAAAAGTGGTGTGGGGAAGAAGCAGCAGGAGTTGAATCTGCCACCTAATGAGGCAGCATATGGCCTCGTTTGCCTTACAAACCCGGAAGCAAGGCCTAAGTTAGCCGCAGTTACCGCAGAGACTTGTGCATGCTTGCTTGGGGGCATGTCCCATATGATGTCACGTGGGTGCAGCAGTCTGAGACTGGCAGGGTGGACATGCTGAGTTATGTGCTGTGTTGGGTACACACATAACAACAGGCGTGGTGTATTCAGTGTGTGCCGGTGTTGCTATCTTCCAAAACGGGGAAATAGAATTCCGCAGGCAGGTTTCCGGCCTGTCGCCAGTAGCCAAAAAACCTTTGGCAGGGCAGATTTTGGGGGCTTCCTAGGTGCCAGGAAATAAAAACCTCCGAGGCAGGGTGGAAATATTTCTGCGTGTTTCGACAGCAGGGCCACTGTTACCACAGCGACGACAGGGATGCTAACGAAGTCCATGGAGGCCTGAAGCGCGCTTTCCTTGCGTCGCGGATGGGGTCACGGCATTCGAGTGTGCTTTGGCGGTAGACAGGTGTACGATGCAGGATTTTTCCCTGCGCCTGCAGATTTCCAGGCCTTTTTGGTAGTCTGGAAAATAGTTGGCAGGGCAGATTTCCGGCTCTCCACAGCGTCAAATAAATGAAATCTCGCAGGTTTCTTGGGGGTCCGGGAAATCCGGCTTTTTTGCCCGTAAATATTCTTTTTATTTAAGATAGCAACACTGGTGTGTGCAGCAGTGAGTGGACAGCATGGACAGGGCCACATGACCGGGTGTGGACAGGGCCACATGACTGGGTGATGACAGCGTTGACAGGCAGGACCACATGACTGGGTGTTGACAGTGTGGACAGGGCTGCATGGCTTCGAGTTGACAGTGTGGACAGGTAGGACCACATGACCGGGCGTGGACAGTGTGGACAGGGCCGCAAGGCTGGGCGTGGACAGTGTGGACAGGGCCGCATGGCTGGGTGTTGATAGCGTGGACGGGCAGGACTACATGACTGGGTGTTGACAGCGTGGACATGGAAACGCATGGCTAGGTGTTGACAATGTGGACAGTGCCGCATGACTGGGTGTCGACAGTGTGGGCAGGCAGGACCACAGGACCGGGCGTGGACAGTGTGGACAGGGCTGCATGACTGGGTGTTGACAGTGTGGACAGGCCCCTACACACAGGTGCAACTGTAACAGTTTGGACCCCAGCTATATCGTTGCGGTTACTGGCCATGGGGGGCTCAGTTACCGGGGTTTGGGGTCAGTTACCGGGGGGGTCAGGATTGGGTCGGTTCCGGGTCGATTACCCGTCGGCTCGGTTACTGGCTGGGTCGGTTACCGACCACATCAAGTCGGTTACCTAGGGGCTCAGAAACCTACGGGGCTCGGTTACCGAGCCCCCGGTTGCCGACCCCTTCAGGTCGGTAACCGAACCCCCCGGTAACCGAGCCGACGGATAATCGACCCGGAACTGACCCAATCCCGATCCCCCCAGTAACCAACCTCGCTACCGCCCAGTAACCGACTTGTTTATGCCATAGGGAATTATCGTCGCCTGGCCCTCCTCCACCTATCGCCCCGTCATCGATCAGCACTCGACGATGAAGACGCCCCGCCACCTCCACCTCCATGTTCTTGTAGCCCATCATGATCAGGACCTGGGACACTGTATGAAGAGACTGGCTGGACAAGCAGTTGGCAACGGCGCTACCGGACGATAAATCTCCACCGCCCCAGGCCGTCCTGGAGTGGAGGCAGGCGTTCAAACGTTCAGCCACGCTCCCGCACCTGGACGGCCGTGCAAGCTAAGTGCACGGACCCTCAACAGGCGTATGGGAAGGCACAAAAAATTCAAACGGTGTATGGGCTGCTGTCATGGACTACATGGACAATTGTGGAAAAACAAACTAGCACTAGCGCTTCCAACGCCTCCTTGCTTGTCGGCACCAAACGTTCGCGTGCGCAATTTATTTGTATGTGGCCCCGTACGTCTCATGCACGCCATGGATATATATATATATATATACCCTGCCCACTGTATGTGCGGGCGGGGGTCCACAGCGACTCTATCTGGAGGACATATTCGTTCTGGGTGCTGTAATATCAACACCCGGAGATGGCCTCCCTCTACAGCAAGCGACACAATGTCGCCATCCGGCAGATTGCCAGACTGCTCGCCACAGGGCGCTCGGGTGGATGCTTCATGATCATTGACGCCAGACATACTATTCATACCAAAGGTATGATAGCACTCGCAGAAGCCAGTAAACCGGGATATACGTACAGGCCCCTACCTGGGACCGTTACGAGTGTACGACGACCACACCGTACACATCCCAGAAATCGGTTACACCTTAGACACCAACGAACCAACCTCACGCACTGCAAAACAGCACGATAAAGTGCAGCAGCACAAAACTTTATTTGGCCAAAGAGCTCGCAGAAGCCGGATGGACGACGGTGCGCTACACAAAACATGACGTACGCCATAAGCCTGGGTTTTGGGGGAACCATACGAAAAAACCACAGCCGTATACGGCTGTACGTACAGCCGGCACGCCGATACGACCGATATACATACAGCCAATGTTCCATCCAGCTCTCCTACAACCACCAGCTGTGTGTCCGCTGTTGATGTTGCCAGGCTGCCGGGTTAGCTGATGTGTACGACGGAGTCTGCTAAACGACACCGTCATCCGTCCAGACACCCCGCCGCACAGGAAGGGGTCGTCGGGCGGCGCGGAGTTATTCCACTTCAGTGGAGATAGTCGGAGCGCCGCAAAATACGCTAGACGGGCCTAAACGCCCGAAATTACAGTCACATCGACGGGAACAGGCAATCCATACATACGAGGTAACCAACACGTACCCACAGTCAATTCATTGAGGCAAGGGTACGAATGACCGCAAGCAAGAGAACCGTAGACTGAGTTAGGGAATGAAGGGTATCATTTTTATCATGAATAATAGATTGTACGCCGGACTGTGTAAGCTTGCCTGCTTGCCAACGGGCTCCGACAACTGCCATACGTGACAATAATAAGGGGCACTGATGGAGCCCGCGTGCGACGCTGAAGCTCGCGCTCCAAGCCCTTTATTCATTACATACGCAGCGCCCGCTCCCGCTCGTCCTGGCTTCTGAAGGCCGTGTCGCGGTCCGAATGCCGTTGGGTCCCTCCCCGGGGGCCCAGATAGAGGGAGCGACACGCATGCAACCCCCCTCACCCAGTCCCGCTCACACCCCGCGTTGAAGTAAACATCTCGAGCCCTGACCCCGTTCATCCAACGGCGACGTCCATCCCACCTGCGGTTGATGAAGTAAGTGCGATGCAGGTTTGTCTCCCCGATGGGCCGGCAGGTTACGTAAGTAGCTGGGCCTCGGCCAGCGTCTTCCATCCGTCTGTCACACGTACCCGCCGACAACGAACGAATCACACTCTTAGCGCGTGCACTACACGCACTCGCTGCATCCAGCTCCCTCCGTGTTGTCAGCCCCCGTCGAGTCCAGGTGGAGCATGGGGCGGGGCTACGACCCGCCTCTATCGCCTTCCCCACAAGCGAGGACGGAGATTGCTTCATCCGACGACCTTCGTTTCCCGCCGTTACGGCATCCGCCCTGCTGGTCCCCTGCGTGCCTGGGGAGTGCATGTGCTGTTGTAACGTTCATTCATTCATTCATTCATTCATTCATGTGTTTCATCAGGCATGGTCGGTCAGACATGTACACCGACCCTAGTAAACACGCATGAATAGCACACGCACGCACATATGTCGGTGTGTACGTACGCACAGCAGGCACGCACGCATACACCCCCCACACACACACACATCGAGTGAGATAGAGGGGATCGTCATCATACGTAGCTTGTGTAAGCACAAAGGCGTAACCCGGGATGACTTGGGGCTGTAAGCCTGCGTACAGCTTGCCTACTGACGAACACACCAACCGAAGCTGCGTGCGACTGAGAAACGCCATCATCATGTGATGCATGTACGTGTTTGGGACGCACACGTAGTTAACCCAGCTCATCGATGATGAGGGATGTACGGCACATGCCGTCCCTTGCATCCTGCCCCCCGCCCGCCCACACGGTAGTCCGCCGCGCATAAGCCCTCTCAGACCGTTGGACGGCTGCGATCCACGCACCTACCTAGACGATGCTCGGCTGCTCCCGCTTGTGTGAGGGCCGCTTGCGTGGGGGCCGGTTGCGAGAGGGCCGCTTGCGTGAGGGCGGAGGTGTAGGCGAGGGCGGCGGGGGTAGCGGGGGTGATGGCGGCTTGGGAGGGCGGCGGCGGGGCACGGGTGACGGCGTCGGCGTGGGGGGCGGGGCTGTGGAAGGCGAAGGTGGCAGTATTGGTGAGGGCGGCTTGGACGGCCTCGGTGACTTGGGTCGCCTAGGCGATGGTGGTGACGGCGGCGCTGGCGGTCGTGGCGATGGCGGAGGTGGCGATGGCGAAGGTGGCTGAGGCGGATGCGGTGATGGCGGAGGTGGCGATGGCGGAGGTGGCGATGGCGGAGGTGGCGATGGCGGAGGTGGCGATGGCGGAGGTGGCGCCGGTGGTGGTGGTGGTGGTGGCGATGGTCGGAATGGCTCACGAGGCACATAGGGTACATAGGGAGGTGGCGGCGGGCTCGGCGGCATGGTACCTGGCGGTGGCGGACGTTTGCTTGGGGAAGGAGATCCGATTGCTAGGGGGGGCGGTGGCGGCCATCTCCCTGGCGGCGATGGGGGCGGCGATCGGGGTGGCCTTGGAGGAAAGCGTCCTGCAAGCCGGGCGGGCAGCACGCACATAAACACGCGATATGAGCAGGTGATGAATCAGATAAGTGATGACATACCGATGTATGTATAGTGCGTGAGCGGGCCCATTTTCACATCGATGTACGTATGTAGTTCTGCATGATAAAACCAGCAAGTGGTTCGTACGCAGGCATCCACGCACGCGCCCAGCCACCTATGGCACCCACCTTGGCCGCACACTGCGCTTAGGAGCTCCATGACCAGGCTGCGGGGGCGTCGGTGGACATACAAAGAGTAATGGGAAGATAGGGACGGCAAATGGGATACAATGCTGCGCACGGTTGGGATGGAGGGAGAGACGGAGTCCGTGCGCGGATGAAGCGCGTGCGTGTGGCGACCGCCGCCGTCGAACTGACCTACCCGATCAATGTGCACAGGCGCAACACGCTCCCGCCGTGGATCACTAACTGTATGTGCTAATGCAGGTTCGTGTCCGAACATGCATACCATATGCGAGATATGTATTATTTTAGTGTGATAAGCGTGTGATATGACGCAGGCACGCACGCATATACTGTTGCACTACTACTGGCCATAAGTACCAAGTAACATGCGTACAAAATCATTCTCCTCATCATGTTTACTCACATAAGCCTCAGAGCAGTATTCGTGCTGATGCCCTCGCTATGTTTGCGTTTTAGACGACCTTCGAAGCGGACTGCAGCAGTCATTCTATCTGGACTTCAGGCAGAACAAATCCGCATCAAAAACTTAGATAGCCAGCGTTAGCAGCAATAGTAAATGTATAGAAGCAGCTGCTGGCAAAGAGAGGTAAGGCAGCACTGAACTCTGAAACGGAATCTGTTCGTCACTTTCGCGTTTAACAAGCGCTCGAATACAAATAATGAATTAGCAGTTAGATGGCCGCAACGTTGAGCAGTATAGAGCAGTTTACGGTACGACGAAAGAGAGATAGCACGGGATAGATGCGATGGTAGCATCGGCAAGAGAAGAGGCGCACACAAAAGTGTTTTCAAAGGGCAATAATAACGGACGTTATCAATCAAATCGCGACGACCTGGCGACGACAAAAGGTAGGGAACCATCTGAATCCATATCGCTAACTACATTTGAGTGTTGAGTACATACTTAGTCGCATGCAAGGGACCAAGCAACTTGCATGTTGGCAGGTCGCCCCAACTGGCCCCGGGATGGACTCACCCGTTGGGTCCCTCCGTGTTGTACGGATAAGCACCCAAACCTATGACTGATATACCATATTTAAACTAAAGAAAGGGTGTTGGGGCGGGCGTACGCGTCTTGCAACCTGTTGCAAACCTCCATGAGTCCAACCTTGTTATGGACGGTGGTGGAACCCTGTGAAACATCAATGTGCACGGGCTGCAACACTAATGCACGTTTTCTTAATATTATTTCATATCGCTTATGACAAAAACATTAACAAAGGCCCCGGTCCCACGGGTGGTTCCGTGCTCAGCAAGTAACAAGCTTTACTCTCCCACAACCACGCACTTCTGATTGCGGTATGGCAAAGTTTCTTCTTAACAGCGGGGTCATGTTGGGCAACCCGGCGCTGGTTGGTTGGTTGGTTGTTACATGTTGTACAGGCCTTACGGCTATAAACATGTGTTCCCCCACAACGGTCATCCGTCAAAGGGCGCACAAAAGATCAAAAGAACAAAAGGTAGCTGAGTCTCTCATCTCTGCAGCTTTTCCTTCCGCAACTTCTGCACCTGATATAAGAAATGACCAAGCTTGCACTGGTCAAACAAAAACATGATTCCGAACATATCCGAGTCATCAGGGAGATCCACCGCTCGACGCAGCGGTTCGTAGACCGGACATTCAATTAGCACGTGGGTTATCGGACCCGGCGCTATCGGACCTGTCGTACCGACGACGACCGCTCGTAGCGCTTTACACCACACAGCAAGCCCGCTGCCTTCTCCCACCGAGCTACACTGTATCTTCGCGCAACGCCTGTTCCCAGCAGGCGGCTACGGGTTGATAGCGCCCTCTCCCATCAACTGCCCTCACATGCTGCCCTGCCTCTCCCACCAACTGCAGCCGCTTCACTCATTTTGGGCGCATCACGGCCGGCGCCCGTTCCCGGCAGGCTGCCACGGGCTGCAGCACGACGTGGGGCCATCAAATCCATGCTGCTTCCCGCAGACCCGCCCATCCAGCATGTCATCCACCTCGGGTCCACGTTGTAACGGTTACATGTCATCTGAAACGCCATCCGTCCGGGCACACAACTACATGTTGAGCCCAACAGCACGCAGCTAGATAGCGAGGTCAGACTCCCGCGCGCGCCGACACGCACCCTGAATGAATCCGACACGCACGTGTACCTATCGACCCATCCTGATGTAAATACGGTACTCGCTCGCCCCAGCTCCGTTCTGCCACGCAGCTACGTGTCAGCAAAGAACGCTCGGAGGTTGACGACGAAAAATAAAGGCTGGCTTGAAACGAGCAAGCAACCACCCTGCCGTACACGCATAAGTTGTCCCCACCCCACGTACCCCACAGCGGCATGGGTACATCCATGGAAGTAAAGCAGTAACTGAATGACGTTGGTCTAGTAATGTTGATAATGTCGCACAGCGTGTGTACGTTATAACCGGTTTTATGCGTGGAAGCACGCAACCGGACGACTGCTGCGACCGATTCTCTGCGATCGATTCGAAGGCAGACTGCCACTACGAACAATTTAATAAGCATCCAACGAATAAAGCCATGACTGACCCAAATAAACGAATGAACCCCGTTCCGTCCTGACTGACGAAAATAAGTTGTTTCGTCACGTCACGTCACATCACGTCGGTCACGTCACGCGTTTCTCAGCAGGTGGACGGAGCGAGCAAGCGAGTGCATATATACGCTGTAGTCGCGTGCGTGCGTGACTACTGTCAAAATCGGTCCATGCATGGGAGGAAGGTAGGGCAGGTAGAAGCGACCGCGCGGCCGCACGCTGCAGCGGCGCCCTATGGTGACACCGGCACGCACCAGCGCCTCCCCCCCCACACATACACACACCCTGCCTAGCTGGGCGGGTCTCTTCTCTCAACACCCAACCTGCTGCTGCCCCGCCCGCCCGCCCGCCGCGCGCCCGGCGAGTGAGTAGGAGTAAGAGTAAGTAAAGCAAGGGTCATTCGCACTACGTAGGAAGGCTGCTGGATGGAAAGCTCCACGCTCGCTCGATGACCAGTCTATTCAACATTCTCCGCCTGACGACAAACCTTAGCAGTTCGTACATAGCACCCATCCTTGCTACTCCACGATCGATTAAGCTAGATAGCCGCCCATACATCATCACAAGTATTCAATCCAACGAATAAAGCAGTTCACTCGCTCCCGAGTAACGCAGCAGTAAAGAGCCCACCGACCGACCGCCCATACATCAACCATCATCCATGCATCCCCCGCAGCAGCAGTCACGTGACATACACGAGCAACGCAGCAATCGTGATAACAACGAACGGCCTAGATAGCTACCTGCACCCACGTTCGCCACCTGCCGTGTGTATCATCAGGCGCGGGGGGGGGGGGCGGTCAACCAATCAACAGGTCAACACGCGCCTGATACGCGGCCAACGGTTTTCCGTTGCAAACCGTAACCAATAAGCACGCAACCAATCATCAACACACGGCCTATGCGTGCTTGGCTTGCTTGCTTCCCCGGCACGTGATTGCTTGATCAGTCTTGTACGAACATACCGTACATGGGGTTTCCAAGTGCTGCTATGTGCATCTTGTGGTAGTGGTCCTGTCGTGGTGCCGTTCTTTTGGTAGCGATCCGAGGTCCGTCCGTCCGTCCGTCCGTCCGTCCGTCCGTCCGTCCGTCCGCCCGTCCGTCCGCCCGTCCGTGCGTCCGTCCGTCCGCCCGTCCGTGCGTCCGTCCGTCCGCCCGTCCGTGCGTCCGTCCGTCCGCCCGTCCGTGCGTCCGTCCGTCCGTCCGTCCGTCCGTAGACACCAGGTCGCGTAAGTAAGCGCCTTGGGTTAACGACGCGGGTAACAACAACGAGCACATCTGGTCGCAGCAAGTGGAAGTGGGCCGTCGATGATTGTGTGTATGTGTTCACCCGGCGGGACCGCCGCCCCCTTACGTACTCGCTCCACGCACGAAACAATCTATCATGAAAGCCAAACAGCAGGCAGCAGGGTAGCGACGTACGTACGACAGGTACGGTATGTACTGTACCACGCACACTGCCGAGCGCCGCTCAATGCGTCACGCACACAGTAAATGTCTATCTGCTGCTCGCTGATCCTTGGTGGTGCGGGTAGGTGATGCATCGCGGCTTGGGTGATGGCGGCCTGGTTAGCCTGGGCGGCTTGGGTGATGGCGGCGTGGGCGGTGGCGGCGGCTTGTACGGCCTGGGTAGCCTGGGCGGCTTGGGTGATGGCTGCGTGGGCGGTGGCGGCGGCTTGTACGGCCTGGGTAGCCTGGGCGGCTTGGGTGATGGCGGCGTGGGCGGCTTGTACGGCCTGGGTAGCCTGGGCGGCTTGGGTGATGGCGGCTTGGGTGGTGGCGGCGTGGGTGATGGCGGTGGGCTGTACGGCCTGGGCGGCTTGGGTGATGGCGGCGTGGGTGGTGGCGCTTTGGGCAATGGCGGTATGCGTGATGGCCGCGGCGATGGTGATGGTGGTGGTGGAGGTGGCGGCGGTGGCGGCGGTGGCGGCGGTGGGAAGGGAGGTGGTGGTGGTGGCGGGGGCGGTGTTCTAGGAGGTTTCCGCGGTTTCGGTGGCATTGTAATTGGTGGCGGTGGACGGCGTGTGGGGGAAGGTGTGCCACCCCTTGGCGATGGCGGCCAACTCTTTGGCGACGGCGGTGATGGGGGCGGGGAGCGGGCTGGCCTTGGCGGCACGGGCCGCAAGCCACCTGCAAATCAGCAGGCGCGGTAAACAGCGCATGAAGAGTAGGCCATCATATGGCAGGTGTAACAATGCAATGTAACCGTTACAAGGCGGACCCGTATCCCGACCGGGTAACAATAATAGAATTAGCCAAGGCGCGTGCAAGGGGGCGGGGCTGGAGAGGTTCCCCCTGTACCCCCGCCCTGGCCTTCGCACCTGCCCACCCGCGGCCGTCTGCCCATGCCAGATGAAACGGAGGGCGGGCGGGTGCATCATGTACGACATTTACTCCCGCCACCCCGCCACCCCGCCACCCACCCCGCCCACCCACCCACCCACCCGTTGGGGCGCCGCACACTGCGCTGAGGAGCTCCATGATGAGGCTGCGGCGTGTGCATGTATGTCGGGGCGGACATGGATGCAGTACGTACGAGGGTAGGGAAGGGAACGGGGATGGATCAGCAAATTCGTACGTTCGGCAGGCGTAACTAGTCCCTGCGTGGATGAGTCCGTGGACGACCGCCGTCGCCCGACAAGATCGAATGGTATTAATGTGCGCAGGCATATTTCATCAGATTCGTGCACGCAAAAGTATGTAAAATTTCAGGTACGATACCTACACGAAAGCTGCCGAGACATGCTTAAGGTCATGACTGGATGTGCGCAGTACTGCCGGAAACCCGATGCATCACGGATGCCAATTGTGCACCGTTAACTACTACGGTCTATCAAAGTAAAATGCAGCAGCATGCATTGGCCTCGTTTACACTCACATAAGCCTCAGAGCGTTAGTCATGCCGCCGGACCCCTCGCCATGTTTGCGCGTCAGACGCTTGAGGCGGACTGCTGGGGCCATTCTGAACCTTTGGGCGCCTACCTAGTTATACTGCTAGGGTGGCAGCCACTAGCGGATACAGAGATGTAAAGGGTAAGCGCGCAAGGCAGAGTCGGTAGCGGTCAGCAATTTAGGGTGGCGAGGAATAGCCATCACAGTACAAAAAGAGCCGCAACTTAAGATCCCCTGCGTGGTGAACGAAGTGCGGCTACGCTGGAGCGGCAGTAGGTGCTCCTGAGCTCCTCAATTCTTCGATCCGCATCCATTCTATGATTGATGTGCATCAAGTATACCCGGTTTTTCCAACGGAAAAGAGGGTTATAGCCCAGGGGACAGTTGGGCCTTATGTCGCACCCGTATGTGGGCCCCTGTACACTGTACAGGCGGTACGCGGTTGTGAGGGACATCAAGGAAGGGGGCCCCGTGCGCCAAGCTCCGTGTGCTCAAGGATACAGAATGTGGATTTGCATTGGCAAGACAAGTTGCGGCGCGCGTTCGCGTTCATTTGCGTCGGAGCACATGGATGACTGAGCGAGGGACGTTGAGGAAATGGAGGGGCAGCGACGGCTTTGGGCGTCACCACGATAAAACGAATGAATTACTTTTGGCTGAAAGAGTTGGATCGCTTCTGGCATTTGTTTGGGTTCCAGCGTATTGGTTCCAGTAAGCACCCCCGACTGGACTCCTAGGAATGGCGAACTGCCTCCCTGGAGTCCGCAACCAACTTGCTTCCATCTTGCGCGCATGCCCACAGCAAGAGTAACAACAGATATCTTTGTATCGATTTAGTTGTTTGTGCATTGGTTCTTTCCCGGTTAGCGCGCGGGTGCCATTGACGTGCTTGGCGTCCGAATTGTGGGAACAGTTTTCCTAACTATATCTTTGTATCCTTTAGGTTATACAAGCCTCTAAATTTAAAGTTGTGATATGAGGTTTGTGCGCGAGGTGTCGCGCCCAAGCATAACAATGAAGTGGCTGGGTCGACCACAGTTTCTGGGCGCCTTAAATGCGCAAACAACTAAATCGATACAAAGATATCTGTTGTTACTCTTGCTGTGGGCATGCGCGCAAGATGGAAGCAAGTTGGTTGCGGACTCCAGGGAGGAAGTTCGCCATTCCTAGGAGTCCAGTCGGGGGTGATTCCAGCAAGGCACCGTAACCGAGGGACATGGAGGAAATCAAGGCCCTTCGCCAGGTTCGCTTAGCGCAACGATAGAGCGTAAACAGGTGCATTGAATTGACAGGTTTGCGAGCGCGTTGACGTTTGCTTGGGCCGAAATTTGATGACTGTTCGCAATTGAGGAACCAGAAGCGCGCTATTTTTAATGCTAGGAAGTCATATCTAATATATGTTACGACGTTTGGACATACGGTAACCGCTAAGAATTCCACAAGAAGAAAGTTGAGGTAGGATGGCACCTGGTGGCAAACCTGTAGTTCAGAAGACAAGAATCAACAGGCAGAAGCCGGGCAATACAGTCCTGAGGTTATGCACGGGTGGGACCAGGTGCAGTGTTAGGGCTCGTGGGGCCCTTGGATGGCGGATGGACGGGTCGGGTGCGTCGGCCACGGGCTGGGTCCACATGGATTGCAGATGGGGTCACACGAGGGGGAAGTATGGGATGCTTGAGCTTGGCAACACGGTGAGACACTGATTTATAATGTTCCAGCCAAGGCGAGGTGGGCCCCAAGCACGGGTGGGGTCAGGTGGGTTGGACATGGTGGGGATCAACAGGCAGAAGCTGGGCATGCCAGCAGGCACGGGTAGCACTTAGGGAGGGGGGCATGGGTTGGGTGTGGGAATTACAGCTGGGGGCTCGGGTGAGCCGGGCGCAGCTCTGGGGGCTCGGGTTTGCCGCCGCCCCGCGGAGGGCAGCTTCCCGTGTGGGGCCGATCTTGGCGCCGGGTCCTCCCAGTTGGGGGTCCCCATGCGTGGCTGGGGCTCCGTGGGCTCCTTCCATCCAGTGTTGTGGGTGGCCGGGGGGACCCTGCAGCGTGCAGGGCCG
Source organism: Eudorina sp. 2006-703-Eu-15 (assembly GCA_003117195.1). Classification (NCBI taxonomy): domain Eukaryota; kingdom Viridiplantae; phylum Chlorophyta; class Chlorophyceae; order Chlamydomonadales; family Volvocaceae; genus Eudorina; species Eudorina sp. 2006-703-Eu-15. Next base: position 630,918 of record BDSI01000062.1, on the reverse strand, counting down.
CCCCCCGAGGACTGACGGGCGGTAGGTTTTCTTGCCCCCCGCAGGCGGGCCTGCTTCTGGCCCCGGCTGGGGGCGGTCGGGTGCTTGGTGGGTGAGGGGCTTCCTGCCAGCGACTGCCGCACATCGTCATGAGCCAGGCGTGGGCGTCCAGGACCTCAAGCTTCAGCGGCGCAGGACGCGTCCGGGGTGGGGGTACTGGACCTTGGGGTGCCTGTGGGCGACTTACCCCATGTTCTGCATAATCCGTTCCCGGTGCGACCGTGGTGCGTCACTCATGCCCCATAGGTAGTGCTGTCCCGCTGGCAGTCTCAGCGTGTTTGGGTGGTTCTGCTGGCAGGTTCCCGTCCCAGCTCGCTTTTCGCGGCGATGTAGTGCGAGAATGCCTCGCTGCTTTGTCGGTGGGGTGTCGTAGCTCGCGAGGGTTTCCCCTGTGAGGCACCGATGACGGATCCCTTTCACGGGGACCGCGCATTTTCGGCTGCGGAGACCTTCCTCTTACGGAACCTGACCGTTATTGGAGATGCAAAATTCGGACGTCCAATGAAAACTGATTGATCAGTGCGAATGAGGAATGAATAAGGTAAGAAAGAGGCCTAGATGTCAAGGACGAGATAAGTGACTGTGAATGCCGACCCCAAAAGGGATCAGACGACGTCAGTGTTGTCCTTGGTATTGTCGATCAGGGTCATGTGAGGCGGGGTTCGAGGTCCCGGGGCGGACTGTGCTCGTGCCTTCACATGGATTGAGATGCTGTCGGGGGTTTATCAGGTGCAGATGGTGTTTCAGGGCAGAGGGGTCAGGAACGCACGCGCGTGGGATCGGGCATGGGTGACGCTTGCCCCTAGCATTGGTGAGGTGCAGATGCAATTGGGCCCGGGTGGGGATGCGGTCGCTGGGGGCATGCCAGCAGGTACAGATAGCACTTCGGCAGGGGTCAGGTTGGGTGCCAATGGGGGCTACTCCTGCACTTTGAAGGTTACAGACGGGGTCGGGCCCGGGTACTTACGGTAAGCCTTTGCGACGTACATTGCCCCAAAGCATGGATGGGATGCAGTTGGGGGTTTTCCAGGTATAGGTGGATTACCGGGAGGGGTCCGGGATGCATGGGTTTGGACATGGGTGGGGTGTACATGCCCCGAGAAGGTCCGAAATGCAGATGGTATCAGGCAAAGTCGGGCTTGGCCCGAGAGGTCCAACGAAACAGGTGCAGATGGGGCCTGGAATGGCCCCTGCATTGCCTCCACGTACGAATGTTGGCATATGCCGCAAGACGGTGGGGGCGGGGCGGAGGTGGCACCGGCGGCGGCGGTCGTGGTGGGCAGTGCGCCGGTCAAAGTAGGAGGACTGCGGCAATGCGCGGATGAGAGCGTGGTTCTTGGCATTGCCGGGGTCATGCGTCAGTGGGGTCGGGCCACGGACCGACTGGACCTTTCTGTTTCGTCCAGTCAACATGCTACCATGTGGACGTCGTCTACATCGATACACCCTGCTTCGCCGAAATGTATGCAGCATTCATGAGGATTCATGCTCTCTTTCATTCAAGTGATGCGATAGGCCCCCTACGCCCTTCGTCACATCCTTTCATCAAACCTACGGTACACAAAACAAAAAGCGGGATTGCCACAGGCCCTTCTCGTTGATATAAATACAAGAAAACTTTGAGCGGACTCGTAGTTGCCACTCTTTTCCTCCCTAAGAATTTAGAAACATGATACAGTCTACGTAAATGAACGAACACAAGTGCATGACCAGCAGATTTATCCGGGTAAGAAATAAGCCAAGAAACAAAGTTGTTTGCAACACGCCAGAAGCCATAGGAGCCATAGGCGGCGGGTCGCATATGTCGGACGAGCACGAGCGCATTTCAAGCGCGCAAGTAATAGTTTGAGCAACCGATATGTAAATTTTAATCGAGACTAACCTACCAGCTTGAAGCTCCCCTTTATCAGCAGTACGCAAAGGCTTCCAGGGCTGCAACGGCATCTGCCGAATAATGCAGGGAACGGCCTTCGTCCGTCACTCTCACAATTAATAACCGCTCACATAAAATACAGAATTGATTTTACAATCAGACAACAGACAATACCAACTTTGAGGCCAATCATGGATGCTCGTCTGTCGTACCCACTGTGCAACCTTCGCATTTTCGCCAGGTGAGCAAAAATGTGGGTTGGCGGAACGATCTGTGACTGAAATTCCTTGAAATCTGAGAATAATTGAGTTACGAAGCGCGGAAAGGGCGGGAGTTAGTTGAGAGCGTAATGCGTACTATCACCTACATGAGCATCAAGTAAGCGGCCAAGGAAGAGGCCAGAATTGCATCAGCGGTGTTCCGATCTATCTGCATGGTAAACCGCGTGCCACACGCAATCGGCACATCTCCGCGGTACAGCCTTGCATTGTACGGCAACTTGTACGGCAACTGCTACCCATACCACCGACAGAAATTTGCTCACCTGCGGCCGCTTGCGCTCTACCTTGCGAAAGGTCGAGACACACTTGCTTTCTGTTATGTAACCGTCACTCTTTCTAATGAATAAACTGTGGATGCCCCGCGTGGACGGGCGGGGTTGGTTGGAGGTCGTTGTGCCGATGATGAAGCACACTACACTTTGACGTCTCTAGCAATGACACAGGAAGAGGGTTGGGTCATGGCCCGATGTGTTTTCTATTCGCGGCGTTTAGGTGTGTAGGTGTCTTGCCTCCTTGCTTGTCGGTGGGGCCTGCTGGGGCTTGCCCTACCTGGTATACACCGTTGATCCCTTTTGGGGTCCTCTGTAACGTTCATTCACTCATAGGAAGAGAAGCCAGATAAACATCCTAAGCCCATTACCCGAAAATTACTTCTCCACGCCTTCCCGGCCAACTTATTAACTGGCACCAGCCAAGCAAGTGCCGTACAACCGCCGGTGGAAGGGCACAATTCAAGCTCCTGAGTTCAAAGAAGAACAGGGTTTCCTAGCTAGCGTTTCACTGAGACATCGCGACAGAATCGATCACCGTCTTGATCGCGAGCGACGTACAACACCGAAACATAACATCCAGCATTGTGCTCCCATACATCCACAGTGGGGTCAGTGGCCCAGACGACGGCGGTCGGCGGAGGACTACGGCACCGAATCTGGCCTACTGGCAACACCATGCGATGGCGCCCTGCGACAAGCCCAGCAGCGGGCTCTTCGCTACAGCCGAGGCTCCTTCACACACACCACTGACACATGAGGCGTCTTGCCGCCTTTGGCGGTGGGGCCTGCTGGGGCTTGCCCTGGTATGTATACACCGTTGATCGATCCCTTTGGGGGGCCGCTGTAACGTTCATTCCTCCATTTGTAGCTCACAGGCGTGACGCACCACATCCCAAGTAAATCAGCAAACACACACGTACAGTATTCTGAACCAACGGCAGGATACCGACGGTACTCGTCCACACAGCAGCACCTCCGCGTAAAACCAATATCATGGCATGCATAATACAGCCGTGAAATGTATCGTTGTAGCATTAGAACAAAAGAGTAGTAATTTAGTAATGTCGTACAGTGTGTGTTCGCTCTCACTGGCTTACGTAATGGAAGCGTGCAACCGATCTGCTGCTGCGATCGATCGATTTGATGCGAGTGTCATGACACACTGCGTGCGCTGCACGGCACGTACGGCACGGATGGGACAGGGCGGAAGATGTGCACTGCAAGTGGGCAGACGCAGGACAGCACATGCGCAGACTCTGTCAGCGGCACACGGTCTGCAATGCACAGCTGACTTTATCTTTGCGCGTTGTCGTCCACGAGAGATGTTGTTGCGGCGGTACTCGTTGGGATGTTACAGCAATGCCTTGTCCAGGCAAGAACTGCGCACTAAGAGGTGCAATCCATATACTAAGAGGTGTATCTGTAAAGACAGCAATCGTGTATCACCGCTGCTCAGCTCGGCTCAGCAGCGAGCCTAAGTGACGCAGATGGCCCGAAACTATCCTCCCTGTAGTGACGAATCTACCTCATGGGCCTGATGCAACCAAGTTCACGCACATTCGCACAGAAACTGCTCATGTTCTACCGGAATAAGACGTGAATACTTACACAGGCAATAAATGCCGCGCTCACTACTGAGAGAGTTCGCGCGCACGTGATCAACTGAACAACGGGAAACCTAACCGTCGGCCCAACGAGATGGCCACTGAAACCCTAACGGCAAACTGAACACGCGCTGTGTCAATCACTCCGCGTGTCACGACGACACGAGTGAAGATTATCACGTACTGCTGCCACTGACAATATAAGGAATCAAGCATGACCGACCCAAATAATAATGAAACGAATTAACCTCGTTCCCGGCGACCCGTGCTACGACCTCCAGACGTAGGTAGGTAGGTAGGTAGGTAGGTAGGTAGGTAGGTAGGTAGGTAGGTAGGGGGGGGGGGGGGGGGGGGGGGGGGGGGGGGGGGGGGGGGGTAGGGGTAGGTAGGTAGGTAGGTAGGTAGGTAGGTAGGTAGGTAGGTAGGTAGGTAGGTAGGTAGGTAGGTAGGTAGGTAGGTAGGTAGGTAGGTAGGTAGGTAGGGGTAGGTAGGTAGGTAGGTAGGTAGGTAGGTAGGTAGGGTAGGTAGGTAGGTAGGTAGGGTAGGTAGGTAGGTAGGTAGGTAGGTAGGTAGGTAGGTAGGTAGGTAGGTAGGTAGGTAGGTAGGTAGGTAGGTAGGTAGGTAGGTAGGTAGGTAGGTAGGTAGGTAGGTAGGTAGGTAGGTAGAACCGACCGGCGGCCGCTGGAGCGACAGGCAACGCTGTGTATGTGTGGGCGACGCCCCCACCTGCCTGATGGGCGATCGACGGCCCCACACACCCCACCTGCTGCCCCGCCCACCGCCTGGCGAGCGTGCGTGCGTGTAACCTTGCATGAGTGAAATTACAGCTCGTTCTCACCAGGAAGGCTGCATGGAGACCTCCACCTGACCACGCAATCAACCAAACATTCTCCACCTGACTAATCAAACAAACATCGTACACAACGCACTAACCGCTCATCATTACCGTAACACATACATTCATCCAGGCGTAGCAGTTTAACTCGAAGGCAGCAAGAAATAACAAAATTTATTCATCCCGAGGACCCGAGCAGCAGTTACAGCAAAACTTACAGGCCTAGACCCCCGCACGCATACGCCACCTGTGTATCAGGCGCAGGCGGGGTCGGTCAACCAACAGTGGCAACGCCACTGTTCTGCGTGCCTTGCAAACCGTAACCATCCACACCGGGCGCACAGTTGCAAACCGTAACCACCCACACCACGTGCGTGGGCGCACACTTGCAAATCGTACAAACCGCAACTATCCACACTGGGCGCACACTTGCCTCCGTTGCATCAGCAGCAGTCTTATGTGCCTCGCTGGGACCCAGCGCTGCCGGGTTTGTCTGGTCGCAGCAGGAGGGGCATTCAATCGTTAATCCGTCCACCGGACCGAATCTCAGCAGCCGCTCCCTTCGTTCCTCCACACACAAACGAACGGAGCAATCACGAAAACCATGCAGGCAGGGTCGTCCCGTACGTACTATACATACGGCAGGTACGCACTGTACGTACTGCACACTGAGGTGCGTGTGCAACTCAGTAGGCAGGCCGCCTCGATCGATCGAATGCCGGTCAGGCTGTTGCTTGGATGCATCGCGGTTAGGTTGATCGTGGCGGCTTGGGTGATTGCGGCTTGGGTGGTGGCGGCGTGGGTGGTAGCGGCGCCTTGTACGGCCTGGGTAGCCCGGGCGGCTTGGGTGATGGCGGCGTGGGTGGCGGCGGCGTGGGTGGTGGCGGCGTGGGTGATGGCGGCGCCTTGTACGGCCTGGGTAGCCCGGGTGGCTTGGGTGATGGCGGCGTGGGTGGCGGCGGCGTGGGTGGTGGCGGCGTGGGTGGTGGCGGCGCCCTGTACGGCCTGGGTAGCCCGGGCGGCTTGGGTGATGGCGGCGTGGGTTGCAGCGGTTTTGGCCATGGTGTCTTGGGCGATGGCGGGTTTTTTGAGGGCGGTGTGGGTAATGGCGGATGGGGAGGGCTTCGGCGGGGAACGGATGATGGCTTCAGCGTGGGGACCGGCGCCACGGACGGCAAAGGAGGCTTGGGCGAGGGCGGCGGCGCCGGTGTCGGCGAGGGCGGCCCCTGGAAGGGTGGCCTCGGCGAGGGTCGCAACGGTGATGGCGGCGGCGGCGGCCGCGGCGGCCGCGGTGACCGCGGTGACGGCGGTGGCGGCAGTACTGTGGGTTCAGGTGTGTCGGGGGGAAACAAATTGGGGGGAAACAGATTGGGGGGAAACAGATTGGGGCGAAACACCTGGGGGGGAACATCTGGAGGTGCTCTTGGAGGTGGCGGCGGTGAAATCAGCTTCTTTGTTGGTGGCGGCGGATTAGGTGCGCGAGCTCGGTTATTGAAGGACGATGGCGGCCACCTCTTTGGCGACGGCGGTGAGGGGGGCGGGGAGCGGGCGGGCCTTGGCGGTACGCCTCCTGCAAATCAGCAGGCGCGGTAAACAATACATACACAAAGAATATATTAACAGGCCTTAAACCAAGGCGTGTGCGAGGCAGGGGGCGGCGGGCGGGATGGAGAGCCAAACACCCCATGACAGATGTACGGTAGGTGGGTGAATCGTATGCGACAATATCAATATTAATACAGCCCACTCACCCCACCCACCCACCCGTTGGGGCGCCGCACACTGCGCTGAGCAGCTCCATGATGAGGCTGCGGCGTATGTATGTGGGGCGGACATGGATGCAGTACGTGCGAGGGAAGGGAAGGGAACGGGGACCAGCAAGTGCGTACGTACGGGGGACAGCATAAAGGAGGAAAGGGCGGGTGTCGCCCATGGATACGTTGACTTCTCTAGCAATGAAGTATGAATAGCAGGGAAGTCAGGTTCTAGCGACGATTGGTGAAATGATTTCGGTAGTACATGTGTACGCCTCGGTACGGCGCGACAGAGCCGTCGCAGCTGGTTCAACAGCGGCTGGGTTGCTACTCGGTATCTGCCGTTGTTGCTTGTCTTATTAATTGCTGTTGCCCCTCTGCCGGGGCATAGTCCCCGCCCGCCCGCCCGGGAGAGTGCACCCTTTGGGTGGGCAGCGTGGGACGCTTGGTGGTTGCAACGGAGTGGTCATTACGGTGTCCGCCGGCCATCTGCCGGTTTGGACATTGCAGCAACAACCGGCCACTGGTCCAGCGTCGAACAAAATGCTAACGGGTGTCCCTTGCAGGTCGTAGCAGAGTGGTTGTCGTTGCAGGGCGTGTTGTTTTCGAACGAATGTAACCAGAGGAGCTAGAAGAGTCCGTGGACGACCGCCATCGTCGAACAACGAAGGTCGAATGGTATTGATGTGCGCAGGCACGCTTCCCTAGTAATAGCCAGATTTTTGCACGCAAAAGCATGTAGAGTTTCATATAGGAAACCTACACAAAAGCTACAGAGGCATGCTATTGTCACGACTGTACAGTAGTAGCTTAGGACTCCCGTAATAGTTCACATGAAATGGTCCGTTTGCAGTAAAATGGCGTCTTGTAACGCTGGCGAGTTTACATCGCGCGCTCCGTTACGGGAGTGGAGTGGCGGGCACAGTTAGGTGCAAATCTCGCTGCGACTTTGATCATTACACATCCAAAACAAGAAATGTATTAATGAGCGCTTATAAACTTGTCGCGGCAGCAGGTCAACGTAAAATTTCACTCACACCCTCGAAGTTACGTCACGTTAGATTCTTTGTTAGCGTTCCGGGTAATGGTTATTCCATTAGAAAGCGTTTCGTTGCCCATACAATGATAACGGACCGTTACATGTAAATCCGCTATATAAACCTGATGCATAGGGATGCACCAAAACTGCTGAATATGCAAAGTAGACCACAATATACATCAAATTAAAAGGCATGAACGTGCATAGGCCTCGTTGACACTCACATTAGCCTCAGAGCGTTAGTCGTGCCGCCGGACTCCTCGCCATGTTTGCTCTTCAGACACTTGAGGCGGACTGCTGGGGCCATTCTGGGCCTTTGGATGCCTAGCTAGGTATACTGCTAGAGTGGCAACAGCTGGCAGTTACAGAGTAAGCGCAGCAGCAGGCGAGGTAGAGTCGGTCAGCTATGTAGAGCGGCGGTGATGAGTAGCCATCATGGTGCAACAAAATAAGATAGGCAGGTCTCGTGCACAAATGTGGACAGCTACGTTGGAGGTGCCTCAACAGGCCTCAACTCTTCGACCCGCAGTCATTCTATGATAAGTAGATGCACATGCGCGCATCGGGCATTGTATTTTTAAAACACATACAAGAAAGGTTTGAGTTGACTCTTACCTGTACTTCCTAACACATTGTCTACATATCGAGCATGAGTGCGTGCATTATTACCAGCAGATGAAAAAAGCAAACCCAGAAACAAATTTGTATATGCAATACGCCCAAAGCTCTGGGCGGCGGGTCGCATATGTCGGAAGCGCACGAGCGCACTCCCAACGTGCGAGTAATTATTTGAGGAACCAATGTGTAAATATCAATTTTGGACTGACCTCCCAGATGAAGCTCCCCTTTACCAGCGGTACGCAAAGGCTTCCGTGTTCCGGGGGCAACGGCAGGACCGCCGCTCCCTGCCGAATAATGCAGGAAACCACTAACCTTGGTCCGTCACTTTCACTCTGGGTAACCGCCCACATACAATGGACAATAGTCCTGACGTTTAGACAACCGCAACTTACATGCCGTGCTCCTCTGTCGTACCCAATACTATGGGAAATTGGGAATGGATGTCGCAGTCGATCGAGTTGGTGTATTTAGAAATGCAACCCGCCTGACCCAAACCAACCTCCAATATACTTACCGTATTAACCTGCGAATAGGAAAACATGAAGACAGGAACAAGGCAGCCGCGCCACCACCGACAAAAGTTGCAGAACAAAACAAGACCCGGCAGGAATTGGGCGTCCCAGCAGTGCCCGAACATCAATGATACCGACCTAGAGGACATGTGAAGAAGTGGAGATGTAGGCGCCGAAGTCCATGGAGAAGGCCGACAGGGACAACATGAGCACGGGCAAGGAAAGAGACTGTCAGCAAGGAGAACAACGAACAGTGGCGGAGCAGTAGACAAATTTCAAAGCAAACCTATGGTGATGGATGGCGCGGCGGAACTATGGGGTTGGACGTGCGGTTGGGCAGGATTGTGGACGAACATGACTTGTACGGCAAGCGATGTGCGAGGGTCGCAGTCAGAGCGGGGCGGTGGCAGGTGACAGGAAGGGGCTGCACACAGGGGTGGCGTCAACACATGTGTGCGCGGGTGCGTGTGTGTGTGTGTGTGTGTTAGTGGGGACGAATGCGGGCCGGGCAGCGGGCCAGGAATCGCTGGCTCCCCACCAACCCGGCCGAGGACGGGATGCCAGTACGCATGAAGGGCATCTGTCCGGGACGAGTACGGTGAGTGGCACGGCAGGAGGGACTGCATGGGGCAACGGCACGAAGCCGGGGGAAGCCAAGGGGTGGGGGGGAAAGAAAGGCAGTGAGGCAGGGAAGGGGTGAGTGGAGAAAGAGGTGGAGTGGGAGGTGAGTTGTACATGGGGGAGAAGGGTCAGGCAGCACGTGGTAGAAGTGGGCAGGCAGCAGTGGGGTGGGGGGGGCAACAAGATATGCAGGCCTACGCGGATTCTAGCTACCGCCTGGCGCGGGCAAGAAGCGTGGATGGATGGGGCAAGGGAAGCGATGTTGGCGGCGCCGCGGGTGGGAACCCGGCATGGTGGCGACCTGGACGGTCTCCGCATCGCGGAGTTCGGCAACAGGGGCACAACCGGGAGAACCATCGGTAAGTGGCGGATCGCGAAACGTGATTCACGTTCCCGCGATTCGTAAAAAGTTAATGGATGATCGGTAGCCGTGAGCGCGCCACGCACGTCACACCTGCGTAGTAGGAAAAGATAATCCAACCCAACACGTCGAGTTGGTGTGTGTAACCTGCCGTAGCTCGTCGGCGCCTCATCTCATCGACCCCTGCAAAGGACTGCGCACCCTTCCTGCAGCACAGGTCGCGGGAGGTCGTGCAGCCATACACGGCCAACACACCCGGTTACTAATGCGCTAGGATTGCCTCTCCAGGAAACCGCACCAGGCCAGCCGAATCACGTGGCGGCGCGGGGCCCGGGTTGCGACGAGCGCGCGTGCCAGGTCGGTCCGTCTCCTAAACCCCCGTCGAATCTGTCGGCAGGATCCGTGTTTCTCTGCACCCTGTTGGTCCGGAGGGCCTTGCGCGAGGGGAGCGGAAAGGCCGGCAGCTGCGCGCGCGCTCTCAAATCCCTGCTGAGCGTCAAAGAAATAAACAAATAAAGCGGCCGGGCTAGTAAGAGGTCAGGATTGCATCAGTCCTTCAGCCGGCGGTGTTCCGATCTACGTACGGTAGCTGCATCATCACACAAACACACACACACACATCCCATCGTCGGTCCCCCGGATGAAATAGGTCGGGGTGTAGAGGGATGGATCCCAGGACAAGCGGCGGCCTTGGAGGAGCTGCTGGAGCCAAGACTTGGCTTCAAGGAGGCGACTGTGCCTCGGCGGACATGTACAGCGCTACTGACAGCGTGTGTACTGTGGAGTGTGGAGTGGCTGGCCACTGGGCCTCTGAATGATCAGATGGTTGAAGGACAACAGGAACGCAGCGCTCCTGCGATGATAAGGGTGTACAGGCGCTGGTGTGCGTGCCTGGTGGTAGTCAAATAAACGCGGCTGTAGAGCATGCGTCTGGTGGCAAAGGGACTGTAGGCACCTGGGCTAGTTGAGCTGGCTAATGGACTATCAGGTGGACGCAGTCCTGCGACGATTACGGTAGGCGGTGAGTACCCCCCTCGATGGGCGGTACAGTGTGGACTAAGTGGACTACGCCCCTCCTCATCAGAGGAGTGCTTCGGCGGTCTCCCGAATGGGTGTGCCGCTGATGAGGTGAACGAAGCACGCACGGGAAGCGCACCTCCCACCCACGACTCCGCTTCTCTCGCTTTATTTACACCATCTGCGTGCGCGCTCGTAGCTACGGCCATACTACGCACGACAGCGTCGTGTGCGTGCCGTACATTACTCCCGTACGTACAAAGCCCCGCGCGCGCTACACTCGACCTCTGTGTACGGCGGCCGAACATTCATGCGGATAGGCCACGTACGCATACGCACACACACACACGCAGCTCGACTTCGTTTCTCGCGGCTCTCGGCTTCCTTACCGTATCTTATACACACGCGCGTCCACTGGCGCCGACTCGTCGCCTCACCTTCGCTTCGTCGCCGCCGCCTAGTCCTCCTCCAGACCTTCATAATCTCATAATCTTCGCACCTCCACACCTCTTGTCGGTCGCTCTTCCTCCTGCTCTCATCCCCGCGACTTTCACGATCCCACCAGATCATCGCCAGGGCCGACACACGCACCCGCACACCCCCCCCACGAGTAATACGACCCCCCCACCTCGGTACCGCTACAGGGCTGCCGCTGCCGCTGATGATTCGCCGCCAACGGGCCTCCCCCCCAGTCTTCCTCCTGCCCTCGCCACCCCGCCTCTCCCCGACTCGCCCTCCGCAGCAAACCCCCGTCCACCCACCTCCCCCTAACTCCCACCCGCTCCCCGCCCCCGTCCCCGGCCGGGGCCTAGGTGGAGATAGACTTCCAGACGGAGACCCGGAGACAACCCAAACACACCTCAGCCAGCGGGCACACGTTTCGGCCAGACCGACTCAACTGGCTTCGTCCAATACTCCGGCGCTGCGCGCGGCAGTATTCCACGCCGACCCGTAGGCCTGTACAACATGAGAGTGCCGCCCGCCTCGCCCCCCAGCCAACTTTTGGTAGTAGCAACACCAGCCACAACAGCGGCTGTAGCAACAGCAACGGCAGCAGCATGCCTGCCTGCCCGCTCGCCTGCCTTTCCTCAATCCAAAACCCATGAAAACCATCGCAGCAGCAGCCGCAGCCACACAACCCTCGCCCCCTCTCGCAGCCCGTAGCAGTTGGGTTGTACGGCACGTTTGGGTTCCGGAGTTGCGGGAGACGCTGCGAACTGCCTGGCGTGCGGCCGCCATTCTCAAGATCAGGGAAACGTCGCTCCTCATGCGTTTATTAGTAGAATCCGTACCACCGTACGAACGGCAGTATCCGTACCGCCGCAACCTGGATGCGGCCCCAAGAATTAATCAATGCTGCCAACGGACCGAGGCCCCCCTGAAGGTTCTGCCGTCACGGGCGTGGCGTGGCAGCGCGTTATAACCCCTCATCACACCGAACCGTACCACATCGTACCGTACCGTACCATACCAGACCATACCGTACCGTGCCGTACCGCACCGTACAAACACCTGGCGACACGAGTGACCCCTGGTGACGCGAATGACTTCCGTACCGGGCACGGAACAGATACACATACACGCACACGTACATCCCCTACTTAATAGGCTGAGAAACCAAGGGGCTGAGACTCCCGGCTTCAGGCACCGGGAGCCACCGGGTGCCACCAACACCCACGAACCCTAGCACCCGGGCTCGTTTCCGGGTATGTACGATACTCGTTTCCGGGTATGTACGACATTCGCTTCTCAACCACCCACCCGGCCGCCCTCCCATCCACCCACCCAGAGCCTCCCACCATTACCACCACCAGAACACCAACCAAAGGCGACAGACATCTCCCGCCCCGGACAGCCAACTCTTGTCCCCTGCGCGCCCCGCCCATCGGCCGCTGGGGGGCTGCCCCCGGGGAGACGACTCGTCCCTCCCGCATTTCCCATACCGTCAAATGATTTTTCCAAGTTCCGATTATCCACCGTGCAGACAGACAGACCGACAGACAGACAAACAGAACCCCAATCCCCGGCATCCCATTCGAAGCATTCTTTTTAATCGGGCAGGTACGGCACAAGGCGTGTCTTAATAGACGGGGCCCGGCTGGTGCTCCTTCAGCGCGGGGCAAACGCATGGCTGGATGAGGGTACGGTGTACGGAAATACGGTAATGTACGGACAGACGGACGGCGCGCGCCTCCTGCAGGGCCTAGGCACATTCATCAAGCCCCGGATTCGGGCCAGACACGTGGCCGCAATGCCCCCAACCACCTCATCAACCGCCTCAACAACTACCTCATCAACAATCTCGCCAACCACCTCGCCAACCACCTAACCAACACCAGAGACCGCCAACGCCCTGACGCCCTCCACGCAACAGCCGGCGAGGTCCCTCAATGTACACACACGCACACGCGCAAACACACGCGCAAACACACAAACGGTGTGCCTCTGCGTGCCAGCACGTAACGCAGAAGAACGCAACTTGCTGGGACCGGTATCGGCTGCATTATGACAACGCAACTCGGGAAGAGATGACGCCCCCTTCCAAGCTGGACGGAAGAACCCAAGAATCGTCCCTCCGCGATCCTGCGCCCCGCGACCCCTGCGCCCCAAGGCCCCCCCTCCCCCAAGGCCCCCCCCCAAGGCCCCCACCCAAGGCCCCCCTCCCCCAAGGGCCCCCCCAAGGCCCCCCTCCCCCAAGGCCCCCCTCCCCAAGGCCCCCCCCCAAGGCCCCCCCTCCCCCAAGGGCCCCCCCCAAAGGCTCAGCCAGCCCTCCACGCGCTGCAGAGGGAGCCCCCTCTCTCCCCACCAGAGGGACCACCTCCTCAACGGCATGGGCTATGCCGTTCTGGGCGTGAGTGGCCACCACTCGCAATGCCCCACCCAGGGCCCCCACCCTCTCACGGCCATCTCCGCTCTCTCCCTCTCCCCGTCTCACGTTTTCGCGCTCCCCCACCCACCGGTCCCCGTACACCCACAGCCACACACGCACACCCACACCCACACATACACAATCACCCGGGCGGGTTTCTCGCTAACCCCCCCCCCCCCACACACACACACACACCCCGACACCGGGTCGGGCGGGTTTTCTTGTCCAACACCGCGACAACCAGCACCGACCCGACCCTGTCGTCCGGCTCCCCGGCCCCCTCCCCCTTCAGCCCCTCAGAGCGCCAGCCGAGACCGCACCCTGGAGTCGCCCCGCGGCGAGCAGCCCGGCAGCGGCGGCGCGCTGTGATGCAGCCCACCGGCGCCGCCCCCGCCGCCGCTGCCCCCGCCGACAGACAACATGCCAGCGATGCCGCCGCTGACGCTGCTGTGCCCGCCGCCGCCGCTGCCGCCGCCGCCGCTCGCGAATTGGGATCCCGGCGGAGAGTCGTACCCCCGCGCCGAGCCGCGGCGGTGCGTCGACGTCGACAGCTGCAGGCTCCGTCCGCCGCTGCCGCCGCCGCCACCACCGCCGCCGGCGGCCATACTGGCGCGGTGCCCCTGGCGGTACTCCTGCGCCGCCGCCGCCGCGTCGTCATCCCTGGAGCCGCCGCCGCCGTTTCCGCCGCCGGCGGCTGCCGCGGCCGCCTCCGGCGGCATGAGCTCCATGAGGGAGTTGGAGCGGGTGTAGACGATGCGGACGGAGCTGCGGCGCTGGAACATGGTGATCCAGGGGTGGTGGAGCATGTCCAGGACGGTGAGGCGGGCGGTGGAGTCCTGCGGCCGGGGGAGGCGGCGGGGGCGGGAGGGGGTGGGGTGGGGGAGGAAGAGGGGCGGGGAATTGAGAAGGGAGGGGGACGGTGGGAGGAAAATGGACTTGATTAGTGTGTGATCGGATTAAGGCGAGGGAGGGGAAGGGTACGGGGAATCAGCAAGTGGAGGGGGAGGTGCGCAGGTGTTCGGTGGCTTTGTATACAAAGATTAGAACAGACCACCGCGAGCGACCCACACATACACACACCTACACACATACACAGTTTCTTTTTACACACACCTGCACGCCCTCTGCGCAACGCGCGCGACACTCCCTCCCCCTCCCTCCCGGCCTCGGGTGTGTCTGGGCGGCAGTATCTTTCTAACCCCCGGCCCCGGCCCCGCGCGTGTCCCCTTGCGCCACCCATCAGCCCCTCGCACATCCCCTTCCACACATCGCCACACCCCTCCCACATCCCCTTCCACACATCGCCACACCCCTCCCACATCCCCTTCCACACGCACCGCCCTCATTCTCGTCTTGCTTTCTGCTCTCAACCTCCCCTCCCTTTGGCCCTCTTGTCAATAAAGACAGCGATTTCGGTCAATAAAGTCAGCAAAAGCGCGAAAAACCCGCCCCCTCCCCCCTTCCACACACACACACCCTGCCCCCTGCCCCACCTTGTGCAGCGCCCGGATGATGAAGTCCTTGGCCAGGTCCGACACCGAGTCGGGGAAGCTGACGGGCGCGTGCATGATGTTGCGGGCGGTGTCGATCATCTGGGCGGCCTTGAAGGGCGGCGCGCCCACGATGAGCTCGTAGGCGAAGACGCCGACGGCCCAGGCGTCCACTGCCTGGTGGTAGTGGGCAGACTCGGGATTGCCCTTGTTCTCGTCGGGGGTCTTCTTGGTGGGGCAGCGGAGGACTGGAGGAAGGGGAGGGAGGGAGCGGGGAGGGGGAGGGGGGAGCGGAGGAGGGGGTGAGGGAAGGAGGGGTGAGGGAGGGAGGGACGGGAGGGCGAGTATAGGACATTGGTAGACATATTCCTACTGCGCTGCTGCTGCTGCCAGGGCAAAGGTCCGGTGAAGAACCGACTGTGCCAGGGAGGGATCTCCAGAGGGAGGGGGGGAGATGAAAAGGAAAACGTAGGAAGACGATGAAGAGGTGAGGAGGTAAGGAGACAGGGAGGGGAAGAGGAGGAGCTGTCCGCTGGCTCCGGATGCTCCCAAGCGTTTGCCCCAATCCCCCCTGACGGTACGGCAGTAAAAACTGCGAAACAGCGTGAGGTTGCGCCGTTACCAACATTACCCCCCCCCGTCCCCCTTCTTCGTTCCCCCAGGTGCACCTCTCCTACTTCGCTGTTCCCACCTTCCAACCTGGGCCCCGCCCGTTGGTCCCTTTCCATCCGTTCTTCCCCTCAAACCCATCCTCGCCACACCTCTCTACACGCCATCCCAACCCACACCCCATCCCCACACCCTCACCCCCTCCCCACCACACCCCTGTCGCCGCTCACCCTCCGGCGCCATGTAGTCCAGCGTGCCTGTGCGTGGTGGGTAGGGGTGCGACGGAGGGACAGGGCGGACTGGTCGCATCGGGTCAGGTCGGGTCGGTTCGGGTCGGTTCGGGTCAGGTCGGGTGGGCCCCACGCCCTGGAAGAGCTGAGCGGGGGACTTGGTGAAAGGACTGAGAGGGTGCTGCCGCCCCCCCCCTCCCCCCCGGCGCTGCATCCGCCTGCTCCACACAGCGACCCCCTCCAAATACAGAGCTGCACCAACCCACGCCCTCCCCACCCCCACCAACGCCGTCCCCCACCCCCACCCGCCACCCACCTGCCCGCGTGTTGGCCCTCTCCTCTCGCAGGTCGATGGCAAGACCAAAGTCCGCCAGCTTCAGGATCTTGCCCTCCGCGAACAACACGTTCTCGGGCTTGATGTCGCTGCGTGTGGGTGAGTGAGCGTGTGTGTGTGTGAATGTGTAAAAGATAAGTGAGCCGCGAGAAGCTGAGTCCAGCGTAACAGGTGTGAGTGTGTGTGTGTGTGTGAGTGTGTTGGGGGGTTTGGGGGTTTCGGGGGGTGTGGGTGGGTGGGGGGGCGAGAAGAGGGAGAGGGCACTGGAACGTGGAGGGAGTGGTGGGGGAGGCGGCATGTGGCCGAGGGCGGGGTTGGAGCCGGAGTGGGGGAAGGGGGGGAGGGGGCGGACGACCCGAGCTCCATCGCCCGTCCCGACGCGCGGACCTGTGCCGCTCGTACCCCTTCTTACCCCGTTGCCCCTCTTAACCCTTCCCCCTCTTAACCCTTCCCCCTCTTAACCCTTACCCCCCTTACCCTCCCCCCTTTTACCCTTACCCCCGCTTATTACCCCACCCCCCGCGTTACTTGCTAAGCACACATCTCGCCCAGTCCCCCATCCCACCCACCCAAACCTGCCCCACCACCCCCACCACCCATCCCCAGCCCCAACACCCCTCCACCCCCAACCCCGCCCAACCCGCCCAGCCCACCCACCCACCGGTGCACGATGCCCTGCGTGTGTAGGTAGTGCAGCGCCGTGAGGAAGGGCTGCAGCACCAGATTGACCGCCTGCCGCTCGAACAGCCGGCCGCCGCACTTGTACATGATGCGGAGCAGGTCGCCGCCGGTGGCGTACTCGGTCACCATGATCACGCGCTGCTGCTCCTGTGGGGGTGTTTTAAGTGGGGGGGTGTTTAAAGTGGCGACCAGTGGGGGGTGTTTGTCCCCTTTCCCTCGCCCTCCCCTTTCCCTCTCTCCCTCCCCGTCCCCTTCCCTTTCCATACGCCCCGACATCCGCGGGCCACGCAATCCCTCCCCCCAAACACAGGCCCCAGGGTGCCCACGCACCCTCACCCAGGGTGCTCACCCACCACCGCTCCCCTCTCTGATACATGCGGTCAAACCCCACCACCACCCAATCCACCACCCCATCCACCCAGCCAGCCATCCCATCCACCCAGCCAGCCATCCCCCCATCCACCCTATCCACCCATCCCAGCCAGCCACCCACCCAGCCACCCAGCCACCCTGCCACCCAGCACCCCCTACCAGGAAGCACGCGTAGTACTGCACGATGTTGGAGTGCCTCAGCCGGGCGTGCAGCTTGATCTCCCGGTACAGCTGCATGCGCTGGATGTCCCCCTGCTCGGCCAGCTTGTACACCTTGAGCGCCACCATTTCGCCGCTCACCTTGCAGCAGGCCTGATAAGCGGGGAAGGGGGAGGGGGGGGCGGGGGGGCGGGCGGGCGGGCGGGCGCGCATGTGTGTGTTTAATGCGAAGCCCACCCAGAACCGAATGTGTGTGTGTGTGTGTTATTGTGTAAAATGAAACTGAGCTGCGAGAAGCGAAGTCCAGCGTACTAGTCGATGTAGGCGGAGGAAATAGAGGTGTGTGTGCAATGAGAAGCCCACCCAGAGTGTGTGTGTGTGTGTGTGTGTGTGTGTTCAATGAGAAGCCCACCCAGAGTGTGCGTGTGTGGAGAGGAGGTTTGGGTTTGGGATGGCGCCGCCCCCACCCCCACCCCCACCCCCACCCCCGCCCCCACCCCACCCCCACCCCCACCCCCACCCCCACCTGGTACACGTCCGACGCGTACCCCCGGTGCAGCTGCTTGAGCAGCTGGTAGTCCTCCAGACTCCATTTGGGTCGCCGCATGCGGGCCGGCAGCGCCGCCGACACCGCCAGGATGGAGTTGGTGGTGCCGTCGGCCGAGATGATGTCCTCCAGGGAGCCCTGTACGGACGCCGCCGACGCGACGGTGGCGGCGGCGGCGGCGGCGACGGCGGCTCCGCCGCCGCCGCCGCCGTGCGCGCTGTCGCCGCCGCAGGCGGCCTCGCGGGCCTCCTGTACGGAAACGTCCTGGTTGAACCGGTACTGGTCGAGGTTGAGCAGGTATTTGAGGGATTCGGAGCGCTTGGGGGGCCGGCGGGCGCGGCGCTCTGGTTCCTGGGGGCCCGCGTACTCGGGCGCCGGCGCGTCGGCGGCGACCATGGGCGGCGGGGCGCGGGGGAGGCCGCCGTCGAGGAGCATGGGCAGCGAGGCGACGCGGTTGGGTTTGCGGCGGAGCGGCGCCGGTGGCTCGCCGGCCATGGCGGCGTGGGGGCTGGGGCTGACGGAGGGGAAGTGCGCGGAGGCGGGGGAGCCGGCGGAGCCGGCGCCGCCGGCGGCTGCGCCGCCGGCGGTGACGCTGGTCGCGGAGCCGCGGTGAGTGGAGGGGGAGGGCGGGCCGCCGACGCCGTCGCCGTCGGTCTCTTCCTCCGCTTCGTCGTCTGACTCGGGCTTCATGGTCCGCACGCCCTGGAGGACGAGTCGGCTGCCTTGGCGGGTGATGATGGTGGTTTCGAAGCGGCTGGCGCCCACGGGCTTGGTGGTGATGGAGTCGATTCGGGGGACGGCCACGCGGAGGGAGTCCACCCGGCGCAGCGGCTGCGCGGCGGCCGGGCTCGCGGTGCCGTTTGGGACGTGGGGCGTTGCTGGTCGCACCCCATCCTGCTCCACCGTCGCTGTGATCGTGCGCGGCGTCGTTGCGGATGCGGGCCTGACATGAGTTAGGCAGCCGTTCTCATCCTCGTTTTCGCGGCGGTTGAGGCTATTAGTTTTAAGGATTTGCTTGAACTTTTGTAATATGCCCATTCTGGGTGCTTGGCGCCAGGCGAGCTGGGTTAAGCTTTAGGGTAATGGCCCCTGCTTGCCTCGCCTGGAAAGACTGCCGTGGGTGCAGCGGGCCTTTGCAGTCCCTACAAGTTATCGAATAGCTTGGCCCACAGCGGTTGTCTCTATGCCCGCAAGAATAGCTCGCATGCGTACGCGTTGCGCACCGACTGAACTACCTACACCGCTATGGCGGTAATGAATTGGGCTGCCTAGCTTACACAGCAGGGCATATGAGACATGTAGAAACGCTTAAGCGCCCTGACATCTGGACAAAAAGCAGTGAACGTTGTGCCGTATTTGCGTGGAGAGGAACTTTTTGGAAGACACCGTTTCGGACAAAATGGTAAAGTATTAGGGAATAGCACTCAGGCTTTCGGAGATTTGCTGTGCAGTACCTCGCTCACGTACGCGTGGTTTCGTTTTCAACCAGGATACGCTTTGGGGTCACTGGGGTCGCTTGGCGCGTGTGGCCCCAGATAGCGAAAGCGAGTAACCCAGCTGTAGTATGATTTCGGCCCTGCGTTTGACAGACATTGTCGGCCCTTTCGGGCGTCCAGGTGCGTCTGCGTAGCTCTTGCGGCTGCGGTTGGGGGAAAGTCTTTTTCGATGCCGTGCATCCACCACGAGGTTGAGCAGTTCCAACGGGAAGAATTCTGTGCTCGCGTTTGATATAATGTTTGTTCGCCGGCAGTGTCGTTCGGTGCGCAAGTGCACATCCGCAAGCAGAGGCAAACTGCAGGCTTGGCGCCACCGGCCAGGGCTCTCTACCTTCCTTTATTGACAGCTTTGGCCCCCCGTTTAACAGTTCTCGGCCAGTGGCCCCATCACGCCTTTCGGGCCGCCCTGTGCATCGAGCAGCGTCTTGCCTGTCTAGCAACGACCAACGAACGACCAACGGCCACTCGACCAGCGCGCGCCAGGGCCCAGCTTCTCCGCAGCGTCCGCTCCCGCATTCAAAACCCTCGGCGTCCAGTCACCAATCGCACTAAATTGATTTCGGCATCGGTAAATGACCATATTTCCCCAGGGGCACACTGCGTCTTGTTACCGCAATATTTCCGCCGTCATCGACGACCCCTCGCCCCCTCTTTTGTCAAGAAAGACAGCGAAACCCCTCGCCTCCTCGCCCTCGGCCCCTCGCCCCCTCGCCCCCTCGCAGCACCGACACCGGACCCCCGCCGCGCGCCAAGCCGAAGACCCGCCCCTGCCGGGCCCCCCGCTGCCGGGGCCCCGGCGGCGGCATGTCGGGAGACCGAGGAGGAGGCGCGGCAGGCCGCCGCCTTGCGGCGCTGGGTGCAGGACAACGGCGGCTACGTGCATGACGCCATCGCCGTCACCCGCTCGATGCAGTGCGGCGCGCGCGGCCTGGTGGCTGTCTCAGGTGTGGGTGGGGATGTAAGTGCTGGAGATGGGCCGAGCGCCGGCCACCATCACATCCGCCGGGGGAGTACGGTACACGCCGGCATGATGTACGGCAATGCGTCATACGGCATCAACACACAGCACGCACCTCGCCCCCACGTCTCCACCCGCTTGTAGCCCCTCCCCCCCCCTTTCATCCGCTCTGGCAGCAGCGCAGTATATGTATGACTAATAATTTTGTGTACCCCGCTTCCAAACCCCCGTCCTCCTCCGCCCCCGGGCCCGGGCCCCGCCGCGCCGCCGCACATCCGCGCATCCGCGCAACGCAGCCATCAGCCTCCAGGACCTCGAGTCCGCGGGGGCCTCCGCGGGTGAGGGCCCCGGCAGCTCCTCCTCCTCCTCCTCCTCCTGCTCCGGTGCGGGCAGCTCGCTGGTGGTGATCCCGCGAGCGCTGCACCTGGACGGCGCGGCGGCGGTGCGGGCGGTGGGGCCGCAGCTGGGCTGCCCGGAGCGGGAGGAGGCGTTCCGGGAGGGGCTGGGGCAGCTGCAGCAGGTAAGGGGGGCAGGGGGAGGGGCAATGGGAGGGGCAGCTGCAGCAGGTAAGGGGGGCAGGGGGAGGGGGGTTAGCGGAGGGAGGGGGGAGGGGAAGGGAAGGCGTTGACTTGACGTCAGGAGACGGGAGGGGAGGGGGAGGGAAGAGAGAAGAGGAAAGAGAGGGAAGGAGGAAGGGGGGCTGAGAGTACCTGTGTGTTTGGCTGCGATGGTTGTCCGGGGGGGAGAGGGGAGGGCTTGTGGTGAAGTGGAGAGGAGGCCAGGTCAAGGGAGGTGCATCGTCTGGTCCGGTGTGCGGTACATAGCCTTCTGACTCGGCCGATGCCCCCGCGCACTCCCCCCCTCACACTTTTCCTTGCACGCAAGACCTCCCCCCCTGCCAACCAATTATCTATATAGTAGATACCCCTCCCCGCCCCCTTGCTGTACGGCACTCCGTCGTACGTACAGGTGGCGTGCTGCCTCGCCATCGAGCGTGCCAAGGGCGCCGATTCGTTCTGGCTGCCGTACGTCCTGTCGCTGCCGGCTCAGCCGCCCAACCCCTGGCTGATGTCCGGGGGAGGCTTGACGGAGGCGCTGGAGCAGGCCGTGGGGCTAGAGACGGGGCGCGAGGCGGAGGTGCTGGAGGCGGCGGAGGCCGCCGCCGTCGCCGCCGCCGCCGCGTCGGCGGAGGCGGCCGCCGCGCTGGCGGAGGCGGCGCCGTCGGACACCAGGGAGGGGCTCCAAGCGGCGGCCGACGACGCGGAGTGGGCGGCGGAGGTGGCGGCGGCGGAGGCGGCGGCGGCGTCGCGGGCGGGGACGGGGGCGAGCCAGGCGGGCTGGGCGGCGGCGGTGGAGGTGGCGCGGCGGCGGTACGGCAGGATGGCGGAGGAGGTGCTGGAGACGGTGGGGCAGGCCAACTGCGCGCGACTGGGCCTGGAGCGCGACGGGCTGCTGTGGGCGTTTGGCCAGGTACGGCACGCGTACGGCACGCGTGCAGGGTTGGCGGGTAGTTGCGCTCCACAACCGGAATGTGGTTCAAACCGAATTAACCGTCGCTACCGAACAAACTCGGACCACCAACCGCCAACCCCAGGTGGTCTCCAGGTCGCTGGGTGTGGGCCGGAGCTCGGGGCTGCTGCCGCTGATCGACATGGCCAACCACCACGCCAGCGGGCGGCCCCCCATGATGATGCTGGACGACCGGGACCGGCTGGTGTTCGCACTCACCAACATCCGGGGGGGCGAGCTGGCGCCGCTGGAGGCGGGGCAGGTGGGGTAGCTGCTGCTTCTGCGGGGGCGGCGGCGGCGGCGGCTTTGGGCCCGGGGGAGGGCGGGGCACAGAACTTGGTGAATTACGGTCGGGAGGGCGAGCTGGCGCGGCTGGAGGCGGGGCAGGTGGGGCCTGTGGCGTCGGCGGCGGCTTTTGGGGGCCGCGGGGGAGGGCGCGGGGCGGGGCGCAGAGCGGCTGGGAAACACATGCCGGGATGGAGAGGGCTACTAGGCCGCACTTATTCTCCGCCCCCCAGCCCCAACCATGTGCATGGTTGTACGCTCCTGCCTTCCTCCCCTCCCTCTCTTCACCTGGTCCCTGGCCCCTCGTTGCTGTGGCAGCCAACGCAGTTTGATCATGCCCTCAAGTTCCTACACCCGCCTGCTCCGATCCCTCGTCCCCTCCTCCCCTTCCCTTTCTTATACCCGCCCCTTTCACCTCCTCCCCCCCCCTCCCTCCCCCTCCCCCTCCCCCTCCCCCTCCCCCCTCCCCCCTCCCCCCTCCCCCCTCCCCCCTCCCCTTCCCAGGAGCTCTTCATCAGCTACCAGCCGGAGGGCATGAGCCCCCTGCAGGCCTGGCTGAAGTGGGGCTTCGTGCCCGAGGGCCTCACCGCCGGGGCGGCGGCGGCGGCGGGGCAGCGGCAGAGGCAGCGATAGGGCCAGGGCCAGGGCGGCGGGGCAGCCTCCTGACTCCCCCCACCGCTGAGAACGAAACCCGAGCCGCGAGAAGTGAAGTCCAGCGTAACAGTCGTAACAGCTTCTGGGCGGGTGTGTGGTCTTAGGCAGGCAGAACAGGAGTGCGTGACATGCAAAGGGCAGGGCAGGGCAGTGCCCAAATAGTTGCACGTATGCGTATAGTAAATAATGCACCCAGCGCTCGACCCTTCGGGGTATGTTGTGGGGGCGGGCATTGCAGGGATGGGTCCCGACACGAACACCCGCACCACCACGCACCTACCCCTTCTCCGCCCTCCCGCCGCGTGACCCACACGACCCTTCCCTTCAACCCCAGTATCAGTGGTCGTGATCGGCCGAGATGTGAGAGGATGTGCGGGTAGGTGGCGCTGTTGTGATCGGTGTGATTGTTCTAGGGGCGCGGGTCAGCCCGGGTGCGCTGCAGAGGTCGGGAAGGATCCGGGAGGATCTTGGTGGCGGATGGCCACCGCTGCAATCTTGACGCTGCAATCGAAAAGACATGGGAACACCCACCTGCACGGAACTGATCACGTCCCGCCCAGGTGACGCCATAACCGTATGCGCAACGGTGACCTGCGGTTTGAGATGGTTTGGCATGCGAGAATGGCGGGCTCTCCGTCAAGAGCCGTGAGACGTGGGGACCTGACCGTGTATCCCGGGGGCACCATACACGTGTGGGGGTGTGTAGGAAGGTGTGGAGGTGTGGGTAGTCCACGCGTCGACCACCGTGGTGGAGAGGGCTAGGAAAGGCGTCGCTTGTCCATGCGGCGACGAAACCCTGACAAAACATTGTTCAGGGGCAAGTTCACGACGTAAGTGTGGGACCGCGGCCAGCGCCGAAGGGCGCCGAGACGGTGAAGCACAGTCGCAGCACAGAGTCGCTAGGGCGGTGCGGGTGATACGCACCAATGGTGCGGATGGCGCAGGGGATGGGGGAGGAGCGCTGTGGCAAGGGGGCACAAGGGGTCTGGGGCCCCCTCGAGGCGCCGCGGGGCTGAGGGCTGGCGGTGAGCCCGATACCGCCAGGACAACGATGGGCAACGTGCCGTTCATTCAGCTAACATGCGAACGCCCAACCGTGACACCCAGAAACGTATGCGTACGTCTTACGCGAATGACCACGACACAGCAAAAAGAGCCATACGAAGCAAAGTCCAGCAGGTTATGCATACGCCCATGCGAACATATCTAAACATTATTATAACGACCAAGTAACGCTGTTGTGTCGATTACTTCGGATACGTATACTCGCGCTAGTACTGAATCCGGCGCTCTGGACATGTTCCGACTCACTGCATGAGATGAGCAAGTCGAGGACGGACGAGCTAGAAATTCTACGGGGTAAGACATCCGGTACTGCTAGTACGGCAAACCGCCTTCATTGCGAATTGTTCTTGACTTCACTCAGAGTTATCCTTCCTAGGGCCATGGTTGCGACATAACTTATGACTTGAAAAGGTCTAGGAATTTCATTGACCTACCAGCAATAGCTTTCTCGACCTTGTTTGAGTTCGTTGCAAAGTGCAATCCTTATTCAATTACAGCAGTAGATGTAGCTTATTGCCACGTCTTAGGGTAGGCGGCTCACAGGAGTGGTTTGCTTGACAAGAAACGCCCCAAGTGACAGCTTCCGCTGAGGAAGCTGTCGCTGAGGGAGAAGTCCAAACATGTCTGAAATCAGGACGTCAACGGCGCGCAAGCCGACGAGCATGAACTCTGCGCTGACGGCTGCGAAGAGCAATGTGGTCCAGCAAGCAAAGCTTATGGACTCGGCGGGGACGGCTTGGCACGCAGTAAAATATGGAAATCTGGAGGTGTGTATACAGCGGCATAGCTTCATAACTTAGTCAAGCCTGCGTGGACGCAGTCGTGCACGCAAGCGTCTTTGGGTTGCTTGCGTGCGACTTGTGCTTATTTCATGGGCAATGTCGATATTATGGAAGGAAATTGTGCTGCAACGCGACAAACGCACCAGACACAGGAGAACGCTGCTTCGGTTATGTACCCACAGACCTTCGCGACCCTGGTTCCAAATTATCCTTCCTGCGTTGCAGATGATCACGCGGCTGTTTCCCAGCCAGTGCAATGTGTACAGCAAGGGTCCGGTCGGCGAGAACGTCTTCCACATCGCTATGCTCCTCAACACTCCTTCCACGCTGGCCATCGGGAAGTACCTGGTTAAGCTCTACGGTAAGACGCTGGTCAACACTCCATACCAGGAGCGAAAGACGGAGACCGACCCGCCGGGACAGTACGAGGGCGAGACGGCCCTGCACATAGCAATCGTCAACCACGACTTTGACATGGTACGTCGGGGGAGGAGCAGTGGCAAGCCAGGAAGGCCCCCGGCGCAAACCCCTCTTTCCCTTTGTTGATCCCTTCTTTCCCGCACCGCCGGGACCAGGGCGTGCACCTTAACGGCAGTAAGGCCTCCAGCACAAGTACAGCTGGGGCCCACGCACCCGGGCCCCGCCTCGGTCCCAGTTCAAATTCCCCTTGGCTCCATTCGTGGTGTTCACCCCCGCATGTTTGTTTGTTGGCCGGCCCTCGTGCTGACAAGGAGCCTTGGGCCTCTCCATGGCATGTCGGCCAGCCTTCACGCGCTCCTTGGGCCTTCTCGGGCGGTCTCTCACCCCGCCCTGGCCCCGGCACCGTCATCGGCACCGCCCTGATGATATGAGCTCATACGGCTGACCACGGCTTACTATGCAACCCAAATGAGTAGCAACGCCAATGTGCCCCCCCTCCCTCCCTCCTTCCTCAGGTTAAGTTCCTGGTGCAGAACGGCGCGGACGTGCGCGCCCGCGCGTACGGCTCGTTCTTCCAGCCGGGCAGTGCCGTGTACTACGGCGAGTACCCGCTCAGCTTCGCAGCCTGTACGGGGCAGAAGGATATCGTGTCGTACTTGAAACGCCACGGCGCGCGCGTCAACCATGACCGGGACCAGTGGTGAGGCGCCGGCGGCCCCTGGCAGGGGGGGAGGGTGGGAGGGAGGGAGGGTGGGAGGGAGGGTGGGAGGGAGGGAGGGTGGGGGGAGGGAAGGGGGGGGAGGGTGGGAGGAAGGGAGGGGGGGAGGAAGGGAGGGGGGGGGGGGGGGGGGGGGGGGGGGGAGGAAGGGAGGGGGGGAGGAAGGGAGGGGGGGAGGAAGGGAGGGGGGAGGAAGGGAGGGGGGGAGGAAGGGAGGGGGGGGGGGGGGGAGGAAGGGAGGGGGGGAGGAAGGGAGGGGGGGAGGGGGGGGGGAGGAAGGGAGGGGGGGAGGAAGGGAGGGGGGGAGGAAGGGAGGGGGGGAGGGCGGCCGCGGCGGCCTGGGAGGGAGGGAGGGGGGAGGACGGAAAGGAGGGTGGGAGGAAGGGCGCGGGATGGCATGACAGGGACCCCCCGATTGGTCCTGCGGCCAGAAGACGGCGGTGACAGCAGCCGTTTTGGTCGACAGGGCACAGGGACAGGGCGAGAAGATGGGGGTCTGCTGCGGGACACCCTGTCGGCCCGGTACTGCCTGGTAGCGGGGAATACTGACGATCGCCTGGCAGGGGATGCGGGTTGGGAGGAGGCCCCGGGGGGTTGAGAGGCTGGGCTGCGGGGGGCTGAACCCAGGGCCGGGGGTGGGGCTGGGACCGGTCATGGGTAAGGAGGGGGTACAGGAAATTGGTAGACGTTTTCAAACTGCGCTGCTGCCATGAGTAGGGATGGGGGCCGCCGCGTGCGGGACCAAGGACCGGCAGCAGCCATGGGCACGGGGTAGCTCGAGCACGTCTTAGGTGCTGGGCAGGGGGTAGGGTAGGGTTTTGTCGGGTACAGAAGGGGAATTGATACCGCAGGGTCCGATAGCCTGTCTGAGGACGAGGGGTGAGGGGCGGCGGGAGGGCGTGTTCCAGGCGGGAAAGGGGAGGGGTCGGCACAGGAAGGGCAGGGGTCGGCACAGGCAGGGGAGGGGAAGGGATAGTGAAAGAGAGAAGGGGAGGGGGTTGGTACAAAATGTCGGCTGCAATGTTGGACTCCCTGAGCTGCGGATTTGGGGACGAGCGGCGCAGGGATTCACGCACGTGAACCCAACCCAGCAGCCCGCCCCGTTTCCACCTCCGGGCCTTGTTCAGATCAGTCTGTCAATGCTGCATCTGTCCCTCCCCCTTCCTCCCGGACCCCCCGGCCCTTCCCACCCCAGGGGCAACACCGCCCTGCACATGTGTGTGTACCACGACCAACCGGACATGTACGACCACCTCGTGGAGTACTGCGGGGCTTCGGAGCACGTACAGAACAACCGCTCGCAGGTGCGGGCGGGGGGGTGTGTGTGGAAAAGAAACAGCTCAGACACACCCAGCCCGGGGGTGTGCGGCGCTCGCGTGCTCGGTTCCAGATCCATCTGTGGATTGCGGATCCGGATCCGGATTCCTGGAGTACCGCTCGTGGCGTCTCCAACGGGCCGGCTCCCGGGGGCGGAGGGCGAGGGACCGTGCATGAGGGAGGTCATTGGGCCGTTGCTGAAACCTGTGGAAACAGCGGTGCCTTTTCTGACCCGATGCCGCTTTTCCTTCCCCGGCCTTCCCCGGCCCCCCACCGGCGGCCGATGTCTACAACTTTCCAAGACTCCCCCTCAACGATCCCCCAACCCCCCGCGCAGACGCCGCTGCTCCTGGCCGCCTCGCTGGGCAAGGTGGAGATGCTGCAGCACATCTACAACAAGCGCCGCCGCGTGGCCTGGGCGTACGGCCCCGTGACGTCGTACAGTCTCAGCCTGCGGGAGATCGACACGGTGCAGAACCCGGGCGAGTACGTGCCGTCCGCCATCGAGACGTCGGTCCGCAAGGGCCACCTGGAGGTGCTGGGCGACCCGCTGGTGCAGACGCTGCTGCAGACCAAGTGGCAGCGCTTCGGGAAGACGTGGTACCTCGTGCAGGTGGGGGCGGGTGTGTGTGTGTGTGTGTGCGTTGAGCGAGGTAACCCGCCCGGCTAGTGTGTGGACGTGTGTGTGAGCGTGAATGTGCGTGATTGCAGCAGTCCACCCGCGCCGCGGTGCTCCCGTGCCGCAGTCTGTCTGTCCGCGCCCCGCACGGCCCCTGATGTCGATGAGGACGGCGAAGCCGCGAAGAAAGTCACCGCACGCTCCCCATGAGGCGGTCAGCTTGGGGAGCTGTACATGGTGTTGCCCACCAATGCGCTGGAGCCCCCATCGACCCCACCTGCCGAACCATCTCTCTTCACCTGCTCTTCCTCCTCTGCTCGGGCGCCCTCCGTCTTGCTCCTCCCTCCCTCCCTCCCTCCCTCCCTCCCCCATGACGCAGGTATCGGCCTACCTGGTGTGGGTGGTGTCGCAGACGTTCCTGGTGTGGCTGATCGCGGACCGGGTGAGCAGTTGACAGACACACCGCTGCTGCTGCCCTCCCCCCTTACCCCGGGAAAGGGGGCCGGGTGCAGGGTGGAGTATTTTGCCATGGCGGTGGCTTGCTCACACAGTCCGTACACTGGACCCTCTCCCGCAGAGGCGCATGTGGGGTGCATGGAGGGGTGTGCATGGGGGCCTTCATTTGGCCCGTCTCTGAACTAGGAGCCCGCGCAGCGGAATCGTGCCAACCAATCCTTTGTTAAGCACGTGGCTAACTACACGACACACCGATCCTTTGTTAAACACGTGGCTAACCACACGACACCGGGTAACCCCTTGATTCCCTTTTTTGGCTCTCTTGCAACCCCTTGCTCCGTCGGCGCAGCAACTGTGGAACAGCCGGGCCCGGCTGGCGATGGAGGTGATCGGCATCGTGCTGGGCGGGCTGTTCTTCGCGGTGGAGGTGCTGGACTTTGTGCAGTGGACCACGGGGGTGTACCGGAGGTGAGGCGGCGAGGGGGGGGTTGGGTGGGTGGGTGGAGGGGGCTCCATTGCAGTTGCCCAGACACGGGGATGTACCGGAGGTGGGCCTGGGGGGCTGGGCTCCTGCGCAGGCGCCCGGGCTCATGGCCCCATGGGGCCAGGCAGGGCCGACCGGTCCCCGGGACCCAGCTAGGGCAGAAAGGTGAAGGGCCGCGGGGGTGCCGCCGTTGAGGGGGCCCCGAGAGGTTGCGGGACGCCCGGGGCCATGCATGGAGTGGCAGGACACCATGGGGCCAACAGCCTCTTGGGCTGTTAGGGAAGCCTTGTCAGTGGGAGCCGCACCACACTCGCTGCATTGATCGAAGCCTGGAAGGGGGGCGGCGGTGTCCCCTGGCAGACAGGGTGGGCTTGCCACGGATTCGAGAGGGCGGCGGTGTCTCATGCGCCGGGGGTCGGTAACTGGGTCAGATTCCAACCTGCTTTGCCCTCCACCTCCTCCTCCACCTGCACAGGCGAAAGTTGATGAAGGCGGCATCCAAGTACCGGCCGCCGCTGTACCCCATCCCGGGTGCGCTCCAAGGGGGATGGGAAAGGGGCGGGGCGGGAGGGCCGGGGAGACCAGAGCCGCGACGGGAAGGGCCCTGGGTGCGGTTTGGTGCATCCGCCCGAGGGAAAATGGGCCGATGTCGGCGGACGGCGGCGGCGGCGGCGGGAAGCCGGTGGGAGCCCGGGCGGTGCCCAACCACAACACCCACGACCACGACTCAGCGACGCAGTTCGAACGAGCGCGTCGACGCCGGGATGCCGGGACAGGCCCTCGGGACTTCGATCGACTTTCGGACGAACTGCTGAATTCGTTGGCGGCGTGCAGATTCCGGCTGCAGGCGCTTTGAGGCTGTGGGGGTGGCCCAGCATGTGGCCCCCAGCGGCGCTGTCTTGTGTAGACCTCCACTGCTGGCCTGCAGACCGGTCTAAGCCGCTCTTGCACCTGCCTCGCCGACCCCGCACACCCCTTCCTCCCCACATCAATGTATGTCCCATACCGATATCCTGCAACCCGCCTCCGCCTCCCCCACCCCGTGTCTGACCGATATCCTGCAACCCACCTCCTCCTCCACCCTTATAGGCGAGCGGCTGGAGGCGGCCACCACTCAGCGCTCCAACTTCCTGTCGCGCCTCATCGCCAGCAATCGCCCGCAGCAGCCCATCGGCGAGGGCGCGCAGCTGCACGGCAGCGACCAGGACCAGGAGGCGGCGGACCCCGCCGCCCTCGCCGCTCCCGCCGCCAGCGGCGGCTCCCCCGCGCCGCAGCCCCACGGCGTCCTGACCATCTGGCAGCAGCACGACGACGAGGAGGAGGAGGAGGCGGCAGGGGCCCGCCCCGCGGCACCGGCGGCGGCGGCGGGGACGGCGTCGACTTCAGGGTTAGTGCTGTATACGGGCGCGGGGGCAGCCGCGGCGGCGGCGGCGGCGATACGGCCCAGCGTGGTCCGGTCGGGGTCATGCTCGAGTGGGGAGTGGCACCGGCCTGTCACCAGCGGGAGCGGGGCCAGCGCCGCGGGACGTGGCGGCGGCGGCGGCGGCGCCGGACCCGTGGCGGAGGGCTTGGAGACGCCCTTCGGCGCCGCCGCGACGCAGTTCAGCGGCGCCGCCGCCGCGCCGCCGCCGTCGCCGGCGCCCTTGTCCGCCGCCGCCGGCGGCAGTGGCGGCGAGTTTGAGGCCGCCGCCGCGGCGGGCGGCCCCGGCGGCGTCGCGCCGATGCAGCAGCTGTACAACCAGCTGTCGCACGGCGGCGCCGGCGGAGGCGGCGGAGGCCTCGCCGGCAGCGGCTCCAACGTCGCCGCCAGCCTGGCGGCGCTGCAGCAACAGGTGGCGGCTCTGCAGCAGATGCGGCTGGCGGCGACGGCAGGCGCCAACGGCAGCACCGGCGGCCCCAACGCCTCGTCGTACAGTGTACCCCTCGCCGCCAGCGTCTCCGGCGGCCTGCCGCCGGCGGCAGCCGGCGGCGGCGCCAGCGCGTATGGCATGGCATCGCTGTCGGCGGGGACGCCCATCGGCGGCGGCGCCGGCGCCGGCGGGGGGGTTCCGGAGCCCATCGACTTTGTGTCCGTGGGCCTGGGCCCGAGCGCTCTGGGCCTGCCGGGTGGGCTGATGGGGGGGCCGAAACCGACCTTCCCGGCCAACGGCCAGGGCCAGCCCAAGGTGTGTGATGGTGGGAGAGATTGGACGCGTGAAGGCGTGTGATGGGGGCTTGATGGGTGTATGGGTCGGAGACGTAATGGGGGCCCGGGGGGTTAACAGGGGGGAGGGCCGTGGTGGGGCGACGCAAGGTGTGCCAGGTGCGAGAGCCAGAGCGCGCTTGAGCGTCCTCGTAACGAGACCTGCGGAACCCGGGCATCTCATCCCATCTCATCTCATCAAGCTTCATCCCCTTCCGCACCGTGACTGGTGGACTGCTGCCCAACCTGCCTCCGACCTGTGCCCGGAAGAGACGTCATCCCTTACCGCCTCGCACCCTGAGTTCTCGTTACCTGCGCGTATGCGCCTCCTCATATCGCATGTGGCCCTCCCCTCCCCTCCCCCAAGGTGACCACACCATGATCCCTGGCCCCCTCCAACCCCATCCTTCCTCTTACGTCGCCCTCACCCGTCTCCCGCTCTCCTCCTCCCCTCCAACCCCTTCCCATGTCTACCAATTTCCTATACCCCCTCCCTCCCCCCTCTTATCCTCTAACCTCTTAACACACCCACCACCACCCCCCCCCACACACACACGCAGGTGGGCGGGCGGGCGGGCGGGCGGGCGGGCGGGTTGCAATTCTAAACACACGCAGGTGACCACCACCTCAATGTCTTGTACCCCCTCCCTCCCACCCTCCCCACCCCCACCCCCACCCCACACACACTTGGGTCGCGTATTAACTCCTGTGCCACGCATCGGCTCCCCACCCCCACCCCCACCCCCACCCCACACACACACACGCAGGTGACCACCATGCTGCGGGCGCCCGACGCCCCCGACGGCCCCTCCCTCGCCGGCGGTGAGGCCCGCGACGGCGCGGGCCGCATGTCCAACCCCTCCATCGCCGGCCTCACGCGGGTGCCCTCCCTGGGCGGCTCCGTGGGCGAGGGCGGCGAGATCCGCAACCGCATGCGCGGCGGCGGCGGCGACAACGTGGGCGGCAGCGCCATGCCGCGCGCCGCCACGCGGCGGCAGGTGACCAAGGTGAACGGCATGGGGGGCACGGGGGAGGCGGAGACGGCGGACGCGGCGGCGCAGGGGGCGGTGGATGAGGAGCCACAGCCGGACCGCACGCCGGCGATGGTGCGGCACTTCAGGTGGGTGCGGGTGTGGGTGTGGGTGCGGGTGTGGGTGCGGGTGTGGGTGCGGGTGTGGGTGTGGGTGTGGGTGCGGGTGTGGGTGCGGGTGTGGGTGCGGGTGTGGGTGTGGGTGCGGGTGCGGGTGTGGGTGCGGGTGTGGGTGCGGGTGTGGGTGCGGGTGTGGGTGCGGGTGTGGGTGCGGGTGTGGGTGTAGAGGAGAGGAGAGGAGGACTGAGGGGTGATTGAGAGAGGGGTGTGTGTGCGTGTGTGTGTTCTCAGGCGAGGCAGATCCAGGTGTGCGTGACATGCAGGACATGCGGGACGGGGGGCGCCGGGTGAGTGGTCGGGTGTGGGCTGATTGCGGTGGCGTACGGGCTGAGATGGGCTGTGATGGCGTGGGGCCGGCACTGTTTTGTGTGGCATACGGGCGTTTTCCCGCCTTGGCTATGCCCCTTGGATTGCAGGTCACACTCTCCTGCCTTGCCTGTAATGAACACACACTCGCTCCCCCCCCCCCACCGGACCTTTCCTACACCCCCCAACCCAAACCCAAACCCCACAACCCCCAATATGTCTACCAATTTCCTATACCCCCATCCCCAACCCCAACCCCACGCGCAGGACGTTCCTGCACGCCTACCGCGGCTACCTGAAGCGCATGGTCCGCGACCCCATCCAGTTTGTGCACGTCTTCCACAACTGCGCCACGTTGGTGCACTTCATCGTGTGGGCCACCTCCTTCGACGGGGTGGGCGGCGGCGCCACCGACAACATCCGGCTGCTGGAGTTCGACGACGTGGTGGTGTCGCTGATGGCGCTGAGCGGATGGGGCAGCGTGCTGTACTACTCCAGGGGGCATCCGGTGGGGCGGGTGGGGGGGTTTGGTGGTGGGGTGGGGATGGTGGAGGGTGGAGGGATGCAGGGGGCGAAGGGCCTACCCGGTGGGGGGTATTGCGAACTGGTAGACGTATGCGGGGGTTGCAGGGCGGGTGCAGGGTGAGGAGGGGTGCAGGGTGAGGAGGGCCTACCCGGTGGGGGTATTGCGAACTGGTAGACGTATGCGGGGGTTGCAGGGCGGGTGCAGGGTGAGGAGGGGTGCAGGGTGAGGAGGGCCTACCCGGTGGGGCGTTGGTGGTAAGGGGGTTGGGGGAGGGAGAGGGAGGGCTCGCAGGATGTACCGTAGGGCGGAAGGCACCTGCCTCGGTCAGGGGGTGGTGGGGGAGGTGGTGCGAGTGAAGGGCCTACCCGGCAGGGCCCCTGTCAACCTCCCAACCTCCCACCCACCCACCCCCAGGCTGTGGGCCAGCTGATGGTCCTGGTGGAGAAGTGCTGGTGGGAGGTGGTCAAGTTCACCGCCCTCTACCTCTTCATCAACATCGGCTTCACGCTCGCCTTTTACATGTGCGCCAACGGCTCCACCGCCTCCGTGCTGGGCGTGAGCCCCGAGAGCGCGACCGGCTTCCACCCCATGGCCAACATCGGGTACGGCATGATCCAGTTGGTGCGGTTCATGTACGGCGAAGCCGACTACGACGCGCTGGCGGTTAGCGCCAACCACCGCGTCAAGACCGCCTTCGCCACCATCTACTTTCTGATGTACGTGGCGGTGGTGCTGCTGCTGCTGTGCAACGTGATGGTGGCGATGGTGGTGCGGGTGTACTCGACCGGGTGGAGCGGCGCGGAGAAGCAGTGGCGGCTGCGCTGGGCGCAGTACGTGCTCAGGTGGGGCTTGTGGGGTGGGGTGGGGTGGAATGCCGGGCTGTGGCGGGCAGGCCAGGACGGAGGGAAGGGGGTGGTGGTGGTGGTAAAAAGAGACACAGCCAGGGCCAGGACCAGGGGGGACCGAGGAAATTGGTAGACAGATGGAGGCTGCGCTGCGGCCAGTATACAAGGCCGGGGGGTGGAGGTTTGCTGTCTTCTGTTGACGCAAGGGGGGTAAGGGGTTCATAAAGACAAGGGAGGGAGGGAGGGGGGGAGGGAGGGTCAAGCGCGCGCGGCGCAGGCACTTCCGCGGGGACGGGGGGATATAGGAAATTGGTAGACAATTTCAAACTGCGCTGCTGCCAGAACGACGGTTCGACCGGAGAAAATTGGTACAGTACCGTAGATCGCCAGCGACGACGACGGTGTAGGCGTCGGTGTTGCCAAAACCAAGTGAGATGAGTCGGAACATGTGGGTAGTCTATCGCAGAATTCGGAGGGAATCGACCAGAGCCCTAGCTCCCAACATCAACTAACAAGGTTGAAGTAAAATCAGAAAAGTACTGCTGATGTGTAAATGTATTAGAAAAGCAATTGGCTGCAGTGTCGGAAGCTGTTACTGAATAGTCCGAAACGCTGCGCTGACATGCGAGTGTACCTCCCGCCTAAAACCCTACCCCCCAGACCCGAGTATACCCGGGGGTTGGAGGGCGCCGGGGGCTTTACCAGTCCCGCCCACTCGTCTGGGTTTGGTTTTCCTTTGTAACCCCACTCCTACCCCCGACCTCCCCCCTCCCCTCCCGCAGGGTGGAGGCGCGCATGCCGAACCAGATCCAGCAGCGCTTCCGCCTCGGGGAGGTGTCGTACGACCCTGTACTGCAGACCCGCGTGTACAACCACGTGTTCGAGGTGGTGGAGGAGCAGGAGAGGGAGGAGGAGCGGATCTCTCAGATCAAGGCGCTGGAGGCGGCCATCGACAAGATCCGCAGCTCCGGAACCAAGAGGGAGGCCAAGCGAGCGTGAACATGGGGGTAGATAGGGGTGCTGCCGGACGTGAATAGGGCGGGCAAGGAGGTATTCTGTCGACTGGTTTCGGAGCACTCTTGTCGATCCGACAGAACCAAGAGGGGGGCCCCTAACGGGGATGTTGAGGCTAAGGGGTGTCGGGAGGGAGGGGTGTCGGGAGGGGTGCTGGGCGTGAGATAAAAAGGGGATGAAGGCGGACTGAGCAGCAGCGTCAAGGGGTTGGGCGAGGTTGGGGGCCGGGGGCATACCGGGAGGGGCGGGGGAGTCAGCGCACGGAAGTGCACGGAGGAGGAGGGGCATGTGTGCGAGGGGCGGGCGGACCGGCCGGAGGAGGGGGCGGAAGCTTCAATATGGAACTTGTTGCTTGTTGATTGGCACCTTGGTGCGTGGGCGGTCAGGGCAGCTACCTCAGCCTCACTGCGACCGATCCAGGGACCGACCGACGGGGTCGCTTTCCGTCAGGCAAACGCTGTTTGGGATGGAGGGGGCACGCGGCGGGGTTGGGTGGGCGGAGGGGTTATGGGGGGGATGGGTTGGGGGGCCAGTTGCCGGCGGTTGGGGAGGGGAGCCTGCTCGCGCGGGATAGGTCCAGGAGGATGAACGACACGAGGAGGCGGAGCAGCAGCAGCAGGTGCAAGCGGTGGTGGAGGAAGGCGGGACGGGGGATGGGATGGGATGGGATGGGAGGCCGGGAACGGAAAAACGGGAACAAGAAAGGGAGGGAGGGATGCGAGTGGCGTTTCGCGATTCTCGCTGTCTAGTTTGACAAATAGGGATGCGGCTGGTTTGAACGAGGACACGGGAGGGGAGGGGGGAAGGGGGGCCGAGCAAGCTATCGCGGTATGTGAGGGGGCGAGAGCGGATGGGAGGGGCTTGCGGTGGCGCGCGGGTGAGGCGGGGCCACCTCGTGTATGTGTGTGTGTGTGTGTGTGTGTGTGTGTGTGTGTGTGTGTGTGTGTGTGTGTGTGTGTGTGTGTGTGTGTAGGGGGGTGCGTTGTTCCGTGTATGTGAATCGTTACATATCTGCCGGGCCGACACTGGCCGGGGGCGCTAACCCGCCCCATACGGGAGACCGTGTATGTGCATGCATGTTGGTGCGGCGGCATGTGGATTTTGACGGAGTAACAAGCCGCGGCGGTCGGTTCTGAATGTAGACCCCCCCGGGTGTTTGCGTGCGTGTCGGTGGGTCTCCTCGGAGTACACAGGGGGATGTACGACACATACACGCACGTGATTGACGTTGATGCTTTGCGCATGGAGATGGACAGCTGGACACGGAATCGTTGAGGGGGTGCGGAGAGAGGCCGCCTGAGATAGGCGGGGTCAACACCGGGCGCGCGCGCCTCCCTACCTTCCTATGTGACTGACAAACTGACGGACGGACGGACGGATGGACGGACGGAGACGCGGATACGCGCCATGGGTGCGCCCAGCTGTCCCACGCAGGTACTTCCATACAGCTGCCGGCCTCGGACAGCGTCCACCTCATACTCGGCCTTCCCGGCGGCCCGGGATTCGGGTTCGTGCACGCCTTCGGAATTCGTTGCTGTCGATCGATTTGTGAATCCATTACATACCCCAGGTAGGGTTACCTCTCCACATCTTTCTGGCATTCAGTACGGGGTACATGCTTAAGGCTGGTGGATGGCCTGTCTGTCGCCTGGAGTCAGGTAGCACGCCCGGCCTGCTGGGCGGCCCAGCAGGTTGCTTGGGCGTTCAGAACATCAGAAGGCGAACGAAGGCGGTCTCAGGGCACCTGCATGCCTGTCTGGCTGCATGAACACCAGCTAGAGAACAGGGCGCCAGGCCGATGCTGACCTGCCTGCTGCCGCTGCCCGGACGGGAGGGAGCCAATGCGCCGCCGTGTGCAGTGGGGCACACGGGGAAGGGGAAAACGGGCCTTATTAATGGGCCGCATATCGTCGGAAGGAAAGACAACCGCATGCATGCCGCAAATACAACCGACGGCGGTAGGTGGGTGGTGCGGCTCCGGGAGGGAGACATACACCAGGCCGTGTAGATTGGGTATGGCGTGAGCGTACTGGCCGGGAGGAGAGGAGAGCGCATTCCGTGCATGCAAGGAAGGGGTGGCGCATTGCATTCGTGAGGCGAGGCGTACCTACCGACGTACGTGCGTGCGGCTGGTGGTGTCTCGTCCCCGGCATACCGTACTTGTCATGACTGTCCCGGACTGTCCACCGAACGGGCTGTCTAGCTAGCTACACGCCCGACATTGATGATGAGAGGACGCGAGTTGCGGGCTGAGTGACGCGGCAACAGCAGATTCATTCAAGAGTAGCGTCCACGCACAGAGCCCAATGTTGTCCTTTCGTACCATCATTGCACCATGCATTCTCAATTTATCCGTGCGTCGGGGTTACGGAATACGGAAAGCCCAGTCAGGCACCGGGGACAACAGTGTAACTGCACACCGTTGCAAACACAACAAATCATGTTACGCGAGATACCCAGGGTTGATGTTTGGGGTTTACTCAACAATTTGTGTATCAGTGAATCGGTTGATCGGGAAGTCAAGTATTTTATGTCGTCCAGCCAGACGCAATCCAAAGCGAATAGCCCACTGACTAATTGGCAGCCTCAAGAATGTCATGCACCATTATTACAGGTAGATACACGTGTTATATACCTGGGTGCTGTCATTGAGTTTTCGAAGACTACTTCTCCTAGGTTCTGGCTATCTACGCCTGGCTAGAGCTACGTTAGCTTAGGCCCCTGATTTCCATAACCTGATATTCGCATGCGCATGCAATGCATATGCCTATTTATGAACGAAGTCATGAAAAAACTGATAATGTGTTTTGTATGGGTTGGCGAACTTTTTCTGCACTGTACATAAGTACCCTCCATCCGATCGTCAATTACTATGATGCATGTATACGCCCATTTCAGAGGAGTTTGTTTCTGCTGTTTTGTCTTTAATTGAAATAATGGAAATGGAGATCAATTATCAGTATGTGAAATAGCGTACGTGGGCATGTCGTGCAAATAAGACCCAAGTGCTGACTCCGTGAAAACCTGGAAGAATGTACGCCTTAGAGTAGCATTGCGTGGAACATGAAGTTTTTGGTGATAACCTCGATAATATTTTGATAATTTATTACATACCACGTCTGTTGGTCAGTTCTTCTGCTGCGTACGTACCTTTGCCTACTTGTGCTACTTGTTGCTTGCCGATAGAGGGTCATCTCTGCATGACATATGTATATCAAGTCCTCATGTTTGCTCGTTCGGCCGCCAGTACAGTTTGATTTTGGTGCGCCCGTTTACTCGCCAAACTGGATGGGCATGACCAGCGGGAATGGATTCTATGCTGAAGTATCTGTGTACTTCACGCGTATTCGGCGGACGGTGCGAATCATTGGCCTTTCGGTACTTGAATGCCGTCTATATGTATGTGGTCGCGCATCATTTTCACATCAACCTATTATTCAAATACTCCATTGAAAGCTTCCTGGTCGTCACCTCTATAACTTGTGATTATTACCTCATCATGGCGTGCGTAGCGTGTTGACAGAAGAGGAATGTCTTCCTCTGCTGCTTCATGTTGTCTTGGCTCGCTAAAATTCTGAACAATGCTGCATTCTATTAACTGACGTGGCGTTAGAGGTATATAGATCTACGTACCGCTTACGTACCTACCTATCTACCTGCTGCTGCTGCTATGCTGCATGCAGGTTTAAGTCCTGGGGGGAAGCAAACGTGCGAGGTGCGGACGGCGTTGTGGAGTTTGCAACGGACGCCAAAGGCGTGAAAATAGCAGTGAAGTTATACGAGAATCGATCATTGCGGGACAACGTGGTCGCGGTAAGGCTGGGGTATATATTGTTGCACTCTCGCAGGGACGGTAGGTCTAATGTAAGCGCAATAATGTGCTGCGTGGAGTGGGGACGGAAACCTCTTGTCCCTATCCACCTACCTGCGTGGGTGCGTGCATGCTTTCATACAACAAGCAAAACCACATTGGCCTTTACTCGGCCTTCCCCGTCGATCCCCTAATAAAAAACATTGCGATTGTAACACCTGAGTCGGTGTGAGCGGAAGCGTAGGATCGTAGGGTGACCTACTGCTAGTAAACACGGATGTAAATGGCGTAGTGTGGGAACGACCCACAACCACTAGGTGTCTAGTGATGGCTCATGCCCTACCCGTGCGAGCCTTTATGCACCTGGGGCCTCGCATCACCCAGTGCCGTACCGTATCGGCATCTTGTGCATCCTTGAGATTCACAACCTTCCCGTGTGACACCCCACGGGCGTGATTAACCATGAAGCATTATCACCAGAGATCCCATCAGATCCGTCAGCAGAAGTCACTTGGGTTTGGGGCCCGAGGTAGGTTCCAGAAGTCATCATGTCACGAGCGGTTCGTAATTTGGATTACGAACGCCTAGCTTTCGTGACAAGGCCGAAACTAAACCTCCGCCCAATGCCTTCCATTATGGCATTCATTATATTTATAATTATTATATTGTCCCAAGAGCTTTGCGACCCATTGTAACAACGGCGGTCTCGCGTCCATAATTACTTAGTCCGCGAGCCCGGTGTTACACTCTCCCCCCCCTGAAGCGAACGTCCCGAGAGCTGTGACGACCCTCGTTATCAGCCTTCCGTTTCCCCAATAGTCTCTTAGGACGGCGCTCAGTATGCGCCTCCTGTTCTTGTCGTACAGGTGGGGTTGGCTGTGCCCTCTTCAGAGGTTTGTGAACCTTGTTTTCCCTGCGCTGCGCCTTCAATGCAGCGTGACTGTGCTCCTTTCGGCTCGCCTCGGGTAGGCGCGCTTCATATGCCTCAATCAGCTGTTCCACTGGCCCAGACTCTCGCAGGGTAGCGTCCGGCTCCCAACTGTTTTCAGAAGGAGGGAAACCCTGCCACCTGACGAAGTATTCCCGTCTGTATCGGCCACGCCCCGCACTGACATCCCTGTGGTCAGTTATGTCCTGAACCATCCAGTAGTCATTCTCTCCAATCGTGAAGGCAGGGGCTGGCGGAGTCCGCCCATCGCTCTTGTATTCCCTCAAGAGTGACACGTGGAACACTGGATGTATGCGCATCTCGCTAGGTAAAGTCAGCCTAGCAGCCGCAGGTCCCACCATTTTCTCAACGCGGTAGGGCCCGATCCAACGCGGCATCAACTTGGGTTCTGAACGTAATGTTCTTCGTATTGAGCAACACCTCCTGACCCTGTTTGAACACGGCGGCGTCTCTCTTTTTGTCCGCGTGTTTCTTCTGCCTCTGCTGTGCAGCTTCGAGGCACGCCTTTGCTCGCGCGAGTCGTTCGCGGAGGTTGACACTAAATCGTACAGCGCCAGGCACATTACTAGGCAGTTCCACATCAGCCGGGGTAAGGGGCTGCCGTCCGCCATTCAGCTGGAACGGGGTGGTGCCTATGGATTCCTGCCAAGCGTTGTTAATCGCGAACTCAACAAGTGGCAGGTGCTTCTCCCAATCGTCATGGGTTGGGGCAATGTAGTGCCTGAGTGTCTCTTCCAAGAGACGGTTCATCCTTTCAGTTTGGCCATCTGTTTGTGGATGGAACGCCGTACTCATGTAGCAGTGAGTGCCAAGCAGGCGGGTGACTTCCTTCCAAAATTTGCTCGTAAACCGTGGATCTCGGTCCGAGACAAAGTTTCTTGGTAAACCGTGTTGCTTGAAGACAGTTGACACGAACAGGTGTGCCAAGTCTTCTGCCGTGGCGCTGGTGTGTGTGGCAGCAAAGTGGGTCATCTTGCTGAGCCGGTCCACAAACACAACAACAGCGTCGTGCCCGTCTTTCGTGGTTGGCAGCTGTGTTATCAGATCCATGGAAACACTTTCCCACACTCCCTGTGGTATCGGGAGAGGATGCAGTAGACCCCCCGGCTTCTTGTTAAGGGGCTTGTTTCGCTGGCACGATGGGCAACTGGCAACGTAACGTTGCACGTCTGCGTGGAGGCCAGACCACCAGAACGTTCTTGCGATCGCTTCCGCGGTGCGCTCGGCACCCTTATGCCCAGAGAAAGGAGGGTCGTGGTACTCCTTTATGATTGATGTGCGCAGCTCGGGATCGTTAGGTACGACTATCTGGTCACCCTTGTACCAGAACCCGTCCCGCTTCTTTAACTGCATCTCTGCTGCCTTCGGTTTCCTAAACCAAGGGTCTCCAGCATACCCTTCACGTATCCGACTGCCAAGGTCGCCAACCGTTAGGGACCCGGCAAGCACCGCTAGCACCGCGTCGTGAATGCGACTGATCGGATCAGCCACGTTGATTCGCCCAGGACGGTACTCCCATTTCATGCCGTTAAAGCGTTGGAGGTATTCCATCCATCTTGCTTGTCGTCGTGACAGCAATCCAGCCCCGCGCTGCTCATGCAAGTACACTAGCGGATGGTGATCTGTAATCAACAAGAACTCACTACCCTCTAGGTAGCAGCGCCACTCAGTAAGAGCGTGAATCACCCCAAGGCATTCCTGATCTGTGGTCGTGTAGTTGTGTTCCGCACCAGTAAATTTCTGGCTCGTGTACGCAACTGGGTGGCCGTCCTGCATGAGAACAGCTCCCGTACCGAATACGGACGCGTCAGACCAGACCTCAAAGGGTTTGTCGAGCTGGGGAAGGGCGAGAACCGGTGCGTTCATCAAGGCTTTCTTAATGCCCTCAAATGCCGCTTGGCACTGAGGCGACCAGACGAAGGGCACTTTCGCACTGGTCAGAGCTGTCAAGGGAGCTGCTAAGCTCGAATACCCCTGGATGAACCGTCTGAAGTAGTTTGCTAAACCAAGGAACTCGCGGAGCTTGCGCAGATCCTTGGGGACGGGCCAATCCCGCACCGTAGCGACCTTTGAGGCATCTACCTTCAGACCTTCTCGGCTTACAATATGGCCGAGGAACTTCAATTCCGATTTATTGAAGTCACATTTTGACAGCTTTGCCTTGAAGTGGTGCTCCCTGAGCAGTGACAGCACAGTACGGAGATGCTGTACATGCTCCTCTGGCGTTTTGCTGAACACCAGAATATCGTCTAAGTACACCAGAACAAAATTTCCGATGTGCTTAGCAAATATCCCATTCATCACGGATTGGAAAGTCGCAGGCGCATTAGTCAGTCCGAAGCAAAGTACCCGAAAAGCGAACTGACCCATCCCAGGCGCAATAAATGCGGTCTTAGGGATGTCCTCCGGAGAAATGCGGATCTGATAATAACCTTGCTGGAGATCGAGCGAAGTAAAGACTTTCGCATCCTGTAACGTATCAAAAATTTCCGTGATGTTGGGCATCGGATACCGCCGTTTCACCGTAATTTTGTTAAGAGCCCGATAGTCTAGGCACATTCGGAGCTCTCCGTCTGCCTTCTGGACGAAAAGGACCGGCGCTCCGTACGGAGAAGTGGAAGGCTCAATATAACCTTTCGCCAGAAGATCGGTGACCTGTTTCCGTACTTCTTCCATTTCTTTAGGCGATAGCCTGTACATCCGTTTTGCGGGCGGTTCCGAATTCGGCACGAGGGGAATAGTGTGACCAGTACCGCGGTCAGGCGGCAGGCCTTTGAGCTCTTCAAACACGTCCTGATATTCATTTAAAAGCGCCTGAATTTCCTGCTCCGGGACCAGGTTGTCACTGGCACCATTGGCTCGGCCAGCGACGGTTGATGCGAGCGCCGCGCGCTCGTCGGACG
Source organism: Eudorina sp. 2006-703-Eu-15 (assembly GCA_003117195.1). Classification (NCBI taxonomy): domain Eukaryota; kingdom Viridiplantae; phylum Chlorophyta; class Chlorophyceae; order Chlamydomonadales; family Volvocaceae; genus Eudorina; species Eudorina sp. 2006-703-Eu-15. The sequence goes on along the minus strand of BDSI01000062.1, from coordinate 588,349 downwards.
GTTGGCTCTCTGCGCGCACCAGCATCAGGTAACTGCGCGCTCCCCGTGCAAGGGCCTTTGCTGCTTGTTTGGCAGACAGGAGCCCTATTTCCTTATCGCCGGTAAACTCAACAGTTGCGGTACTAAGCAGCGGTTTTCCGCTCAGCGGATCGAAGCCTTCCAGCGCTGCGTGTGACGGCTTAAGTTTGACGTCACGTCCCTGATAGCAAATGATCACCCTGTTGCGCTTGTAATCCATGCGCGCTTGTCGCACGTGAAGCCAATCTGAGCTCAGGATTACGTCAATGCCCGGAACTCCTTCGGGAAGCACCAACAGCGTGACCCACTCGGTATGGTTTCCCATTCGTAATCGGGCGCGCACCTGACCGTGCAACCGAGAGGTCTGACCATCTGCAAGTCGTACCGTAACTGTTTCAGAATGCCGTACAAGCAAAGACAAACGACGTGCAAGGGACAGCGTAATGAAACCGTGCGCCGTGCCGTTGCAATCCGCGCCGCTGTCCACCAATGTTCGTGCAGGGGAGTCGGCTATCCTTGCATCGAACTGCATCGTATGGCTGCGCCCAACGCGCAGAGTGCTCAACTTAGCTGGTTCCCTGGGCGGATCATACCAAAGCTGAACCGGCCAGTGTGTGCCCGGGAGAGGCACCCGTTGCCCATCTTTACCGGGTCCTGTAAACAGCTGTGTGCCTACAGGGTATGTCTTAAACAGACGGAACCCAGCCTTCCTGAAGAGATGCTGTACGTGCGGCCAATCTGGCACGACAAACATTGCACTCGTACGCTCGGGTAAACTGACTTTGCATTTCTCATAATGCTGCAGCCATAGATGAATCTGAGTGACCGGAGGGTGAGCCCAAACCAGTTCGCCTGACACGTCTTGGTCGAAGAACGAACGGTTGGGACAGGCAAAGCGCGGACACAATCGATTGCTGCCATTATCGTTACACGCTGCATCAAAGGTGAACGTCCGACCGAGCTGCGCTTGCACCGCTCGGAATTCCGACTCCAAAAACATTCTATCGGACGTCTCAGCCTCTGGCGGAGGCGGCAACCAATCGTCTAAGCCAGGCGGATCAACAGCAGGCCTATCCTGCGACACAGCTATGGGACCGCTCGGGTCCCATCCTGCCCCTGACTTACACCCTCCTCACGCTTGCCAACCTCCTATTCCTGCATAGGGTCTTCACCTCCACCGCGACCACCACGGCCCCCTTTTCCTCCCCGGCCACCACGGCCGCCACGCCCGTTCCCACGGCCCCGGTTCTTGTTATATTCGTTATGATTTCCACGCTGAACCGGCGGCCCCGCAATCCGCCTGATCTCGTCGCACTGCCCAGAGGACCGATGCTCGTTCAAATCCAGCACCATGTGGCCGCACTGGAAGCACTCGATCGGACGTCGCGGCTTCTTAGCGACGTGGCGCTCCTTCAGGGTTTTGGAACGGGGGATGGAAGCAAAGTTGAGGTTAGCCGCAGCAGCCTTAATCGCGGCGACACGATACCGGGTTTCCTGTCCGGTAGCGAACTCAATCAACTTATCCAACTCCTTCCAATCTTTGCCGTTGGCATCCGTCCCACATGCTTTGCGGAATGCCACAGGTAAACCGTGCAAGAACCAGCCTATCATCTCTCCCTGAGACATGTCCCGTGCATCGCGAATGATATCACGGAACCGCTGAGTGTACTCTTGCACGCGTTCCCCTGATTTCATAAAGTGCTCGTGCGCAAACAGACGGTCTCGCACTTCCTGCTCCGTATGACGGCGCACATCCCCATATTGCAAAAGGAATGCAGAACGCAAGGCAGGCAACGTCAATCGGTCCCCCTTATCCGCATACGACTTGAGCAGTGCTTGCCCCCATTCCTGTGCGCGACCCGTAAACCAAAAGACAAAGTGCTCAGTGGGCTGCAAGCCGCTAGCTTGCATGTACTGCACCAAGCTGTCCAACCAGGTCTGCGTGCACGAAATGTGACTATCCGTCTTTCCATTGAACTTAACGGGGTTGGGCAAGCGACGGTGATTGCTCACCTCGGGACCCTGCTGCGACACGAACCCCGGCGGTGGTGGAGGAGTTGGTGGCCCACCTGCGTTGCTGGGCCCGGCCCCGGCCGAGCGCCCGTCTTGCCACCTCAGCAAAAGCGCGGCAAGGTGGGCTTTCTCCCTGCTGTCCAGCAGCCGGCCGAGGCGGTACGAAACGTGCTCCTCCGCCGCCAACAAAAGGACGGAGTAGGGCATCTCGTTGCCCAGCATGGTGAAGGCCTCCTGGGCGCTCTGCTCCAGGGTCCTCGGCTCCCGCGTAGACAGGCCCGCCATGGCCGCCTGGGCGTAGTTGGCGCCCGGCGGCGCCGAAGCAACGCCCGGGGAAGCGTCGGCGGCCGCCGCCCCGCCGCCTGCAGCGGCAGCACCGTTCGCCACCGCCACGGCAGCGGCCCCTGCGGCCGCCGCCCCGCCCGCAGCTGCAGCAGCAGCGGCGGTTTTCTCCGCGATGGCCTTGTCCATGACCGCGTTGTCCGCCGCATCCTTGGCTGCCTGCGCCTGCTTGCGGGCGCGCTTCGCCTCGCGCCTCCTGCGCGACTTGGACTTCCCAGAGTCCGAAGATGACGTGGCCTGCCCCGACTCGCGCGACCTGGAACGGGAGCACGAACGGGAGCGAGAGGGACTGCGGCCCCGCTTGATGATTTCCACCAAGCCCTTCACGGTGTCCTTCAGAGCCTCCACCGAGGCCTCCAGGTTCGAGAACCGCTGGGGGTCGACCTGGTCGGCCGCAGCGGCCTTCTTGGCAGCCGCACCACGTGAAGGCGACCGAGTCTTGGGGGCCTCGGCCTCCGAGTCACTGATGGAAGCCTTCTCGACTTCCTTGGCGAGGTCCGAGGCCGTCTGCGGTGCACGGGCACGGTCACCGGAATGCGAGGAGTCAGAGACGGACTCAGTGTCCGACGCGTCACTATCTGAAACGCTAGGCGACGGATCGCGAACTCGCTTCTTGCCCGACGTAGCGCCCGCGCGCACCGGATCCCCATTTTCATCAAAAACAATTTTATGTGCAACCTTCTTATTGCCCGTCCTAGGCCCCTGCGGCTTCTTGCCAATCGTCGGCTTCGCAGCCGCCTTGCAATACAATTCCTGCAAGGTAGGAGCCTGCGCCGCCTTCGGCCTCTTTTTGGACGGATCCTTTCCTTTCCGACCCACCATAGGGTCTTCCTTGCGGGGTGCCTCGCCACCCTTGTCCACATTTGCGCCCTCGCGCTCGGCATCGGCGGCGACGGCCGCACGATCCTCGGCCACCTTGGCCGGCAGGGAAGCCTTCTGAATAGACTTGGTCATTTCTTATTTCTTAATAAGAAAAAAAATGTCGCAAAATAGGTACCCTAGCCTGGTCGTAGGATACCAGTTGTAACACCTGAGTCGGTGTGAGCGGAAGCGTAGGATCGTAGGGTGACCTACTGCTAGTAAACACGGATGTAAATGGCGTAGTGTGGGAACGACCCACAACCACTAGGTGTCTAGTGATGGCTCATGCCCTACCTGTGCGAGCCTTTATGCACCTGGGGCCTCGCATCACCCAGTGCCGTACCGTATCGGCATCTTGTGCATCCTTGAGATTCACAACCTTCCCGTGTGACACCCCACGGGCGTGATTAACCATGAAGCATTATCACCAGAGATCCCATCAGATCCGTCAGCAGAAGTCACTTGGGTTTGGGGCCCGAGGTAGGTTCCAGAAGTCATCATGTCACGAGCGGTTCGTAATTTGGATTACGAACGCCTAGCTTTCGTGACAAGGCCGAAACTAAACCTCCGCCCAATGCCTTCCATTATGGCATTCATTATATTTATAATTATTATATTGTCCCAAGAGCTTTGCGACCCATTGTAACAACGGCGGTCTCGCGTCCATAATTACTTAGTCCGCGAGCCCGGTGTTACAGCGATGCTGGGATTCTTAGCCTAGCCAGCAGCTCGCGTGTTCAGTAGACCCCCCAGCATCCCCGTACGTACTCCTCATCACCCCTGCCTGCTGCCCATTTAAGCTATCCTGAGCGTATTGTTAGCAGATATTAATATTATTTATATTATATTATTACCATTATTATCAATATCAATTTTTAATATTTTATTAATATCAATATAATAATAGTATTATTTTACTTGTATCACATCATTGTCACTATACGTGTTTTTTATTTATCCCACAAACAGACCGGTCAACCCTGCGTCTATCGATTATCACGGTTGGTTCCGTCCGTGACTAGGGACTGTTATTATGTTCCAAGTAGGGGCATCTGATGCCACGCTAGCCACGCACGTGTACGGCTGACAATTAACTAACTCATTTTTACCGCCTGTATGTCCGGCATGCAGCTCCTGCGAGACATTGGGTGTTCACGGAAAGGTCAGAAATACCTTAACACGTTCGCATATCCCGAAGACTGGAGGGCATGCGTCTTTAATGATGACGGTGACGTGCATCCCGAGCGGCCCTATGCTGTGGCGCTGGAACGCGGGTTACAGACCCTTCAGGTCAGTTGGGGTGACGGGATGTATGGATGGAGTACGTAATAATTCTGAGTGTGGTTTAACAATGGCATGCAGCAGTTATTGCGATTGTGGTTGCGTCGTGCGTGCATGCTTGCTGTATACATGTGTACATAGTGTACATATATATATACACACATATATATATGTGATTGGATGGCGACGTCTGACGAAACATAATAATCCCGCCGTGTACGTATGTATTCATGCATGCTATGCAGCAACGCCTGTCCACCTACGGTGGCCGCCGTCGCCCAGACATGCATGCCGTACAGAAGGCCATCCCAGTAATCACCCAAATTCTGGAAGCGGCACAATACATGCACGAGAATGGTTGGGTGCACAGCGACTTGAAGCCAGAAAACATTATGGAGTTTGATGACGATCTGGAGACAACCTACAAGGTCATAGACTTTGACCGCTGCTGCAAAGTTGGCGAGCTATGCCAGGTACACAAACTTGGGCAGCTAACGGCTGAGGGTTCCAGCAGATAAATCCCTAAATGCTGTTTCATAAAATGACTCGGTTATTAGCTGTCGAACATCGCCGAATGAATGAAGCAAGCCCGCAGAATTGAATCTGGATGGGCCCGTTGGGACGCACGCCTTGAAAAACCGCCCTGTCGGACTCATCAGGGTCACCTTGCTTGCTTGTACCGATTACAGTATCTATCCTATCTACTTATATTTACTCGTCTAGCTAAATAGGAACGAAGTAAGATAGCAGTGCTGGTACGTAGTATTGATAGGTCTTCCTACACCAGCAGCCAAATATTAGTATTAATATTATTATAATAAATATTATTACGTAGTATATATTGATAGGTCTTCCTACACCAGCAGCCAATGAACGAATGAACGTTACAGCGGACCCCAAAAGGGATCAACGGTGTATGTTCGTTAAGCAAGACTAATGACCAATAATCACGCTGTGTGTATGTGCCGGCGTGCACCGGTGCGTCTGCATTGTCGCCCCATACCGCGATCAGGGCATCACACCTGATGTCTGCCCTCCGGACATCGCTGATCAAATCTGCGAGGGCCAGAGAAGAATTGAGATGTCGCCTGCTGTTGATTGCTGGTCGCTGGGTGTTACCTTCTATCACATCTTGACGGTATGTACGTACGTATTTGGGTACGCGTATATATGTACGTATATGTGAGTATGTACATACGTATGTGCAAAGTGGGTTTGCTTAAAGTATGATGCATGCGGTTGGGATAGTTAAGAGTGAGTAATCACTGGAACCACATGCATGCATATATACTTTGCGTGATTATAACTGTTTCGATTGCTTGCTTTCGTGCATTTATTTGTACGGACTTACAAGATAGATTGCCTAGGTTGCCATACATGTATCGTGACTCATATCATTACCGCGCGTATAGCGCGTATGTATGTACCTGCCTATATAACGAATGAAGCTACTAAATCTACCCTGAGCTACCCTGTACTAGCTAGTTATTATCTATCGAACGAATTACGAGTACAAATAATGCTGGCAAGCAGTTCTGTATAAATCGTCGCATTCAGGATCAGCAGTACGTGCGTTAACAGGGTCTGCCGCGTGCGTGTTTACACAACAGGGTCAAAGCTTCATTGCTGCGCTCCTCGGGACAGACACTTTGCCTGCCTTTGACAAGTTCCACGCCATTCGCGAATTGGACCAGAATAAGGTGGACAGGATGCTTGATCCGATCGTTGCGGCGTCGAGCTTCTATCTCTTTAAAAATGCTGCCAGCATGCTTCGCAAGTTGCTCCAGGCAAGCATGTGGCTGGCCGTGGTCGGGTGTACATATAAAGTGATGTGCTTTGTTATTGTATGTGCTCACCATGCATGTTATCTATTTTTGCTAATAATTGTTTGTTTAGTTACCATAATGCGCATGCTAGCTACGCCAGCGTTCAGTATCAGCTTGCACTAGCTACTGGCCTAGTCGACCGTGCCAATCAACATGCGTTGTATATGACGTACATGACGCCCGCGAGCGACACGTCTAATAATTACAACAATAGTAATAGCAGATTATAATAATTGCTATTATTATATTATATACTTATTGTATATAATTGTTATATATATATATATTCCTTACATATAACAATTATATATAACAAAATATACAATATGTATATACAATATTATATATATATTGTATATATATATATATTCTATCTGTGCCTGCGTGTTTTGAATATAGACACGAGCGTGCACGCGCGAGGTACTGTCGAGGTACCGCGAATGTACGTGCAAATGAGCGAGGTGCGTTCAGACGTATCATAAGTGTAAGGACGAAGGCCTTACAGAGTACAAATACTACAGATAGCTGGTGCCCAGCATCCGCGGGGGCCTTCTACAAAGACCGTCCTTAAAAGTATGACCAGGCACCGCCGATGTATACCTGCATTTCGCTGGTGATGACGCAGGTGGATCCGAATAAACGCATGGGCGCCCGAGATGTGCTGCAGCATCCGTTTTTCACTGGTGGCGTCGCTGAGACATACGACCATGTCGGCATGATCAACCGGCAATTGAACGACATGCAGCTGGAGGTCAGTTCAGTGGTACGTAAAGTTGAGGATCGCACGCGCTACCTCACCGACATCGCTGCACTCGGCGCCTGCCGGCTTGATGACGTACAACGGCTGATCGAGGAAGGTCACCGTCTGCAGCTGAGCCTTCAAGACAATGAGTGCCCGCGTACTTTCGTCATTCTGCCCACGGGTGCACCCGCCGGGGAAGCGGCATCCTCGCAAAGCACGGTGGAGAAGGTTACGGGATTTCTCAGGAGAATCAAGGACTGGCTCCTGGTGCGTACGTGCGTATTGATGGTGTGGTCTACCCATGTGTACGGCCTTGCGTACAACTTGAACATCTAGTAATAATAAACAGTTCACAGAGTGTTTGCGTAGTTTGTGAATCCGCATATTCCTGTGATGAAAGTGTACTGCCTCTACATAACTATACGTATATATCAAAAAGGAACTGATAATAATAATTCATGATAATAATATTTTCATTCTTTATAAAATATTGTAATATAATAATAACAATAATACTATACTAGGACGTATATGAGGAGGTGGCAGATCAGGCAGCAGGTACGGGTTCCCCCGGCTACCCATGTGGCCATGACCTTGCATGGAGCAGGGAAGAAGGAAGGTGACCCGCCAGTCCACCAGGTGTCCCAGCAGTCGCTGTAAGGGTCTTGTTTCCCGCCGCCCCCTCGCTTGAGGAGTTTCATCAAAGCAACCTCGTTAAATGTGCACAAGGTCACCAGCGCAGATAGGCGGCGGCTTCCTCGATCGATCGCACGCTACGTAGCTATTCTCACAGCAGGCGCTTCCATAATTAATAACATGAATAAAACATAGAAGCACGCTTTGCACGCATGCATCTATTTAATAAAAATGAAAGTATTTAATTTGGATCCTCGCTCGCAAATTATTGCTGCCGCGCCGCTTGCTAGCTTGCATGTGATTGCAGCTTTATTGTTATGAAAGGCTGGCCGTACCTACACGTGCGTACGGGGGGAGCCTTCTAAATATTCACACAGCCGCCGTCTTCCACTTCGTTATTTTTACTTGTCAATCAAGGTGCCGTCGCGTGTGCAAACGTAAACCTTGACGTGTGCCGCCTTACTTGTTGCTGGGCACTTATCGCTACATACATCTATCCTGTAGCATGAGAGCATGCCCTCAAAGGAAATACTGGTGGAGTGGCTCAGCCGTTACCCGGTCAAGCTGTACCTGGTATGTGAGCTGTCTGGGGAGCGCATGGAGCCAGGCTACGAAATCCGCTGTCCCAAGGAGTCGGTAAAGAAGCTGCTGCCGGCTATGCAGGTGAGGAGGACATGAATATTTACATCACTTCCTTGCATTAAAGGGTATACATGAATACGTGTGTTTATTGTTTAGTAGGCTGCTGTGCATGTTGCCATCAGCAGGAATGAAAGGTTATTAAGACAGCACAGGTGATTATTATAATTATAAGGATAATAATTCTAGTAACAGCTTTAATAATAGTAATATAAATAATATAAATATTAATTAATTAATATTATTGTATTATTATTACTATTATTACAGCTGTTACTATTTGTATTGCTATTACTACGTACTACTGTAATTAGGTTTACTACTTTGTTGACTACAGGCCATTGAATGACCCCACCCAGACAGACACCGACGCAAGCAGAGGCGCACAGCGGCGGCGGGGGCAACACTACCAAAGGCACAGCAAAGGACAGGCCTCGTTGAACTAGTTGAACCAGGGGCGGGTGAACCAGGGGTGAACCAGGGGCGGTTGAACCAGGCTGAACCAGGGGTGAACCAGGGGCGGGTGAACCAGGCTGAACGAACCAGAATGGCCAGGCACCCCTGAACCACCTAAAACCATCTAGAACCACCTCGAACAACCTTGAACCAATTAAAGTGCGCTATTAAACCACTTGAACCTGGTCCTACTTCCAAGTAGAAACAGAAATACTACTGGGTTGAGCTGGTCAAACTGCGTTTTACACCAGGGTTGAAGGGAGAGTCTGAGGGTCGGGAATCGTTCGTTTGCTGTGGTGACGATCACGAACGGATCTCGGTTCCGCCGTCGTCGGTCCTCGCTCGCAACTCGATCGCACCATTATTGCACACAGACGGCTTGTAGCACTTATTATATATTCACTGTGCGCATCCCCAACTGTGCTGCTGGATGGTATTCATACGTAGGTTGGCTTCAAGGTGCTTTCTGTGGTGGATGGCGTCTCCAAGTTGTTGCACGCGGTATGGCCCGTCGCACCCGCCCCAGAAGTACCCGCTGAGGTCATGGACATGGTGAAGGGCACCCTGAACGTGCTGTCAAGCAAAAGCAGCGTGGAGCGCTTTGGCTGTGTGCAGTTGGCCCTGGATGAGCCCTACGACAACGTGACGCAACAGGTGGGTCGGTAAAACGGCATGTAATGTCTGTATGTGTGCGTATGCATGTATGTGTGTGCAACTCTTTATTTGTATGTGCAACTCTTTGCTTGTATGTGCAACTCTGTCGTTCCTTGCTTACGGATGTGCAGAGCCCTCTCATTAATAAAATGTATGTGTTTGTCATTGCTTGCGTTGGCCGGCACGGCCCCTAAGTGCTACATATATACTGCCGGATGCTGTAACGGACAGATCCCGCCCGCCCTCATTTACTCTACCTACTCTACCTACCTCTTCTGTACATGCAACTCCATTTTGGATTGATTGTCTTGTTAATCAAACTGTGTTCATTCGTTGTGTTTCCTGTCTATGAATTGATTGCGCACGTATGTAGGTGGGCGCATCGGTGCGCGAGTTCCACGCCTTCCTCAATCAGGTGGACCCCAACCGCGAGTGGGGCGGCCTGCTGCGTTACATGCAAGGCGGCAAGGTCATGTGGGTCTCTCAAAAAGCTGCAGCGACAGCACAGCCGCAGGCGTCTCCGGTGCGGCCGCCTCTACCGCCTCTACCGCCGCAGGCGGCCATCGAAACCAAGGCCATGCCGAGCTCGGACGTGAGTGTGTCTCGATCTATGTGCGTGTGAGAAATCAGAGTAGTGTCTAGCGAGCGAGTACGTAGAGTGTGTGTTATTTAGGAAGGCAGAACAGGAGTGCGTGTGTGTGTGTGTGAATAGTTAAATATCTGCCGGGCCGACACTGGCTGGGGACGCTAACCTGCCCCATACATACGGGAGACCGCCGAAGCAAGCACTCTCCCCCGGATACGGGGGAAAGGGACGTAAGGGGCCTCTGTCCCCTCGCTCTCAACCCAAGGGCGCGCGCCCGATCCCTGAGGATCGGTGACAGCTGTGCTCCCTCAAGGGATTGGGCGGAAGCCCATCCATCCCGGGCGGTCTGCGCCTCGCAGTCCGCTGTTCAACTTCCACAAGTCCTTGCAGCACCCAGAGCGCGTTCCTCAGCAATTCGGAGGCGCGCCCCTGCCCAGTGCGGTAAACCTAGATAGCCTGGTCTCGCGTCCCAACCCAATCGTACTAGCTAGGGTTGCATCCTTCGGCAGGCCTGCCCGCCCAGCTGAGTCCCAGCGGGGCGTCTCGCACGCGCCAGGCCTTGTTATGGTTTGCACAAGGCAGCACATCATCACCACGTAAGCATCCCTGTCGTACACCTCTTCCCGTCACAAGCGGCCCTCGCCTACACGTCCAGCTGCCAACTCCCACACACGGGTCTGGCCCTACCCTCCTCCGTCAGGCACCCACGGATCCCCTATGTGTCCGGAAGTGGGCTTCCCTAGTCCGAATCCCTACCCCCTAGAGCTTCGCGCTGCTATAGCTGCTATCTATCCATCAAGCAAGAGTCTACGTCTACTGGCGACACGCAGCGGATCCGGCCGTCTACCACCGATAGGATTGGGTGGTCCGGTCCTACCCCTTCCCATCCCCGTCTCGGTCGGCCTAGATCTGCAAAGCTGGCCACCCGCTGCCAGAACTCCATGACTGCGCGCGCCTTAGCTACATCTACCGGCGACGGGGCAGCCGGCGGCGCCCCCGGCACGGGTTGTGCGCCCCCGTTGTGGGTCGCTGCATGTAGCCCAACCCTCGCCCGCTCATCAATGGCCGTCAGCGCCGCTAGGGCAATGATATCCCAAACCCCTTGTTGCACCCCCTGCGGCGGCTCAGCCAGCCACGCGTTGGTTCGGGTAGGTGATGGGGCCCGGAAACGTGTGCCCCGATCTGTTGTACATCTGCCTGAGCGACCGGGAATGCCCAGAAATGGTGTGCCCGTGGTGAACACGGGTGGGGCCCCGAGCCACCGTACTCGCCGCACCCACACGCCTCGGGGTGGGCGTTGTGTAGGTGGCTGTTGCCAGGCAGCGGGACCCCGTCAACCGCCAGCAGGCGCCACAGTGTTTCTTTGTGCAAAGCCGCTGTAGAGTGGCAGGCATGCTGGATGCCGGGGGGTGTGCCGTAGGGCCAGCTACTCCGTCTGTCTCAAGCTGTTCCCGGGCCTCCTGCTCGTATGCAGGGTGCCGTCGTGCCCGGGCTGCCGCCACCTCCTGCATCTGCAGCTGTGTCGCCAGTCGGACCGTCAGGCCACTAAGCTTGCTTGACAGTCAGCGAGTTGGCTAGCCCCCACCCCATCCGGTCCACAACCCGCCGACGGGTCTCTTCCTCGGACTCCAGGTACCCCGCCCGCTCGGGGTGCGTGGCCCAACACATACAGCTGTTGCAGCTCCCCGCCACTCCTCGTTGATGTCGGCGAGCAGGCGGTGGATAGCCGTCAGAGTGTGTGTGTGTGTGTGTGTGTGTGTGTGTGTGTGTGTGTGTGTGTGTGTGTGTGTGTGTGTGTGTGTGTGTGTGTGTGTGTGTGTGTGTGTGTGTGTGTGTGTGTGTGTGTGTGTGTGTGTGTGTGTGTGTGTGTGTGTGTGTGTGTGTGTGTGTGTGTGTGTGTGTGTGTGTGTGTGTGTGTGTGTGTGTGTGTGTGTGTGTGTGTGTGTGTGTGTGTGTGTGTGTGTGTGTGTGTGTGTGTGTGTGTGTGTGTGTGTGTGTGTGTGTGTGTGTGTGTGTGTGTGTGTGTGTGTGTGTGTGTGTGTGTGTGTGTGTGTGTGTGTGTGTGTGTGTGTGTGTGTGTGTGTGTGTGTGTGTGTGTGTGTGTGTGTGTGTGTGTGTGTGTGTGTGTGTGTGTGTGTGTGTGTGTGTGTGTGTGTGTGTGTGTGTGTGTGTGTGTGTGTGTGTGTGTGTGTGTGTGTGTGTGTGTGTGTGTGTGTGTGTGTGTGTGTGTGTGTGTGTGTGTGTGTGTGTGTGTGTGTGTGTGTGTGTGTGTGTGTGTGTGTGTGTGTGTGTGTGTGTGTGTGTGTGTGTGTGTGTGTGTGTGTGTGTGTGTGTGTGTGTGTGTGTGTGTGTGTGTGTGTGTGTGTGTGTGTGTGTGTGTGTGTGTGTGTGTGTGTGTGTGTGTGTGTGTGTGTGTGTGTGTGTGTGTGTGTGTGTGTGTGTGTGTGTGTGTGTGTGTGTGTGTGTGTGTGTGTGTGTGTGTGTGTGTGTGTGTGTGTGTGTGTGTGTGTGTGTGTGTGTGTGTGTGTGTGTGTGTGTGTGTGTGTGTGTGCCGCATACGGGAGGGTAGCCAGGAGTCGGGGACACCGACAAGGTGTGCGACGCAGGAATCGCTCCTGCGCCCGCAGATTTCCGGGGCCTTTTCGATATCTGGAAAATAGTTGGCAGGGCAGATTTCCGGCTCTCAACAGCGAGCGTCAAATAAATCAAAACAGGTTTTGGCGGCTCAGGGAAATGAAAACATTCCAGATTTTCGGCCCGTAAATATTCGTCTTACGGGGCGATATTTCTTGACGCTGTGACGCGCATAGTGTAACGCTGGGTTACATACTAACAGTACAAGAACGAAGTAAGCAAGCCTTTATTTGGCCGCGCTGTGTTATTACACATAGATTTTTCCTGGAACCTAACAAGTACGTACACGGACATGGATAACTCTGTGGGTGCCTAATTGGATATTGGAAGTCAGTAGTGCGCTGATAGCGCTGCTGATGGGATTGCAGGGAGCATGCATGCGCGTGGTCGGACTGCCTGTATCTCAGGAAAGGCAGGGAACAAGAGCGACGGAGAGTTTATTCTGTAGCACTTGATTGTCGGACGTCTAATCAGCCAGCAGGGACTGCATGCTGGATGGATGGCCAGCATGGGTTGCGGCCCCCAGCGAGCGAGGCGGCATGCAAAGTGCGTGCACGGTTTCACGGCAGCGCCAGCCGTTTATGGTCAAAGTGAACGCTGCTGGCCATGCAACGCACCTTTGCACGCATGCAGGAGCTGCAGATACGCCCATTACTGCTGGATCCGCAACGGCAGCTGTGGCAACAGCGCGCAGTGCTGCCGTGGCAGGAGCTGCGAACACAGAAGGAGCAGCAGGGGTTGCAGCAGGAGGAGCAGCAGCGGTTGCAGGAGGAGCGCCGGCGACAGGAGGAACAGCGGTTGCAAGAGGAGCGCCTGTGGCGGGAAGAGCAGCGGTTGCAGGAGGAGCGCCTGTGGCGGGAAGAGCAGCGGTTGCAGGAGGAGCGCCGTCGGTGGCAGGAGGAGCAGCGGCGGTTGCAGGAGGAGCAGCGGCGGTTGCAGGAGGAGCGCCGGCGCCAGGAGGAGCAGCGGTTGCAAGAGGAGCGCCGCCGGCAGGAGGAGCGCCTGTGGCAGGAGAATCGTTCATTATTCCAGGAGGTGGAGCCACGCAGGCCTCTGGGCACGTGGCAGCCTCCGGAAGGTCTACAGGGGCAAGGGCATCGAACACAAGAGGAGGAGCAGTGGCTGCAGGAATTGCGCCGGCGGCAAGACACGGTGCCGGAGCAGCGAGAGCTGGGCCCAGCAAAACCGGCGGGGTTGTTGCTGGACACACGAGAAAGGAAGGGGTGGCGGGAGCTGCGGTTACAGGAGGAGCAACGGTGGCAGGAGCAGCTTCAGCAAAAGGGGCCTCTGAGGCGGTTGGGGCAAGGGGACATGGAGGAATGGAGGCAGGTTCTCTACCAGCAGCGGGAGCAGCAGGAGCTGCAGCGGCTGCAGCGGGAGCAGGAGCTGCAGGAGCAGGAGCGGCAGCGAGAGCTGCAGCGGCTTGACACTGTCGAAAGCCGAAGGCTTGTTTCGCGGAAGGCCCTTCCCCCATTAGAATCCTCGCTCCGTTAGTTCCGTGAACCGCGGCACCCATTCCAAGAAAACCCATTGCTGCGTTGGCAAATGCCAAGGATCAGATAGAGTTGTCAATCTGGCAGCGCTACGTCTCGCTCGCTTATTATGTATGCATGGCGGGCCCTGGCGGGCCAGTGCGTGCACGAACGAAATCGCGAGCGAGCGTGCACGCTCCGGACCGTTCTCCTGCACTGCTTGCAGTGCAAAACATTGCTGCCTATTGACAACAACACAAATCATACGCCTGGCAACGAAATCCTAGTGTGGGTTTCGGGGGCCGGCGGTCCGCTGTGCCTAGCTATGTAGCCGCTTCCACCAGGATACCCTAGATGTGTGAAAAGTGTGTACGTATACGTTCTACCACGCATTCGTTGCCGCCGGAGGTCGCAAGCACCCTGCGCCTCAGTACAGTATGTGTCGTATAAGCAACAGCGTGGTTGGTTGGCACTTTTGTTCAGCAGCAGTTGGCTTCCTCGGGGATGCGTGCGTGCCTCCCGCAGGCTCCTGCTAACGTACACCGACGATAAGTACGGACGATAAGGAGCGAGGGCTGCTGTGTCGTAGGTCAACGTTATAACATGGTCTCATAATGAACGTTTTGATACCGTTGGCGCGCGGTTGGGTTCGTTCGTTGGAGGTTGTCGATCGTTGAACGAAAATCACGCACGCATGCTCGCTCGTGACCTTGATTTGCACCAGATAGACGTGACTTGAGCGAGGGAGCGTGTTTGGCCATGTTGACCCGCCGTTTGATGATTAGGACGTCTGAAAAACTGGGTAGGTGATGTATGACCGACCTGATGAAACGGCAGCTCCCCGCCCGGAACGAACGTGTGCATGTATGCGGTAGGTTCAAAGCTAGCTAGCTAGCGCTAGCCAGGGACCTGCTGTTGTCCAGATGTCGAGCGATGCAGGAGTGCGCCGGCGGTACGCGTCGTCAAGTAAGAATCGATGTTTCGGTTTTATTTGGTGGAGTGAGCTTGATGATTGATCGATCGCCACGAGTGCGATGACTGCCGGCGGCAGCAGTAGCTAGAACTTGATGACGACTGGGGCCGAAAACTTGAAACCAGCCACGCGTGCATGTATATCTGATACTGGCACGCACGCACACACACACACACGCGCACCGAATTGCCTCCGAATTGCGGAGGAACGCGCCCTGGGTGCTGCAAGGACTTGAGGAGGTTGAACAGCGGACTGCGAGGCGCAGACCGCCCGGGATGGGCTTCCGCCCAATCCCTTGAGGGGGCAGAGCTGTCACCGATCCTCAGGGATCGGGCGCGCGCCCTTGGTTGAGAGCGAGGGGACAGAGGCCCCTTGCGCCCCTTTCCCCCGTATCCGGGGGAGAGTGCTTCGGCGGTCTCCCGTATGGGGCGGGTCTTCGCC
This sequence comes from Eudorina sp. 2006-703-Eu-15, assembly GCA_003117195.1. Classification (NCBI taxonomy): domain Eukaryota; kingdom Viridiplantae; phylum Chlorophyta; class Chlorophyceae; order Chlamydomonadales; family Volvocaceae; genus Eudorina; species Eudorina sp. 2006-703-Eu-15. The sequence continues at coordinate 572,775 of BDSI01000062.1, read as the reverse complement.
CCCGGCCAGCAGCGTCGGCCCGGCAGATATGTAACGATACACACACACACACTCGCGGCTCAGTTCTCTTTTACACACACACAAACACACATACACGCTGCCTGGACTGGCATCGCTGCCCCGGGACATCCGCAGAATCATGGGGGCCGCCTCCCGCCGGTGCGAGACGTGGACTCATCCCCACTCCCGGTGGCCGGCGACTGGTGTGGAGTAGGTGTCGTACAATGGTCGGCCCTACTCGCCCACCGTATAAGCACTGTCCCAGCATCTCGAGAAGCCTTTGCCAGCTCACCTACAACATGGTGCTTCAACATCCCCTTGTGGGGGAACCCACTCCCACCCAGCACCACTCGGGGGGCAGCGGAAGATGGCATGGAGGACGACAGCACCGGCGACACGAATCCGGACTTCATGCCGGCGGAGACTCGGGACACCGCGGAACCGTCAACGTGGCCCGGCGGCCTGGAGAGGCGGCACACACGACTGGCAGCCTGCGGGAAGCTTCGCACAGTAGGGGACGCAGCGCGTGCAGCCGGCGAGGCACCCGCAGTCGGCAACCCCGCCGCGGCTGCAGCCGCCGCCGCCAGGCCAGGCCCCTCACCCGCACGCCGACTGCTGACTGCTGACTCCTCAGGGCGCCCCTGCACCCTGCGTTCGGTACCGAACGCAAACCCACCCACTTATCCAGGATCGTTATACACTACAGTATGTAGGGGGCCGGTCCTCCGCTGTGCCTAGCCATGTAGCGTACACGCCGCTTCCACCAGATTAGATGTGTGAAACGTATGTACGTTCTGCCACGTACACCCGCCGCCGAGGGAGGTCGCAAGCACCCTGCGCCTCCGTCAGTGCAGTATGTATCGTATAGATCGCCAACAGCGTTATTGTCACTTTTGTTCAGCAGCGACTGCTGGCTTCCTCGGGGATGCGAGGCTCCCGCAGACTCCCGCCAACATACACGATAAGTACGGACGAACGAAAAAGGATGGAGCGAGGGCTGTGTAGTAGGTCCTTTTCTGCCATCAACGAGCGAAACACCTCCATCCTGGCTGGCCTGCTTAAGCTGCTCCGATAGCTGGGAACGTTACGTATAACATGGTCTCATAATGAACGTTTCGATACGGCGGTTGGATGGGTTCGTTGGCGGTTGGGGTCGTTGGCGGTTGTCGATTGTTGAAGATCACGCACGTATGCTCGTGACCTTCGTTTGCACCAGACGTACGTGACTCTGAGCGAGGGAGCGTGTTTGACCATGTTGACCCGCCGTTTGATGATAAGGAAATCGGAAAACCTGGGGTGATGACCTGAAACGACAGCAGCTCCCCCGGAACGTACGTGTGCATGTCGTTCAAAGCTAGCGCTAGCTAGCTAGCCAGCGAGCTGTTGTCCAGATGTCGAGCGATGAGTGTGCCGGCGGTAGGCGTCGTCAAGTAAGGGGTGTTTCGGTTTTATTTGGAGGAGCGAGCGTGATGATTGATTACTGTCGTCGCCTTGCATCCCGCCCCCTGCAACGTTCTGCAACGACTACATGCATGCCAGACCCGCCATGTATGTGATTAGGCGGGTCTGGCGCGGTTTCCTGGAGAGGCAATCCTGGCGCATTAGTAACCTGGTGTGTTGGCCGTGTATGGCTGCATGACCCCCCCCGGGTGATGGAGGATGGGTGCGCAGTCCTTGCTTGGTAGGGGTTGATGAGATGAGGCGCCTACGAGCTATCTGGGCCCGCTGCTGGACCACCGGGTCGGGACTCGGGTCCACCTTACTTGTAACGATTACTACTACATGCACGCACTGTGTCGTGCGCGTGGTTTATGTATATGCGTCGAGACAGGCCTTAAATGGGCGACGGACACGTACGATACGTGCGTGGTTAGTCATCAATGCGTAATGGATAAATGGATGCGTGCGTGGATGTGCGTGTCTCGGACTCCCGAGTAACCTAGAGTCGGACTCTTAGGTTACTCATCATGGCAGTTCTGTACGGCAGCTCGTCTTACTGTTAATTTTCTACAGCACTATGATGGCAAACTTGGTACCATGATGAGGCGGGACGGACGGACGGAGTGTGCAGCGATAGTCTGCCAGCTGCTGCCGGGTGACTGCAATATGTGCCTTGGCTGTGTAGTGTCAGGCGTCGTACGTAGGCTGGACGGCCCTGCACCGACGAGCACCTCGAATGCGGTGCGCAGCACTGTCCGGCGCAGCATCTAAAGCTAATAGTAAAAGCGTTACTACTTGGCCAGCTAACTAGCTAACCCTCATCTACTTCAGCTAGCCTGTCGTCAAGCAACAAACTCGCTCAAACCCCGACACAGGATGGCTCCGTACTATTACACGCCCAGCCCGTGCGTACGTCGCGCGTGCGCAGATATACAGCTGCATGCTTGCGCTGTTCCGTCCGTCAGCCAACCAACCCACGAAAACCGTGTGAGCTCACCGTGTTTACCTGCTGCCCATCTGACCGGACCACGCACCCAATCTACCTGCGCGCGCTGGCCATACACCATCATGCTCATGCGCGACGGGTCCCGCGCACCCACCCACCGACCATCGAGGCACGCTCACGGCCTTCACCCGTCCGACAGCGGAGGACATCCGGCCTGTGGCTGCATCCCTACTCCTGGACCAGCTTACTTAGGGACTCCGCAGACGCCCCGACCGATCGATCGCGGATAGGGCCCGGCAGTCCGCCCGCCACATGTGCGTGCGTGTACGACAGCTGCCGCGCCTACGGTATCCATCCACCCCGTGATCGATGCCAACCAACTGTCGCCTACCGCCCCCCTTGTTTGTTCAAATCCTCCGTGTGTTTTCAATTGCTAACGCCGGTGGCCACCGCAGCTATACACTGCCCGTGCTACTGCCGCTACTGCGGTCGCGTCTGGAAGACGTGGAACGCGACACTCCCATCCGGCTTCGTCACGACACCACCCTCGATGTCCTGGGGCACGCCGTCCATGGCCTTCTCGATGTACGACCCGATGTCCGCCATCCGCCGTACAGTCGTACGTCGCCAGTCCGCATCGGCGCTCATCCGCTGCGCGCTGTAGTCCACCTCCCGCTCCACTAGAGCGCTGCTACTGCCGCCGCCGCGGCGGCCGGTGGCACCCGTCGCCGCGGCGGCGGCGGTGACGGCGGTGGCGGCGCCGCTGCCGTACGATGCAAAGGTGGCGATGGGTTTCCCTGGAGGTAATCGAAATTTGACGCGCAAGGGGGCGAACGATGTGTTGGAAAGGAATGACGGCGGCATTTGGACTTGGCTTGTGGTCAGCCAACCAAGGTTAAAAAACCCGAGTGCCTTGCACTGGAGTTCCAAAGCACAGGACCCCGGTTACGGTCGATTCCGCGCGTGTGGGGAGGTGTAGCAGGGCAGCCAGCCATGCTACAGGCCAGCCCGCTAAGGAAGCGACACTGAGACACACAAGGACGCAAACACCGCCCTATCAAAACCGTGGATCTCTACAGCCCAATCTAACTGGCACTCTGCGAAAGCATCTGTCCTGAGCCGCAGTAACAATCGAGACCGACGTACGGTACGGTACGGCAGTCATGGTACGGTACAGTCTGATCTGCCCCTTGATCACACGGTCTGCACAGTCGCGCCCGCCAATCCTACACCCCCCCCTCCACAGCCGTAAACCCCACAAACACATAAGCGAGCTAACCCACCCTTGCTGGGCAGCACCAGCGCGGTGGAGAAGTTGGCGAAGGCGAGGGTGTGCACCTCCCCGCCCGACTTGGCCACCTCGAAGCGCCAGGGGGTGCCACGGGTGCCTTCCCGGGTGGTAGCGGGAAAGGGAGGGCGGCAGGAAGGGAGGCATGCAGGTTTGTTGGGAGGGCGCCATGTGGGCGTAGGAAATTGGTAGACATAGGAGGCATGGGCGAAGGGAGGAAGGGCGGTATATATGGATTGAGGGAAGAGGGAGGGGCGGGTGAGCAGACTAGTCCTACGAAGCGGGTGGGCCGGAGCGAGCGGCGCATGGGATCGAGCCCTGACCTGACCGGTGGGAGGTAGGACTTCAACAGCATGCTTTGTGCGGAGGCTACCACACGCAAGGGCGCGTGATGTCACAGCCGCAGGGGTCCCGGCCCTACGGTAATCAGAGCATGGTCGGACGCCCGCTGGCAGGGAGGGGCCTGAATACCCATGTGCGCATCCGTGGGGCCGTGTACCGGTACATACGAACACACCGATAGATACTTGCACGCAAGGGACGGGGAAGGGAAGGGAGTTGAAGCGAAACACACCACAGCCATCACAAACCCGACACGCACAATCCGCCGCCGACCGCTCCCCGCCCGCCCGCCCGCCCGCCCGCCCGCCCGCCCGCCCGCCCGCGCTCGCTCCCTCCTTTTCGAGTTCCTCACCTGACGCCAGCGTCTCGCCCTGCCCCGGCGCCACCTCCGCCAGCAGCACCCCGGTGTTGCCGTCGCGGGGCCGGGCGGTGTGCAGCACGAAGGACAGGTCGGGGGCCACCATCTCCATCACCAGCACCGCCATGCGGGCGGCGGACTGGGGCACGCCGGCGGACCTGCGCGGGGGGTGGCAGGGCGGGTTGCACAGGGCGGGTTGGGGATGGTGGCCGATCATCAGCCGACCTTTCGCAGGTGGCATGGGATTGACGGCTGACCAGTGAGGGAATACCGTAACATTGCAGGAGACGATAAGAGGACAAGAACAGAGTGGGAATCCGCACTGTGAAATGTGCCGTGTTGTACATTCCGCTAACCAAAGTGTGAAGTAGCTAGGGCGGCGGTGGGTAGGCCTCACCTCCGGCTCGTCACCGCCCGCCGCGTGTACAACGAAGCCCACACGTCCGCCACCGCCGCCGCCACCGCCGTCGCGTCGTCGGCCGGCACGCCGACGATGCTGTCGTACAGGCCCGCCGCCGACATGCCCGCCAGGTCCTCCACATTGGCGCTGGACCGCACCGCCAGAAGCAGCGGCCCCGAGCGGCTGGAGGCGGCGGCGGAGGAGGCGGAGGAGGACGCTCCGGCGACGGCGGGCTTCGCAACCGGTGACGATATGGTCTTGACGACCTGTAGGTTGGTTGTTTGGTTGGTTAGTTGGTTGGTCAATTGGTTGGGCGGTTGAGTGGTTACGTCAAGAGTGGCATGGTAAGGGCCGCTGTACAGGAAGGCATGTAGGGCATAGGGCGAATCCGATTGCCGTACCTGCTGTACCAGGCCCGCCGGGACCTCCAGCCCCGAAACCAGCTTCCGGATCTCCTCACACGCCTGCTCCAGCGCCGCGCCGTCGACCCGCGGGTCGTCGAGCCGCGCCAGCAGAGCCTTGAACTCCGCGCCGCGTCCCGCCGCCGCCACCGCCGCGTCCAGGCACCCGTACGGCAGCACCGCCCCCCGCGGTGCCGAGAACATCCCGTTCGACGCCGCCGCCAGCGTCGCCAGCGCCGCACACTTGGCAGACTTGGAGCCGCACGTCGCGACGGCGGCGCGCTCCAACGGTACGACAATGTCAGTCCAGCGGCCCGCGGTGACGGCGGCAGTGACGGCCGCGGCGGCGGCGCCGTCCGGCGGCGCCGTGGCGGCGGCCGTGGCGGCTGCCGCCGCCGCTGCCTTCGGCGCCGCGGCGGCCGCCGCGGGCTTGGCGGCGGCGCCTTCCCGTACAGTGACGGTGCAGTCCCCGGTGGCGCTGAGGGTGACCCGGCGGCCCATCAACGGCCTCAACACCCGGGCGACGGTGTCCTCATCGTCGCAGGTGACGAAGGTGACCTGGCAGCAGCAGCACGGGAGGGGTCAGTCGCCGCGGGGTCAGCGAGGACGGGAGTCGGCGACGAGGTCCGCGCTCCGCGGGGTGCCCCGAACACAGGCTCTGAGGAGGCTATATCCACGGCTGTCACCGATGACCCGTGGGTCCACTGTAAAGTCATCAATGAAAGGAAGACCAACGTCACAAACCCGGACCAAGCCGCCCCGCCCCGCTCTCCCCAGCGCCCTACCTCCCCCCTCCCTCTTCCCTCACTCTTTCCTCCCCCCACCCACACCCACCCACACACCCACCCGCCCGCTCACCCTGTCCTGCCGCGCCCGCACCCCCAGGTGGCTCAGGTGCGGCAGCTCCTGCAGCAGCACCACCCCCCGCAGCCGGGGGCCCAGCGGCGCCAGCTCCTCGTCGCCGTCCGCCCGCCGCACCACCAGCACCACCCCCTCATCGCCGCCGCCGCCGCCCGACAGCGCGGACGCGTCCAGCTGGGCGACCTCGCGGAGCACCCCCGTGGCCTCGCCTGGAGAGGGGTGTGTGCGGGGTGGTGGATGTGTGGGTGTGTATGTGTGTATACTCGTAGACGAGCAGAGCAGGAGAGCGTGACGTGCCAGGGGCATAGCTGAGCCCAGGAAATGCCCGTATGCCACCAAGCCGTGTGTTGGGGGGGGGATATAGGAAATCGGTAGACTTCTAGGGACGCACGGCGGGTTGCCGACAGAGGCACGGCGGAACGGAGGCTGGCGAGTGGCTACACAGCTGCACTGGCCCCAAGAGCAATGGTCGGGCATGACGCGAAGGCAGGTTCTCCTCCGCATCGCCCCTCTTCGGAGCAGGGTTCTGGCCCGCCTCCGAAACCGGTACTCAGCTGCCCGACCCCGTTCCGTACTCCCCTTATGGCCGTACTCCCCGTATGGCCCTGCTTAGTCCAGCTCATCTCACACCCCACCTCTGCCCCCCTTCCCTCGGGGGTCACCGCACCTCTCATCGACAGTTCCCCTCCCCTTCCCCCTCCCCTCCCCTCCCCTCCCCTCAACCCCCCTCCCCCTCAACCCCTCTCACCCGGCACGAGCACGTCCCAGGGCTCCTGCCCCGCCGCCGTCCTCAGCGCCCGGGCCAACAGCGCCGCCAGCTTGGACACCTGGAAGGCCATACTGGCCCGGACCTCCGCCTCTGCAGGGGGTGTAGCGGGGGTTGGGGGGATGGGGGTATAGGAGATTGGAAGACATATTCAAACTGCGATGCTGTCCGGTGAAGAATCAACTGTACCAGGATCTCCAGCGATGCGACGACGTCCAGGGGTGTGTGTGTTGGGGGTCAGGGTCGGGGAGCGCCGGGCCGTACCTCCGTAAACGTCAAACCTGACACGTCCAAGCCTCAGCTGCCGAGGACTGTAACTGAGGAGCCAACTTGCTTAGGAGCTACCCTTACACACCACCTCACTGCAACCGCACACGCATCTACCAGCTTCCGAGCAGCAACGCTCCATTCCACCCTCTCACCCCCACCCCAACCCTCTGCCCTCTCAACCGCACTCCAACCACCACTCAATCACCGCCACACCTCGCCCCTGACTTCCCCAAACCACACACACACACACACCCAGCGCCCCCTCACCCGCGAATATGCCCCCCATGTGGTCGGGCAGCCCCAGCGCCCGACCCAGGGCGGCCGCCGGGCCCGCGTACACCTCCGTGAGCATGTCGCTGAACTCGGAGGCCACTCGGAGGGCTCTCTCCAGGGAGGCTTTGGCGCGCAGGGCCGCGTCCTGGGTCTCTACCTGCAGGGGGGAGGGAGGGAGGATGGGGGCGGGGGGGGGGAGGAGGGGTAAGAGGGGAGGGCGGAGGATTGAGTGAGGATTGAGCGAGGAGGGTGCCGACCGACCCACCGACTCACGCATACACGCACCCACCCATCCACCAGGGAGGTCTTTCGCATGAAGCCTCCCGCGCGGAAAGGACGGGGGAAGCCCCGGGCATGATGACCACGTAGGGAACCGACCCACCGACCCACGCACCCAGCAGCGGGCGTAGAGCCGCCACCGTACGCTGCCCTCCGCCACCGACCCATAAACCCGCCGACTCATCAATGGCCACACCCGTCCACCCACCCACCCGCCCCCCTCCCCCACCCACCAGCGGGCAGGTGGAGTGCCATCTCTGCAGTTCGTTCTCCAGCGCCAACAGCTCCCGGGTGTCGTACAGGGACAGGCCCATGTGCCTGAGCCCCGAGGTGAGGGCGGCCAGGGGCAGGGCCCAGGTCATGTTGTTGGAGGTGGGCAGCTTGGAGACGGCGCCCTGGGGGGAATGGATTGGGGAACCGATACGTGGCACAGGAGTCAATACGCGACCCAAGTTACTTACCGGGGGGGAGGGGGGGGGTAAAATTGAAATAAAAGGGGGGGTTGAAGGGGTTGCTTGTGTTGTGTTGTGTTGTGTGGGGGAGGTGAGGAAGAAGTTGGGTTAACGGTGGATAGACCTGATTCACTTCATTGACTGCCGGCGGGAAAGTCCGGCGCGACTGTAGGGCTTGGGGAGAGGGCGAGGAGGCACAGGGGCGGACTCGCACACAGTGGAGCACCTCCCGGATGGCACCCCTCCGTTCCCTCCTGAGAACCAGACCAGAGAGACCAGAAACCCAAAACCGCATCCCCCTCACTTCCCGGACCCGCAACCCCCCTCCCCCCAATTTCCTATACCCGCCCCCCCCGGGCCCCCGGCCCCCACCTGCTCCTCCATCATCCCGATCATGCGACTGAGCACCACGAAGCTGTACTCCTCCAGTCGGATGTCTGCCAGCCGCCACCGCTGCCTCATCGCCAGGATCTCGTCCGTCACGTCGTTGCGGAGACCCGCCACCAGACCCGCCGCGTAGAAGGACCGAGCCTGAACAAATTAAAGAGGGGGGGAGGGGGCGGGTAGGGGGTTCGGAGGGGGCCGGGGAAGGCAGCAAGAGCAGGGTGGGTGTAGGAAATTGGTAGGCATATTTATACTGCGCTGCTGCCAGAGCAAACATCCGATGAAGACTCAGGGTGGGGGATTTGCGAAGTTGAAGCCCAGAGAGATGGAGGTGAGGGGTGGGCCCGAGTAGGATTTACCATCTCGCACCGGCAGCTAGCTATCTTGCACAACTGAGCTGGGTCGAGCGGGCTTCCCCCTATACAACTACACACAGAAGCCAACCCGTACCCATACCCGCATCCACACAACCCCCCCTCCCCCTGACCCCCGCCCCCTCCCCCTCCACACCCCCCTCCCCCCACTGGCCCCGCACACGCCCCCCTCGAGACCGCCCCCCATCCTCGCATCTCAGTTCTCTTTGAAACACCCACACAACTGCTTGGTGCTTGGTTTGGGTCGGGCGGGTCTCATATCTAAACACACCCACCTGTGTGGCCGCCGTGAGCAGCGCCATGAGGTCGTCCAGCTTGGCCGCCGACCCCAGCTCCTCCACCCGCTTCTTGGTGTTCACCAACTGCCGTACGGCACTGGCGTGGCCGTCGTCCAGCGCGTCCATGGCGCCACCGCCCGTCAGCAGCTCCACAAGACCTGAGCCGTATTGGGGGGTGGGGGTGGAAGGGGGGACGGCGGGAGGGGGGTAGGGGTGTTTTGGTGTGGTGTGGTGTATGGGGTCGGGATGGAGGGATGGGCGGAATGGGTGTAGGTGGATACATTGAAGCTGCGCTGCTGCCAGCGCTATGGTACGATCCGAGAGAGGTGGGGACTGGAAGGGAGGGCACGCCACAGGCGATATGGGTCAGGGGAGTACGGCATCTGTGTGTGTGTGTGTGTGTGTGTGTGTTACATGGTTGGGGGGTGCGTAACCCCATACCTGCACATACCCATACGAGCCGGAGGCCCAAGGGCAAACAAAAAACGCCCCAAAGCACTGACAAGACAGGGGAGGAGGGCATCTGTAGGCCAATCTGCAGTAGTGCGCTGACGGCCAGATTCCGTGGCGGCGGAACTGGGCCAGTGCCAGGACCTCCAGCGGGGGCGGGCGACAGCGCGGGGAAAGGGGAAGGGTGTCGTCCCAACATCACAAGGGCCACACCGCCCATTGAGCGGAATTTTTTTATGAGGGCACACAACACGGGGCCGTCCCAGGAAGGATGCGGTACAGTAAGTCATTTGTGTACGGCATGCGCGCGCTCACTGGATGCGTTGAAGAAGTCCCGCAGCTCGTCGGTGAATATCCTGAACTGCTCCACGAAGGCCTCCGAGTATTCCCCGGGGACGGCGGTGATGCGCTGCAGCATCGCCTCCGTAGCCACCAGGTCCTCGGGGCCTGCAGCCAGGCCAGCCGGCCAGCCAGGGCGCCAGACATCCAGACATCCAAACATTCAGGCATCCAGGGAGGGGGCGCGGAAGAGTGGAAGGACCGAGGGAGGTGTGCGCGTGTGGACGAGGGGGGGAGGGGGGCTCTGCATGGGTGGGTTCAGCAAGAAGGCCCACCCGAACCCGATGGGTGGGTAGGTGTGGGGTACAGGAAATTGGTTGACATCTTGATACTGCGCTGCTGCCAGAGCAAATGTCCGATATAGGCTAGGTGGGTGTTGGGGGTTACATGCGCGGGCGGACTGCGACGAATGGTTAGGCTGGCATACGTTCGCGATAGTACATGCGATGTGCACGGACGGGAGGACGCTATGTACGGACGCGTACGGATGTCCGTACCCGCGCAGCGGTGCAGCTTGTTCTGCAGGGTGTGCTTGATCTCGTCCTGCCGGGCACAGACCACAACGGACGGGGGGGGGGAGGGCAGCGCTGGTGAGCTATACGACAGCCACAGCAACCATGTCCACCAAGCTGACCCCGCGCACTCCTCCCCTCCCTGTACCGCACGTACCCCCCCTCCCCCCCCTCCTGGAACCCCCAGGTAACCCCCCTCCCACTCCTACCCTCCCTGTACCCCCGCAAACCCCCTTCCCCCGCAAGCTCCTCCCCTCCCTGGCCCTCACGTAAACCCCCACTCGCCGACCCCTGCCTGGACCCCCCCCCCCCCCACTCCCCGACCCCTCCCTGGACCACCCCCCCCACCTTGAGGTCCTTGGGGATGTCGTTCCGGTGCGCGATGTCCCGGATGCGGGTCAGCGGCGTGCTGGCGCGGAACTGGCCGCTGAAGGAGGGCAACCGCGCGTGCATCCGCCGGGCGGCGGCGATGAGCCGCTCGGCGACGGGGCTGCGGGCGCCGCCGCCGCGGGTGGCGTCGCCGATGACCCACTCCAGCGACCTGGGGGGGGAGGAGGGCGGTTGTTAAGGGAGGAACGGGGGGGGGGGGGGCCGACACGGTCCGGGGACTTCAATGAAGACTGTGCAGACGCACGCAGCCCGGCGCGAGAGCGACAGCGACAGTCAAGGACGGTCCAAGGCTGCGGCTGCTGCTGCAGCGTGCAGCCGCGGAAGGGCACGCTGAATGGATTGGTATCTGGCATCCGACCGCTTGGGAGACAGGTGCAAGCGAGGGAAGGTTGATGGTCTGGGCCTGCACCGTGCGCCAGGCCGCGTGCGTATGTGGCTATGACCGCCCGTTGGCCTCTCCCCCTCCAGCAGCCCCATGGCGGCCCCATCACCGTCACGCAGCCCACCCCGTCACTCGCCCCCAAACGTAGCCCATCCGCCCTCTCTCGGGTCACCGCTCAACCTCCCCTTCCTCGCTTATCATGGTCCGCCCCTCTCACCCCTGCCCTCCTGCCCCCCTCCCACTCAGTCTTCCCACACACCCCTCCCTGTCCTGCCTGCCCTGCCCTCCCTGCCCCCTCCCTCCCTGTCCTCCCTCCCTCCCCTCCCTCCCCAGGCAGGTGCTTATGGTCGTCCCCCCCCACCTGAACATCTGCAGCGCCAGGTTGGCATGGTGGTTGGGCCGGTAGTGGCTGCCGCTCTCACCGCAGGCCAGCGCTCCCGTGTTGATCCACGTGGCGTACACGTACAAGTACGACAACGTCTCCAGGCTCGGTCGGCAGGCGGGCGACTCGTCCACCAGGAGACGCTTCTGCAGACCCAGCTTCTTGAGCCAGCTGCGGGGGATGGTGGCGGAGGGATGATGCTGGGGGTATAGGAGACATATTTATAGTGGTAGACATATTTATAGTGCGCTGCTGCCAGAGCAAACCCTGACCCATATCCTCTGATTCTTGGCCCGAACCCATCCCGTTCCCGACCCCTTTCCATCCCCTTCCCTTCCCCACCCGACGCCCTTACCCACCCCCTCCCTCCCGGTGCGTCCTATGGCCCCCCGCATGGACTATAACCCCGTCCCGCCTCCATCCAAATCCCATCCCGCCCCCATCCCATCCCAACGTCACCGCCCCCCCCTGTCCCCGCTCCCCACCCACCTGGGCGCGTCCTTGTCCCCCCGCACCAGCTCCAGCGCCACCCCGCCCAGCCCCTCCGTCCGCCACACGCCCCCCCGCGGCCCCTCGTCCTTCCGCCGACTGCGCACAAACTCCGGGCCGGCGCCCACCCAGGCGCCCCGGGCCGCCGAAGCCTCCTCAAACGAGGACCGTAGCTTGCTGTATACGGCACCGATACACACGGGGACAGCCATAGCAGGGCAACGGGTGGGAGGGCACAAGCGGGGCGGCAGCGCAACGGGTATGGGCGGGGTAGTAGCAGGTAGAAGGGCGGGGGTAAAGAGCAGCAGGTGGCGACGGCGCCTGGGGCAACCGGGTAGGGCCCGCGGCAGAGTGATATCATGTTGCGGAACGGACAGAGGCGATCGGACCCGCTTAGACCGCCGTCCCCTAATGGCAGGAGATCCCACCCACCCGGCCAGCCAGCAGGACCCACATGCCATCCCATGCGGCATGTGTGGCACACACATCCCATTCCGTCCAAGCCCGTCCAAGCCACGCTACGCCCGTTCCCGCCAGGGAAGTCGTCCCCGCCAGGGAAGTCGTCCCCGCCCGGAAGCGTTCCGATCAACGAATCAGACACCATCAGCGTCGCTGCAGAACCTCTTTTACTGTCTCAATCGGACGTTTGCTCCGGTGGTCAGCGCTTTTTAAGATTGCGCACCAAGTTATAACCCGCCCCGTCCCAGGCCAGACCGTCATCGTCCCCATCCAGCCCCCGAGCGCAGCCCCAGCACTCCCAGCACAGCCCCATCCCAGCCGCAGCCCCACCTGCCGTTCCCGTTACCGCCCTCCGAGTCCACGGAGACCGATGCCAACGAGGAGGCGCTGCGGGAGCCGTCCTGAAGGCAGGAGACACATACGGCATGCCGTACAGGGAGACGCACAGGCACAGGCAAGGCAGGCTTGGGCAGCAAGAATGGAAGGCCGGCCGGCAGCATGAATACGGCACTGTAATCACGAGTCACGTTCCACCTTTCCTGGGGCTTATTCAGGATCCAGATCCAGCTTCAACCCAGATCGCGTGCCTTGGCCCTGCCCCCGCCCGTTGAATCGTAACCGTGGGCGGCCCCTCGGTGTGTTCAATTTTCATGTGTGCACGGCCCCGCAAGCTCCGACCCAAATCAGCCGTCGGTCGTATATAAATGAAAACGGTGGCAATGTCACGAGGCGCAAACGCGGGTTCATCTGACCTGCGAGCGGCTGGACGGCGGGACCCCGTTGCTGCTGCTGCTTACGCGGTCCACCCTTCCGACGCCGTTGTTGCTGCTGCTGCTGCTGCCCGCCGCAGCTGCCACCACCACCGGCGCTGTAGCCTCCTGCTGCTGCTGTTGATCCGTGAGCTTGTAGGCGTCAACCTTCATGTCCTTCGGTTTCCCCCAGTGGCAGGCCACTCGCAGGCCGTAGTCGGGCCCGAGAATCTGCGAGGCGAGGGGGGGTGGGCGGGTTGGAGGATACATCGATTATGGAAGGAATATTCAAACTGCGCCGGTTGTCAGAGTACAGGTCAGTTGGAGCATGGAATGTTTCGGGACCTCCAGCAACGTGCGAGGCGCGGGGGGAGGGGGGGGCCGCAAGGGCGGAAGGTCAAGAGTCGACGGACAGCGGCCAGGCACGGTGGCAACGAGCCCGGTCGGGGACGTGGCTGGCTCTGCTTCCCAGCCATGAGAGTAAAAAAGGCGAGGGCAACAAATCCGCAGTATACAGCAGTCATCGACCCGGGCATGGCTTGGGACCTTGCATTGCCATCAGCCCAGGGTGGCGCGCGGAGGTGTGAGTACGGCAGTCGGGAACCTCCTGCAGCTGTTACTGCATCACGTGGCCACAACCATACCTTGAAGGAACGGTTGTCCCCATCCTCCCAGATGAAGCTTTCACCCTCCCGTGTGCCTTTGACAACCTGCGAAACAGAGGAACCGTCGTGTAACCCCTACATCGGACACCGACAGTTGGCAATCGACGCGCCGATCGACAGCGCATTTGCACGCTATCAGTCGGGCAAGCCCACCTTGAAGTCAACCTCTGTTCCGACGGGCACCAACGCATCGGCTCTCCACACATTTCCGTCCGTCCAAGCCATGACCTTGCCTTTGTCAGGGTCCCAAGCGCCCAGGAAAGGTTGATTTCCCACCAAGCGCAGGGACTCGCCATACTCCACCTGTAACCAAACACATCCATGCCTTCGACAGGCTAAATGGCGAAAAATTCGCTTCCGGCACTATGGCTTCCGGCGGCTGGATGTCGACAGTTGATTCTGCTTTAATCCAATCCGTTTGCAGATTACCTTGCATTTGATTGAAAAGCTGACCGGAATCGCATCAGAAGCGGCCTGCGGTGCATTTCGAAAAGCTAAATGCAAAAAGTCGTCGCAAGCGAAACAAACACGGGCACCCACCCGCACGCAAGTGTATTCCGCACGCGAAAATGATGGCTTCAGTAAGCCAGGACAACGTCTCAGTGCCTCACAGCGGCGCCCCGACACGGCGCACTGTGGCCCGCGGGCCCTAAACGTGCGCATTTTGCAGTAGATAGAAAAATAATTGTAAGAACTTAAATATTTGGTAACAGAATGTATGCAGGTGGAATATAGATGAAATCATAGACTCAGCAACTCAGCATGGAACCAGAGGCGCTACGTCCATCTGATTGAGGATTGGCAAACAGCCGCAACATGCATGCAGACAGATGCAAACAAGTAATTGATCACTGCTCTGTGCATGGTGTTACAAAGAAACATGATTGGTGGTCCTGAAGGTGTTGCACCCACGATAATGCAGCGGCTTGACAGACCGCACATGTAACCTCAGTCTAATGCTTTCGCTTTTGCTGCTCAATTTCCTGTTACCTTAGTTCGTTCAAGGACGGACTTCGGGCCGAAATACTGATACAAAAGTTCACGAGGTCAACCCCGGTTCCTTGCCAAATGGCAATTCCTTGCTGTAATTGTTCACTGAATTCCATTTGAGCAGCACCGATGGACTCTGGAGTGCATCGTGCGTCGGTGGTGGCGCATGGGCACGCCTTCCGGCGATTTGGGCTTTCGGCGGATCCTCGACGCCCTTGGACGCTGCAATCTTCGCTTAGAGCGTCCATTGTGGCCAGATCACAACAATCGAATGGTTCTGAACCGCAGAGCCTGGGTGACCAGTCACTCTCTCCTCCCATCGTGGCTGCGCCGGGGCTGCCACCTGTCCCTCCCGTGCCGCGAGTTGGGACATGCGTCCAGGTGCGACGCACACTCGCGAACCCCTGCCAGCCTCGACTTTGGCACCGATCATGCTAGCAGTCATGAAGTGAATTTAACGAACTACTTCAAGGCGCTCTGCCGCACTCCCTGCCGCACGACTCGCGGGGCGCAGATGCAATGCCCCTCGTCCCCCTCGCGTTCTTGGCCACCGGCGCCTGAGCATGCCCCTCTCCACGCCTGCCTTTCCTCTGGCAGTCCGCGCACCCTGGTCTTTGACCACCAATTCACAACACTCCGGTCACCAGCTTCCCCCCGTCGTTTCTGGGTTTGGTTCATCTTTTCATTTTAACCCCAATCGCATCCCTCATCCCAGACACCTCCTACCCCTGTGTGCCCAACGCTCTCCCCGCCCCTCCCCGCCCTCACCCCCACCTTTTTCAGGTCCCCCACCAGACCTTCCTGGACATGGGCCCCACCTCGGACCGCTTCTGGACGTTGGTGACCCACACACTGGTGCCCGGACCCGACCGCCGCGACATGACCATCCTGCTGGCCTGCCTGGAGAGCGTGTACAGGTACGGCCCGCCCCTACCCGGTCGTCGTAACCCCCCTCTACCCCTGCTGGGTGTGACTGGGCGCGTTTCGACTCGTTTTTAGGTACGCTTGAGACACGAGAGCATGTCTACCAATTTCCTGCACCCCTCTCCCACCGAGTCGCGTCGCTGCTGGAGATCCTGGTACAGTCGATGCCTCGCCGGACCTCCGCTCTGGCAGCAGCAGCGCAGCAATGTGGATGTGTCTACCGGTTTCCAATGTCCCACTTCTACCCCCTCCCGCAGTCAACTGGCCATCCGCCGTCGTCCGAACTCCTGTGTCTTAACCCCTCGCCCCACCCGTCCCCCCCCTCAGGGCCGAGTACCAACAGCTCGCCGGGGAGGCCATCACCGCCATCGCCGCCGCCAACAACGCGCACGTCCGACCGGACGGCTCCGTCGCGGACGCCGAACTCACGACGCTAGAGACGGGGCTGGGGCCGGGCCTGGGGATGGATCTCCCGCCGTTGCCGTCGCCGCTGCCGCTGCCACCGCTGCCACAGCAGCAGCGGCAACAGTCGCACCATCCCTTCCCGGGCTCTGAGGGACAGCTCGGTGGTGGCATGGCTGCGGGTGATGATGCGGAGGCCGCTGGCGGCGGCGACGGCGGCGGCGGGGGCCGCGCCCTGCCGTCCGTCGCGTCGGCGGCCGCCGCCGCCGCGGCGGCGCTGGTGAGGTCGTACGGCATGCGCGCCGCCGCCGGCGTGGACGCCGCGGCGGCGGCGGCGGATGGCTCGGCGGCGGAGGAGAGGGATGCGGGCCGGAGCGCGTGGCCGCCTTGGCCCGCGGCGGGGTCCGCTGGCGGCGGCGACGGCGGCGGTGGGGCCCAGGGTCAGGCGGTGCAGGGCGCGGACCTGGACGCGGAGGCTCTGCGGCAGCTGCTGAGACTGGCGCGGCGGGCGGGGTTTCAGCCGTTGACGGTGAGAGGCAGCGCGAGCCGCCTGAGAGGGTCTGGTTGAGGGTTAAGAGAGATGTTGGGGCTGTTTCGAGGGCTCAAAGCTATTGATGGTGATCACGCAACGTCGGTGAAAGCAGGCAAGGATAGAACGCCACGAGGTCGTTGACAGCGCTGCTACTGCCGCTTCTCAACTACGGTACGGCCGCAACCGCTACTGCTGCCCCTCCACCCCCCTCCAGGTCCGCGACGTGCGGTTGGCTGACTCCCTCAACGCGGACTACCTCAGCCAGCTGTTCATCAAGGGATCCACTCGCCGGCTGGACGGAGCGTTGGTGCAGGTGGGGGGTCCAAATGAAAACTGCCCATACATAGCGCTGGTGCAGGTGGGGGGCTTCAAATGAAAACTGCCCAAACATACCCAGGTGCTTGTGGGGGCAGGTGTCCAGCTCGCGTATGCGTGGCGGGGTGGGGCGGGGCGAACTGGGTCGCAAGGCACTAGAACTCAGAAGGGGCGATGAGGGGGCAGAGGACGGCCGGGTGGGGCGCGGGGACTGTGAAGCTGACGGGCACGGGGATCTGCTGTCGGGGGGTATGGGAATAAGGCCCCGCTTGGGAGCCCGACAGAGCTGACCCAGATGGACCCACACACCCCTTCACACACACCTGTACACGTGCAGTTGTTATGTGACCAAAGTCGATCAAACCGCCCTGCCGGGGTCACATCGTCTCAGCGCGTCCTCTGCTGCCACCTGCCCCCATACTGCCCGCCCGGCTCTTTTGCTCGACTCCCGCTGCTCCATCTTGGGTATCCTCATCTCCTGTCCCCCCCTCCCCCCTCAGGACTACGTGGACCCGGAGCTGCCCGCGGAGGCTCGTCCCGTACTGCTGCTACAGCGCGGCTACGGCCGGGAGCTACAGGCGGGCCGGCTGCTGCTACAGAAGCTGGACTACCTGCAGACCCTGGCGGTGGGCCAGGCGGGCAGCTGGGCGGCGGGCGCGGCGGCGGTGCTGGCGGCGGTGCTGTTCGGCACCTTCGAGGAGGGCGGCGGACCCGTCATCGCCGCCGGCGCCGCCGCCGCCGACCATGACGGCAGCGCCAGCGGGGGCGGCGGAGGCGGAGGCGCGTGGCTGCCGTTCCTGTCCGGGGCCTTGGGCGGGAGCGACGGCGCGGCGGCGGGCACGGCGGCGACGGAGGCCGTGGCGGGCTCTCCAGGGTTTCAGGAGGGCAGCGGCTGCAGGAGCGACGGAGCAAGCGTGGACGAGGGCCCGCCGTACGGCGCCGGCCCGCTCGGGGGAGCTCTGGCGGAGGCGGGCCACGAGGGGCCGCTGGCGGAGGAGGTCGGCGGGGAGGTGCGGGCGGCGGCGCGCTTGCGGGATGTGGCAGAAGCGGCGGCGGCGGCGGCGGTGGCGGCGAGTACGGCAGCCGTCGCGGTGGCGGTCAGAGGCACGACGGCGGCGGGCGCGGACGCGGCGGCCGGGTTGGCGGCGGGCCCTCGGGGCGGCAGCGGCGAGGCCGCGTCACGGGGCGCTGACCCGCGGGACGATCGGTGGCGGCAGGGCCGTGGGAGGCCTCCGGATGTCTCTTCACCGTTGGAGGTTGCGTGGGAGCAGCAGCCGACCGGGGCTTCCTGGCTGCCCAGTGATCCGGGGTCCTGGCAGAGAGACTCGGCGGCGGTCGCGCCGGGGCCGTCGGGTGCAGACGAAGGCGGGGCGGCACGTTCTCGGGGGGCTTCGCGCTCGGGTTTCGGAGCGCGGCCGGGTTTCGGGGCGCGGTCGACACGCCGCGCCGCACGCGCCGCCGGTGGCGGCCACTCGCGGGCCGCGGCGTTGGCCGCCGCACCAACGACGACGACGACGGCGGCGAGATTGGCGCAGGCCGCGGCGGGGACAACCCAGGAAACGGCGCTCGCAACAGCAACGACCGCAGCAGGAGCCTCGGCGGCCTCGGCGGCAGGTGTGGTAGAGCCGAGGACGCGATTTGGGCGTGTGAAACCGGACCTGGATCTCGAGGGGCCAACGGTGACGGTTGGAGCGCTTGCTGGCGCTTCTGCGCCCTCCACTTCCACAGCAGCAGTAACAGCAGCAGTAACAGCAGCAGCAGCAACGGCGGTAGTGGCATCCGCCAGTGCCGAGGCACTCGCGGAAAGGGAGGTGGGCAGCCCATCGAGTGGCGATGCAGTCGGCAGCGCCACTGCCGCCGCTGACGGGCCCTCTGCCTCGCCCGCTGGGGCCGACCGCAAGGGCAGCGCTTGGGGCAGCTGGGGCAGCAGCAGCGTGTGGGACAGCTGGGTCGCGGACGACTGGCACGGGGGGAACGGCAGCAGCAGCAGCAGCAATGGCGGGTCTAGCAGCAGCAGCAGCAGCAGCTTGTCCGATGCGCACGGGGGTAACTACCCCGTGCCAGGCGCCTGGGATGCCGGAGGTCATCGAATCGCGGACGGCCCCATCCAGAATGGGCCTGAGACGGCTGCGGAGGCGCTGTCAGCGTTGCCATCTCTGTCAGTCCTCACGGCAGCGCGGGACGCAGCAGAGGCAGCTGCAGCAGCGGCAGCAGCAGCGCGGGGGGCGACGGCGGCGGCGGAAGGGACGGAGCCGTCGTACAGCTCGGAGGCTGGTGGGCACCAAGCGGGGCTCCCAGGGGGGGCGGATCGCAAAGCGGATCTGGGTTCGGATGAGGGTACGGATGAGGGTACGGATGTTGACACGTCCGAGTCAGCGGAGGCGGCACCGGCCGCGCAGCCGCCGCCGCCTCCCGGTCCTTGGGCGACTGCCGTGTCAGGTGAGTACGACAGTACGGCTGACGAGATGAGCGGATCCGATGGAACCTAACCAGGCATGCAGGCAGGGCCCTCACCTGAACCTTGCATGGCCTCCTATTTACCCCTCCCTATTACCTGGCTTCCTCCCTGGAACCCCCTCCCTGGACCTTTGCCCTGGCAGCAGCGCAGTTTGAGTACGTCTACCAATTTCATATACCCTCCCTGAACCCCTTCACCTGGACCCCTCACCTGCACCTTTCATCCATCCCCGGGCTCGCAGGCGTGTACTCGGCGCTCTCCGACTGGGGCCTGGTCCCCCGCACCGACATCATCCCGCTCACCGCCTTCAACGCCTTCGTCCCCGTGCTCGAGCGGCCCGGCCGGCAGCCGCTGTTCATATGCAAGGTGTCGCTGGGGGACGCCCTGGGCGGCGCGGAGTGGCTGCGGGGCGGGCTGAGGGACCTGCTGGACGGCCTGCTGCGGGAGGTGCAGCTGCAGGTACATGCGTACGGCTGTACGGATGAGTACGGGATCGTACTGTACGGTACTGGGTACGGGTTGTGTATTCCGGCACAGGCGGGTTGAATGCGTGGAGGGGGAGAGGGGGCATTGGGTGCGGGTGGGTGCGCAAGCGGATCGTGGGACGGGCTCGCGGTTGTGTGGTGTAGATATTATATACACCTAAATATGCATGATATATGCATGCAAGGCATCAACGGCTATGTATGACAGGTTGATAGCGAATTGTCCATTCTCGCTGGCACCTGACTTTAATGTGCAATCACCACTACTCTCCGCCACCCTCAACCCTACCATACGTATCCGCGAACTTTGTGAAGGTGCGCCCGACTCCGTACTCCCTCCATATCCCACGCCCCCAACCTCACTCAACGCCCTTCACCTCCCCCGCCACCAGGAGCCCACCTACCGGGAGGTGCTGGTCCTGTACCGCCCCACGCACAACCGCATGGCGCCCTCCCTGGAGAGGCGGCCGCGGGACTCGGACACCTGGCGGGGCCGCTTGGCCGGCGTCGGCGCCGCGGCGGCCGCCGCCGTCGCCGTTGCTGCCCCCGGCAGCAGCGGCGGCACCCCCGGCGGCTCCCACACCGGTTTCGGCGGAGGCGCCGGACGCACTGAAAATGCTGATCCGACCAGCACCCTGGATACGGAGGCGGAAGGGGCGCGTGACGGCGGCACGGGAGAGGACGCCATGTCGGCGTCGACGTTGGGACCAGCTGGGATGAACGGCGGCAGTAGCAGCAGCAGCAGCAGCGGCGATGGCGGCGGCGGGGGTGTAGCAGCGCCGCGGCGGCGGCGGGTGATGCGCGGTCTGGGGTCGGGCTGGCTACGGCGGCTGTGGGCCCGGGTGCGGGGCCTGGAGGAGGATCCGGCGGTGCGGCGGCCGCCCATCCAGATCCGAATGTACAGGGATATCCCGGTGAGGCCGGGCGCGGGAGGGTCTTCGGGGGGGTCCATAGGCGGGTTGTGGGCGGAAGGATAGGGGAGTGCTCGTCGGTCGGACATGCCCGTGTGGGTGGAATGGGAACATGGGATGGGGTTACAACAATGGGTGGGGACGTGGGGTGGGGACGTGGGGTGGGTTGGGGTGGGGACGTGGGATGAGGACGTGGGGTGCGGCGGGCCGTGCGAGCGCGTTCAGAGACGGGGCGGGGATGGGGGGGGAGGGGACTGGACGGGATGGGACGGGAGACCACACGGGGGAGGCCGGGAGCTTCAAACACGGAAGGGGGATTCTAGGGTTTTCGGGGGCCTAGACATTCACTGTATATATCCTTCGAGCAGCCTGGGGCACGGCTTGCCCATCTTGGGATGCACCCCCCTCCTCCCGCTGCCGGTCTTGGTTGCACCCCCGTGTCGTACAGATTCCCACCTGGAAGGTCGTACTCCCGGAGAAGCTGCTGCAGTTCCGGCCGCTGGACCTGCTGCGCGTCGATCTGTTCGCGCTGGCGGGTCTGGCCGGTCTGTTGGCGCAGGTGGGTGCGGGGTGTGTGTGTGTGTGTAGGGGGGGGAGGAGGGTGTAGGAAATTGGTAGATATTTTCAAACTGCGGGAAAATGGGGTCCAACTCTGTCATGGGGGGGTTAAGCACGACCCTAGGGTACAGCACGACCCTCGGGCGATACCTTCACCTGCCCTAGGCCTTGCGGGTTTATAGCTGTTACTGGCCTGGCGGGTCTAGATGGTGTGGCCGTGCAGTTGAGGGGCCCAGGTCATGCAGCTTTCACCAGGTGTAGATCGATCAACGCACCACCCCAGGGATAGCGGGGCGAGGCCCCCGGACATACACATACACATACACGCCCCAGCAGTATACCCCCCCTGCGTTATGCTGGGTGTGCCCGGGTTCGTTCTACGGGTTTATTTATTTTTCTCAATTTACCCCCCCCCCACCGGCCCCGCCTGCCGTCGGTCCTCACACGCGTGCGCCTGGTGTCGTACTTGGTACGGCAGGCGCGGTACGACAACACGCTGGTTGACATCATCACATTTGGTTCCGCCGCGGTGCTGCTGGTCCGTATCGTCCTGGGCTACCAGCGCATGTCGGACAGGTGGGGCGTGGGTGGGTGGGCGGGCGGGTGGGTGGGTTGGTAAGTGGGTGGGTGGTTGGGTGGGTGGGTGGGTGGGTGTTCGGTGGGTGAGTGGGCTGGCTGGGGCTAGGTGGGCATCCCGGATAGGGATTATAAGCGCGATATTGTGTCACCCCGCCCGATCTGTATTTGCATTGTACTTAATTGTACATCGGGAAATTTGTTTTCCGTTACAGGTAACGGGCTTGCATGGTACTGGGAATGCAAATTCAGACACGGTCTTGTGTCTCAGAGGCCCCTCCCTTCCCCTCCCCACCCGCCGCCGCCGCCTCGCAGGTTCCGCTCCGTGGTGAACGAGCTGCTGGCGGAGAAGGCCCTGGCGGGTCAGGAGGGCGCGGTGGAGGCGCTGGCCATGGCGGCGGCGCAGCAGCAGCTCAGGCAGGCGGCGCTGGCCTACGTGCTGCTGCTGCACCACTGCCGCCCGGCAGCGGCGGCGGCGGGTTCCGGAGCAGCAGCTTCGGAAGCGGGTTCCGGAGGGGCGGGTTCCGGAGCGGGGTCCGCTGTGGTCGCCGACCCGGCGATGGCGACCACCGCGCAGCTGCAGGTGAGGCGGTGGCGGGCGGGGGGGCCCTGTGGTTGCGGCCGCGAAGGATGTGGGCTGCTGTGGGATGTATGAGTGTAGGGAAGGGGATTGGATTGTAAGACAAGCGTCGGCGGGGAGCCCCCTGGATTGGAGGTGCGGCCCCGTTCTCGATCAGCCCGTCGGGATATGACTGAATACCCCTGCCGGTCAGTGCAGCCTAGCCCTGGTTGCCAACCCTCCTAATCGCCGCCCGGCCACCCTCCCTACCGCCCTCCAATTCTTTCTCCCTCCCTGCCATCCTCTTCCTCGCCCCCATTCTCCTTCCCCCTTTCCCCCTCGCCCCGCTGCTGCTGCTGCCGCCCTCAGGAACTGGCCGAGTGGGCTCTGGCGCACTACAGCGGAGTGCGGGTGAGTCGTACTCCCTATCCGCCTCCCACCTCGTCCCACACGTCCCCCCACCGGAGCAGCGCGTAGGGTTCCGGGTCTCCGTTCACCGCCGCGTTGGGCGGCTTTGTTTAATACCTGGCCTTCCGCTGAGGGGGATTCCGCTCGTGCGCCTTCGAGGTCCGTCCTGGTGGGGGGTTCTTGCATTTCCCGATTTCTTAACCTAGAGGCCGGTTACCCCTGCAGTTACCCCGGTTCGCCGCCTCCTCCTCCTCCGCCGACCCCCGCAGGTGCGCTTCAACGCCTGCGAGGCGCTCCACGAGCTGCAGCGCCTGGGGCTGGTGGTGCGAGTGACCCACGGGTCGGTGACGTCGGAGTGCGAGTCCGGGCGCGACGCCAGCGACGGCGACCGAGCGGACCCGGGCGGTGGGACGATGGGCCAAGCGGCGGGATGCGGATGCGCCTCCGCAGAGGAGGAGGAGGACGGGGGGGAGGGCGCGGAGGAGGGGCAGGCTGAAGGCCAGCGCTTCGGAAGCGCCGCCGCCGCTACTACTCGGCCGTTCAACTCACGTTTCCCCTCGGCCGGCGGAAGCAGCAGCAGCAGCAGCAGCAACGGAAGTGGCGGCGGCAACTACGGCGGTGGCAACAACGGCGGCGGCAACAACGGCGGCGCCGGGTACGTGCTCCGGGCGGGCTTACCCGGTGTCTCCGTCGCGGAAGCCGCTTGGAAGTTCCTAGGCGACCGCAGCACCCTCTTCCTCTCGGCAGAGTCCGCGGGGGCGGCGGCCGCGGCGGGGGCGGCGGCAGCCACTGCGGCCGCAAAGCCAGAGCTGGGCATGTCCTCGCATCGGAGCTGCGACCCGCGGGACACCGACGATGTCGCCTCCGGCTGCGACGTCAGCGGCGTGGGTGTTCCTGGCGGCGCCGGCGGCAGCAGCAGCAGCAGCAGCAGCAGCAGCTGTGGGTGCGACGACCCGTGGGTCGGTTGCGACGGCTCGGCGGGCTGCGGCTGCGCGGACGTGTGGTGGGCGGCGGTGCCGCTGCGGGACGCGGTGCCGGTGGTGGAGGACCACTGGTCGGGGCTGCTGTGGCGGCGGGTGCAGGCTATTCTGCGTCGCCGAGACGGGCTGTGAACAGCGGAGGGGGGCTGGGGAAGGAGGCTGGGGAGGGGGCTGCGTGCGTGCGTGCGTGCTGGCGACGGCGGGGGGGTTTGGTTGTGCTTTGGTTCATGTGGGGGCGGACGCGGCCGCGCGGGGTGGGCCAGGAAGGCTCTGGACCGCGGCCCCTGGCTGCCAGTGCCAGTGCCAGTCGTGCCAGTGCCAATCCCAGTGCCTGTGCCCGTGCCAGCGTGTCAGGCGGTGCAGTGCGCAGCCTCTATCTCCCAGTGCGGTGTGCAACCGCTGGCTGCCGGCAGTGCGGTGTGTCAAGCAAAGCAACCCACTTTGACCCAACCCAGGGCCCCATATATATGCCAGGTAACCTGCAACATACTCACCCCATAAAAAAGGCGAGGGCGAGGGCAAAATCTGACGGCCAGCAGTGCAGCGTTGTCTGATGGCGAAGGCAGTGCAGTCCCGGGCACGGCGCGCTCTGGTGTGCCTGCCCCGGTGCGGCTTCGCGACCCATTCGGTACGGGCCTGAGAAGGCAGCCGCTTGCGGCCCGGTAGGTAGGTAGGGCGGTAGGGCGGCGCCTAGCGCCTGCAGCCCCCACTGCGTCCCCACGGCGGCCACGGGTGTCGCATGGGTGTCGTACATACAGGTGTGTTTCCCTCGTCCGGACTTGTGCACGTGCGCAAATTGCTTGGCTCGGATTCTGACGTGCTGTTGCAGTCATTAATTGTCATATCGGTGTGCGTCTTAACTGCGGTGCTGGTGCCGTGCATATTAACTGCCGTGCGTCTTAACTGCGGTGCTGGTGCCGTACGTGCATATTGACTCGCTGGAGTCCCGGCTGGCTGGCATCACCGTCGGGGCCGGTGGTTTGTACGGTCGTACAGTCGTACAGTCGTCGTTGTGCGGCCCGTGCGTGGGGGCCGGATAGATAGTGCGTGGGGTGGCAGTCGGTCGCTGATGAGCGACATTCGGTACCTGACGGGTAATTGGTTTGTTCCAGATGTATCTATCGCGGCGGTGGTAATTCATCCTTCTGCAGCTTTCAAAACCATCACACGACACGGCACGCAGCTGTCATGTGCTGTGAACTTGCATGCCAGGACAGCGCTTATTCCCCGCGGCGTCAAGGTGTCAAGAGGGGTGAATGCATGAGGTTCAGTGTCCTTTGCAGTGTCCGTGGTTTTTGCCGCAGGAGCGGGAAGAATGTGTGGGGTGGGGAGGTACGTACCATTTACATAGTCCCACGCAGGAAAGAAGCGTGTATGAAGCGTGTATGTACAAGTCGCAGAAGCAAGAGATAGACAGATATGCAGTTTGGGCATCCGGAGCGTGCTTCTTTGTTATTGCTGCTGGCGGTCGTCGCAGGCAGTTCGTTCAGGCCCGCCCGGGTGTTGCGCACATGCTCTTACCGTACTTGTACGGTTCGAACTCAACGCGGTTTCGGGGCTTCTATCGGGGAGACTGCGGACCACTTCGTGGTCCTGCTGCTACGTACTGCGGGTCTATCTGTGTTTGCTGTTGTGCGCTGTGACCGAGAGCGAGGGACAGATTGATTGTGTGGAGGAATCCAGAGAGGACGCCGGAGAGCGTTTCGTTTTGTTTTGTTATGTTTGTTTCGTTTCGTGGGCGAGCGATGGATGGTGGATCACTGGCCATGCATGTCGCTCACTCTTCTCACCCACAGCGTGCCTCCCCGACCTGGGGCTATGGCTGGATCAAGCAAGGGCAGGAATGGGGGCGGGCGGTGCGGCTATGTGCTCGTGTGTGTGTGTACGGCAGGTATGTTTGTCTGCAGCCCCGTTGTTTGCTGTTTGCGTGTGTATTTGCTTATGTTCTGAGAACGCGGGATATGGTGCGAGTGTGGTTTGTGAATCCTGGTGTGAGATCGTAGATGATGCTATGCATCGGATTCCTATCGCGGCGCGCGAGGAACCAGTATCATGGCGCGGCACGCTGACTGGAATTACCGGATAGACTTGCTGCTCGCATACATGGATGGCGGAGCTGGTGTGGTACGTAGTCGTCGGCCAATGAGTACCGGGACACGAGTTACCGACAGCACACAGGGTGCGTGGCGTTACGTGGCATTACGTGGCCTTACGTGGCATTACACGAGGCACGTGCTATGGCGACACGAGGCGCGGCGATGAGTCCGCGTGCAGAGCAGGTCGGTGGACGGCGGGCACCCGCGTGTAGGTCGGTATCGTCGTCGCTGTCGTCACAGCGGGGTGTGTGGTTACGGGATCGGGTGGCGGCATCGAGGGTGCCCCGTGCGACCCCGGTCGGTATGGTGTGGCCAACGAGGAACGAAACAGCCACGTCGGTTTCGTTTGTTGGTATGTAGCGGCGCAGCGGGGTGGTTATGGGCCCGGGTGGCGGTACCGTTATTTCCTAGGTAGAGTCGTCGCAGCGAGGTGTGTGGTTACGGGTCCGCGTGGCGGTGAGTAGGTATGATGTCCCTGCGGCCCTCCGACAACGTGGCGCAAGACGGCGACTTCGTAACTACTGTCAGTTTGGCATTTCGCATTGTAGAATCGGTTCGGTGCCATTCGTCTGCGGCCTCGCGGCGGCTGCAGTCACGGCAGGCAGGTACGTCACACACATTGCATCGGTTCCATACCCGCTGAGCGGTGCGCACCTGACCTCGTTCCGCCGATCCTTATCCCCGGCGTCTCGCCTCCCTCACGCCGTGCCTCATGCCAGCACATACTATATTCATTATGTTGCGGCGGATCTCATCACTTACTTGCCTGGGAATTCACGCCGCAGCAGCGAGCGGATGGAGAGCGTCGGGCACGCAGAGTTCTGGGAAGGTCCGAGGCCGGCAGGCAGTTGCAGCAGGGCTGCGGCGCCCGCTCGCTCGCGGCGGGCGATCGACCTGTCGTGCTGCGTTGCGATGCCGTCCCTAGATAGGCTGGGCCGATCTATCAGAACCTCAAACCAAGCAACGGACAGAAGCAACGCCTGGGCGGCAGGGTAAGCAGCCTACTGAGGCCTGGTCTCCCATCTGCGCGGCAGCCTGACCGCTGTTGAGACACGGTCGGTATCAGCATTGGGCTGTTCAGAAACGGCGAAACCACGAGGCAGAAGGCGAATCAGCGCGGGAGCGGCAGTCTAGCCCGGCAGACTAGCTAGGCACACCGCACACATTCCAAGGTACGTGGAAATCACCCCCACACCCAAACCTACCCGCTACATACGGCGCTAGCTTCTGATTCCTTCCGACACCTGCAAGCCCGAACGGAGTCGACGCTGAAGTAAACGCGCCGAAGGCAAGCCTGACACCGCGCCGCCGCACCAAGCAAGCGTCCTGCCGGCAGCTGCATACCTGTATATCTATCTATCTCGCAACGAGTCCTTGTCCCCAGGTGTCCCGGGTCGGGTAAATACTTATCTCTCAACCATGCAGGGTCGCGGTTGGCTTGTCTGAGGGGGGGCTTCGGGGGGATTCGAGGGGTATCGCGCTGCCCCGCCGCGCGGCCTGTACGTAGCACCGCCCGCCTCCGCGCGCGTCGGTCCTCCCTCCGAGGGAAGGACGGTATACAGCAGCTGGCATTATTGAACCATTTCACGACGGACGGTATACAGCTGTCGCTGTCATTGAACCATTCCATGCCATTCCATTCCTCGCTCGCCGTCGTCGCCTGCCCGGCAGGTATATCTTCGGTCTAGCTCCAAGATTCGCTCTAGCCCCACGAGGTTCCGTCCCCGGGTGTCCTTCATTCTCTGTCCTTCATTCTCTGTCCCCGCCGAGTACCCCATGGGTGAGAGCATATTGCGCGCGTGCGGTCGTACATCGTACGTACATCGTATGTCGTACGTCCTTGTTAGGAACACGCTGTCACAGGGGGGGTTGGGGGAGGAAGAGGTCGCTGTGCCCCGGCGCCGCGCTTTCTTGATTAAGGTAAGGGGGATGTGCTTCCGCGCCGCTATCCTAATACGGTCGCCTCCAGTTGATGACCCACGGGTCGCACGTACGTACGCCCACCGCCGCACGGCTGGGAGCACACCGGGAGCGCCACGCACGCCGTCATGCATGATGACTCATCAGTCGGGAGAAGGGGGGGCACCTCCGCACGGTGACCTGGCCCAGGCTGGACTGGGGCTGGGGCCGGTGCCCCTCTGCTCCGTTTCCAATCCTGCTGCAGCGGCTTCGTTCTGGAAACTGGGACGGTGACTAAGAAGACCCCGACAGCAGCGGGGCTGTGCGCGGAATAGGCGGGGATTGGTAATGCATGTACGGCAGGTAACACGCGCACCTACCGGGAGAACTGGGCAGGTACGTAGGGCTGCATCTGGTGCGTGCTCTCCGGATCGGCGATGATACGTATCTCGGCGGCACGGAATCGATGCACGGCGGCAGCCACGCCCATCTATCCTTGACAACAACGTTGCCCCATCCAATCTACCTCGCCCGCCCATTTTGATCAATCGGTCGCTGTTCCGCTCATCACATCCTGTACGACACGTGTCCGTGCGCCGTACATGGCGCCCCCCCGCGGTCACGCACGCACGCGCGGGTGGACATCTCTTGGAAATATCGTCTCCATTTCTGCCCATACAGCTGCCTACGGAGAGGACCTGGGTAATCAGATCTTCGTGACGCTGCGGCGGGGCGAGGAGTGGCCGCCCAAGACGGTGGACGTGAGGTGCGACGACGGACTTGTCTCGCTCCGACCTCCGAGTGTCGTCGTTGTCCCCGCCTGCCCGTGCGTGTCCGATCGATGTACCTCAGCCAGCCCCTGGAATGAACCTTGGTTGCTTGCTCCCGTGCAACGAACGGTCGGGTTTTATTTCTTCATTCCCTGCCTCGCTACGGCCTCCGGTGGCCTGTCCTGATGACATTTCCTGTCCTGGCCTGCCCTTGCCTGCCCGCCTCACCCTCCGCTCGCTGTCACGCAGGGTGCGCTACGAGCAGACCATTGGAGAGCTAAAGGCAGCCGCTGCGGAGAAGCTGGGGGTGCCGCAGGACAAGCAGCAGCTGTTCTGGCACGGCAAGGAGCTGACGTCCGTGTACGACAGCCGTACACTGCTGGAGATGGACATGCACACGGGCTTTGCGCTGCAGGGCTACGATTTGGTGAGGCACAGTATGTCTCGCTGTACGTATGTACATATATACTCATCAGCAGCCGCGCGCGCGCCGTTGTTCGCAGTAACAAACCATTCTTCGTGGCCTGTCATCATCCCACTGCGTGCGTGCATGCAGACCGTGCCGCCGAAGTACTGGCCACCCGTCAAGATGACCTCAGAGGGATTGGTGCTCGAGTGACATACAGTTGGGAATGAAACAGCGGCGGCGCGAGTACGTAATAATTGGATGGACATCCAGAGAGTAGTAGTTGAGTCAGCCGGCCCGGCTAGCCCGGCAGGCATACTGCTGCTGGCGTCACGGCGTGTGAGGGTATTCCGTTATTAATGCAGCCGATCAGGTCCGACGTAACATACGGCTGGAACGTGGCGCCGGCGGCGCACGCAGTTCTAGGTAGGCAGAGGTTGATGAGATGATGAGGCGCCTACGGGCTGCCTGGGGTTAGATCTAGACCGGTTGGAACGCAACGCCCGGTCGGGACTGTCGGGACTAAGGGTCCACCGACCGACCGAGCGACCCTTTTACGGTTTATAACACTTGGGTAGACCGCAGCTGGTTGTCCTGTGTGCGTTGCTGGTCTATCTATCTTTCTTCGGTGTGTGCCCAGCTCACTTTTAAGTATGCGCTGCCAACGTAGCTAGCTAGCTGTAACGGGCGAGGCCGTCGGTATGTATGGTCATCAGCACGCAGCAGGCGCCGGCGCTATAGTGCCGCAAGACGCCACCAGTATACGTACGTTGGTGCCCCATGGTCATTCCATGATACTCTGCTGCTGCCGCGCTATCTGTGAGCGTGATGGATCCAGGAGGGTCCATCTTCGCTGGTGGCGGGCGGGAGCGGGAGCGGGTGTGAGACGACGTACGGGCTGCTGACTGGACGGGCTTGCGGGACTTCATGATAGTGTAGTGTATAACGATCCTGGATAAGTATCATGAGATGTCACTGGAAGGCATCTGCCAGCTGGTCCTTTTCTGATAAGGCATGATACAACAATTTGGTATCGAGACGGTCCCTTCTGGGGCGTCTCGTTGCGCTCATATCTCGATCTACGCGTTCTCATACTTACTTCTTATAACCATATGGAAGCGGATACACAGCCCGACCGCGAGCTACCGATGGCCGACCTCGCCGCTGCACTCCTGGATGCCGCTGACGAGGGTCTGTAATTTGCATTACTAGCTTGCGATATTGCCTTGTTAGTTTGCCTGTGTGGCTTAGCTGTTGAGTGACCGCAGGTTCGGCAAAGCCGGCTGTCGCGCCGCGCAAGCTGCGCATCGGCCTTCGCAACCTGCGGCACCACCTCGTCCGTTTCTTGGCCGAAGTGGATAAGGCCACTGGATTGAGTAGGTTCTGAATTCTTTGTTTAGTTGCGCGTTCGGTTATCTGTGACGTTCGGTCCGCATCTCTGTTACGATGTTCGCACCGAACTACCCGAACGTTGCATATCCTCCTGTCTGGGCCGGCATTGCACCGTTTTTAGGCAATGTTCCTTATCTGGGTTGGGTACAACTGCCTGGTCAGGTGCCTGCTGCTGTTCCGAATGCAGCTCCGCAGCGGGTGAACCGTTGGGGTCCGCCGGTCCGCTGGGGTCCGGTCCCGCCTGCTGTTCCTGTACCTGCTGCGAATGCCGTGCCTGTTTTTAACGCTGCTGCACCGGCCATTTTCGGCGCCGCTGCGCAGCCTTTCCCTGTTCCTCCTGGTGCCTCTAACGTGCCTGTGCCTGCCCCAGCTCCCACTGCTGCAGTCCCTGAGCCTGTTCACTCCGTTGACGGTACGCCCGCTGTACTGGGGTCTGGTCATGCAGTCAACGATAACGGGGCTGCGGCTGGTGCGGGTGGCTCGGCCGGTCAGAGGGCCCCGGCCTCGGCCGAGAAGGGCGCCGACGATGAGGTACTGAAAATGAACATATCTGTGCCGAAACTGTCCTTGCCTGCTGACCTTAAGCATGCGGATCCTGTCAAAATTGCGGCACGCACGCGGGCGTTCGTACGGGATGCTAGGAACTACTTTGCGGTTGTGAAGGGAGGTCATCTGGACAACATGCGCTGCCTTTTTCTGGCCACTGCCCTTGAGGGTGCGGCGAAGGCGTGGCATGACTCCTGGACCACCGCAAAGGAAACCTTCACCTCGGAAGAACTTCTGACCGCTTTGCTTAGCCGTTTCGCCCCGCGCATCCTGTCTGCTGAGGATGAGGCCCGGCACAAGCTTGCATCTGGCAAGCACCGCATGCGTTCTGGTGATAAGGTCGCAGCATACCATAGCCGCTTTGAGGCTATCATTTCTGCCATTCCTGATGTCTCTGATTCCGAGAAGCGCTTCTGGTTTCACAAGGGCTTGACTGCTGAGCTCGCTGGTGATTGCGCATCTGATTCTCTCGGACAGACCTTCCCGACCTTCCAGGACCTGCTCACGTTCGCTTTCGGCATGGAGCGGCGGCTGGAGCATAAGCGGCTTGCTGAGCAACAAGCCCGGTCCTCTGTTCGCTTGCATGCCCTGACTGCGCAGGACATGTCCGACCTGTCGGACGCGGAGGACGTCCCGCCGGCGGCTGGCGCCAAGCGCCGCGCACCGACCGCCGCCGCCGCCGCCACCGGGGCGGCGAAAGGCGGCGATGGAGGGCGGCGCGGGAAGCAGCAGTCGGGCGGCGCGGCTCGCGCAAGCCACAAGGGGAAGGACGACGGTTGGGCGCAGCCGCGGTCGAAGCGGCCCCGACGCAACAACCGGCGTGATCAGGAGTGGTTAGACAAATTCTGCTGCACTCGGGCGGAGTACAACTACCGCAAGGGTGAAGGCTTGTGCCTCCGATGCGCCTCCAACGCCCACCGTGCGGACACTTGCCCGCTGCTGAAGGGGGGCAAAAGGCTTAGGAGGTTGCCCAGGTTGATGCTAAGGGGGAGTCGCCTGGGTCTGCTGTTTCGCGCGGCGCATTGCCTGATCTGTCTGCTTTCCGTGCAGCGCGTGCGATCGTGCCTGATGTCCTGCGCCAGGTTGAGGGCGTAGTGGGACGGCGTTTTTCGCCGGACGCGCGGACGGCGCGCGCTGGCTTTGACACTTTCTGTAATCTTTTCGCGCCTTGCGTTCCGTCCCTTGCCTCTGTTGACCTGAGCGGGCATACGATCTGGTTTACCCCCTCCTCTCTGCGTGAGCTTCAGCTGCAGGTAGCCCGGTACCGATCGTGCAAACGTCAGCGTCCTGATACCGCTGCGGAGGTTCTGTTGCCTGAGTTCATGTCTCGGAAGGCGGCCTCTCTGTTGGCGGGTTTCAAGCGTGTCTTGCAGTTTCGGCCGGGTACCGTTCTGTTTAACGGTGTTGACGTGGCTGGGCGTCCGACTCCGTTGCCTGGTTTTCCTTATGCAGCTGAGGTCTGGTACGAAGCACCGCGCAAGGGCCCGGTGGTTCCCGATGAGGGGGACCCCCACATTTCTGCCCTTCTGTCTCCAGGTGCCGCTGCCCTCACAGGTTCAGGCGTCCCTCTTGTTTCCATCTCTGCTGCTGGCCACCGCATGACTGCGCTTGCGGATACGGGCGCCAGCGATGACTTCATCTCTGCCTCTGAGGTGGAACGCCTTGGGCTGCGACCTGCTACATCTGCGCGGTCTCATGTCACTCTGGCTGATGGTGGTAAGCAGGCCATTCTGGGACGGGTTACCCTCAGGCTGGCTGTGGGTCCGTTGCGGTTCACTGCTCAGCCGTATGTGTTGCCCAAACTGACTGATGTGGCCACATACATTCTGGGTTCGTCCACGCTTTCTCAGTTTGGGGCGGTTGTCGATTACCCTGCACGTGCCCTGCGCCTGCGCAAGGGTACCCTGTCGTGCAAGGTTCCCTTCTGTTCTGGGGATCGTGCGTGCGCTGAGCCACCCTGCGTGAATTTCGCTGCTGCTGCGATTTGCCGGCATGAAGAGCCTGAAGCCATAGGGCGTAAGGCTGCCGTGCGTCTGTTGCGTAAGGGTGCTCATGCCTTGCTTGTACGGCCTAAGCTGCAGTTGAATGCTGCCGTGCAACCTGTCGCGCCAACTGACCCCGATCTGCAAGCTCTGTTGGAGGAGTATGCCGATGTCTTTCAGGAAATCCCGGGACTTCCTCCTATGCGGCCTGTCGACCACACCATACCTTTGGTGCCTGGAGCGCAACCTGTCTCTCGGCCCATGTATCGGCTTAGTCCGTTGGAGCTCGATGAGGTAAAGCGCCAGGTCACCGATCTGCTGAAGAAAGGTATGATCCGACCGAGCACATCTCCGTATTCTGCCCCGATCCTGTTTGTGGGTAAGAAGGATGGCGGTCTGCGCATGTGCATCGATTATCGGGGTCTGAATTCGGTTACTGTTAAAAACCAAACTTGTTGTGTATAGTCTCGATGCCTTCCAGTGACATCTCATGATACTTATCCAGGATCGTTATACACTACAATTATCCCCCCTCAGTAGGGAGCGTCCTCGCGCCCGGTCAGGTACCGGTAGGATTCGACCGAGCACATCTCCGTATTCTGCCCCGATCCTGTTTGTGGGTAAGAAGGATGCCGGTCTGCGCATGTGCATCGATTATCGGGGTCTGAATTCGGTTACTGTTAAAAACCGTTACCCCCTCCCGCGCGTCGATGATCTGTTAGACAAACTGCGGGGTGCAGCTTATTTCAGCTCGATTGACCTTCAGCAGGGCTACAATCAGATCCGCATTGCTGAGTCGGATATCCCGAAAACTGCCTTCCGTACGCCCTTTGGTCACTACGAGTACACTGTCCTGTCCTTCGGTTTAGTGAACGCTCCTGCAACGTTCCAAGCCGTTATGGATCGCACCTTCCGCCAGTACATCGATAAGTTTGTCGTTTGCTATCTGGATGACATTCTGGTTTTCTCGATGACGCGCGAGGAACATCTGCAGCACCTGCGCCTTGTTTTTGACATTCTGCGCCGTGAGCAACTGTATGCCAAACGCTCTAAGTGCCACTGGGCCGAGTCTCAGGTTGAATACTTGGGACACATCGTCTCCAAGGATGGCGTTCGCATGGATCCCCGTAAATCTGCTGTCGTACGGGACTGGCCGACGCCTACCAACCTTCAGGAGCTGCGGAAGTTTCTGGGTCTGACTAACTACTTCCGTAAGTTCATCGAGCGTTATTCGGTTATTGCGGCTCCGCTCACGAACCTGACACGTAAGGGTGCCTTCACTTCGGCGGATGCCTGGACCCCTGAGTGTCAGAAGGCTTTCGACACCCTGAAGCGTGCTGTTGCTGATGATATCATCCTGCGCTTCCCTGATTACTCGTTACCGTTCCGCGTTGAGGTCGTTACCGACGCATCACTGCATGGCACTGGCGCCGTGTTGTTGCAAGAAGGTCGACCCATTGCGTTCACGAGTAAGAAGTTCTCTGGTGCTGAGACCCGTTACACCACGGGTGAGCAGGAGTTGCTTGCTGTCTTGCACGCTCTGAAGGAATGGCGCTGCTACTTGGAGGGCCGACCGTTTGTGCTCAAGACTGACCATAAGCCCCTAACCTTCCTGCAAGGGGTTCCCTCCTTGAATCGTCGCCAGGCCCGCTGGATGGAGTATCTGGCTCGGTTCAACTTCACCTGGGAGTATCTGTCTGGATCCATGAATATTGCTGATGCACTCAGTCGGCATCCTTCCTTGCATGCTGCCATCCTGTCTGTTGCCACGCGTCGTCAGTCTACCGCGAGCCAGCCTTTTGCCGCGTCTGACTTTGCGTCGCGTCTGAAGCGTGCGTATGCCACTGACCCATGGTTCTCTGATCCAGTCAATACGGGGCATCTGCGTCGCGAAAACGGTCTTTGGGTCCGTCCTGAGGGTTCGTACAAGCAGGTTGTCGTTCCTAACGATGACTCTTTGCGTCGCGAGCTCCTTTCCCGTTTTCATGAAGGTCCTTTGGCTGGGCATCCTGGTTACGTCCGTCTGTTGGACCTGATCCGACGCCAGTTCTGGTGGCCTCGGCTCGCCAAGGATGTCGAGAACTATGTGCAGTCCTGCGATCTCTGTCAACGCAACAAGTCCCTGTCTGGTAAGCCTCATGGGCATCTGCAACCTCTGCCTGTGCCGAATGCTCCGTGGGAGAGCGTTTCCCTGGACTTCGTTGTCTCGCTGCCCAAAACTGAGGGGGATACGACGCCGTACTCGTACTTGTTGATCGCTTGACGAAGATGGTGCATCTTGCCCCTACCACGACTGCTTGCACTGCTGAAGACACTGCACGACTGTTCTTTGATAACGTCGTACGATTGCACGGCGTGCCAAAGAGCGTTGTGTCTGATCGTGGTACTCAGTTTGCGAGTAAGTTTTGGGCCGCGCTGGGTGTTTTGGTTGGGATGCGTGTGAATCTGTCCACTGCATACCATCCACAATCTGATGGCCAGACTGAGCGTGTGAATCGCGTTCTGGGCGACATGCTCCGTAACTTCGCTGGCCGCACCCCATCTGCCTGGGACACCTACCTGACTGCTGCTGAGTTTGCTATCAACAATGCTGTGAACCGTTCGACTGGCAAGAGTCCTTTCTTCCTGAATTACGGTTACAACCCGGCTCTGCCTGTGTGGCGTGAGTTGGATGTAAACGTACCTGCTGCTAAGGTTTTTGTCAAGTCGTTTGTGTCCCGGATAGCAGATGCCAGATCTTGCTTGGATGCTGCACAGCAACGGACGGCTGACTACTACAACAAATCTAAACGGGACGTCACCTTCCGCAAGGGACAGTTGGTCATGCTGAGCACCAAGAATCTGCGTTCCTTGGCTGAAGGGTCACGTAAGCTGTTACCACGTTGGGTGGGTCCGTACCCTGTCGTACGCATGGTGGGATCTGTCGCTGTTGAGCTTCAGTTACCATCTGACATGCGCATTCACCCTACGTTTCATGTGTCTCTGGTCCGGCCGTACCGTGGTTCTGATCCTGAACCTGATGCTGCTGACACTCCACCTGTGACGGAGCCTGGTCCTGTCGACTGGATTAAGGGCAAGCAAACCACCTATGCTGTTGAGCGCATCCTGGACTACCGCGCGCGACGGGTGGGTAAGAGCGGACGTAAGCGCACTGTGCACGAATACCTCGTCAAATGGGCTGGGTATTCCTCTGAGCACAATAGCTGGGAGCCTGCGCGAAATTTTACTCCTGATATGAAACCCCTGCTGGAGGAAGCTCGGTTACGGGCCACGGCTAAGGTAAGTTGAGCGGTACAGGTAAGTCATAATTGCCGCTCTATGCCGTGCCTAATCTGGCTCCCTTCCATGCAGCGGGGACGCTGCATCCTGAGGGGGGATAGTTGTTGTATACTGCGTAATCTGATACGCACTAATTCTGTAACATTTAACATTGTTATAATATCTAATAATAATTGGTCTGACAATAATTCTGGTAATACTTCTGATACGTCCGAAACTACCACTGAACGTAGTAGTCTGACTTGCCCGACGTACAGGCCAACTGTCTGACGAGCTGTTCGTATGCCGAGTAGCGCCTGAGCTACGTTCTGTCGGCCTCTGTTGTATTAATGCCGCATCTGTCTGCGGAAGTCTATGCGCTGTGCATAGGCGGGGGTCATAGCATCTGGCTATGGCTGGGACTGTTCCCTGGCGCTGACTGGCAACCCGATTGTCTCGATACCAAACTTGTTGTGTATAGTCCACCGGTTTGGTGGCGTCAAAAGACACCGATTTGGAGACCTGCCGTAGATTATATACAGGGCTGCTGCACGTCACAGATGACGTGTCCTCTTCCCGAATATTCTCGGGCGACAGGTTCGCGACCGTCCAGACGAAGTTCCAGAAGATCCGAAGAAGTCTCCAATCGGGTTGCCAGTCAGCGCCAGGGAACAGTCCCAGCCATAGCCAGATGCTATGACCCCCGCCTATGCACAGCGCATAGACTTCCGCAGACAGATGCGGCATTAATACAACAGAGGCCGACAGAACGTAGCTCAGGCGCTACTCGGCATACGAACAGCTCGTCAGACAGTTGGCCTGTACGTCGGGCAAGTCAGACTACTACGTTCAGTGGTAGTTTCGGACGTATCAGAAGTATTACCAGAATTATTGTCAGACCAATTATTATTAGATATTATAACAATGTTAAATGTTACAGAATTAGTGCGTATCAGATTACGCAGTATACAACAGATAGGCAGGCATGACTCCACATATGCTGGTTGGTTAAAGGGGGCAGAGACCGTCCGAGCAAGTATGTACACAATGGCGCCTTAGGTTGATTATTACGCATGGCTGACAGTAAGTAAGGGGATGCTAGCGAGCTGCGTGGTCACATGCATTGTGAGCCGCCGTATCCAGCGAGGCTGGCAAAGCCACATCCATAATTAAGTAGACGCCTTCGTACCTCTAATGGCAGGTAATGGCAGTGATATGCATTTTGCATAATTAAGATTTCACAGTATGGCGAAGCGTATGTACGGCTTTGGACCGCGAAAGCCGCCCACGTGACACATCGATCGGACGAAATCGGACTGTATGACAATCCTTTTGAATTACAAATCCTATGATATCAAGTTAAGCGCATCGTCAAATTCTATGTGATGGAACCCATCCGCCGCAGTCCGCCGTGGGCCCTTGTCAGTCATGCATGCGGTACTTCGCCGCGATAGCAGTTTCCATATATCAGCTTTCTAAATATATGAGTGTTTATGAAATAGGTTTCAGGTTTTACTAAATGGTGACTTGACAACCTTATCCAAAAAGGCAAAAGTGCGCTCGCTTTACGTGCCTGCTTAGGCACCGAAATCAACATCCGAAATCATTTGGCGCTGCGCTATATATTTATCCTAACCCATAGCATAATATTTGGGGCTGGCACTGTTGACTGACCCATGCCCGCAGGTGATTCATGCATGTGCATGTCCGCCGGTCTTAGAATGCACGAGCTGCTTGGCTGCCGTATCAGAATCTATTTCTTAGCGCCATCGATCCAGTACCCGATCCTGCCTCCCAACGTACAATTCAGCTTGAAGGTCTATAGGTCCGTCAACAATTAAATCAACTCGGCGTCATCTATCGAGTTCCATTTTCACGTTTTGCTGTCATAATGTTCAGCCGCCTCCGCCGCTGGTTGTGCTGCTGCTGCAAGGTTCGTTCGGTGGGTAATCATTTTTGTACTTCTCTGTGGTCCATGCATTCTCAAATTCTCACAAAGGTGCAATTGCGAACGTATGCGCGCATGATGCCGCAGAGCGATCCTGTATGGCCATCGCCGGGCAAAGGAGAGGTAGGCGCAGGCGGCGTCGGAAACAGACGATCCGCAGACTGAGATAATAAAGAATACTTCGACCAATCAGCAGCATTCGCAGATCGTCTCGCCGTCGCTTCCTGGTGAAATGAGATTTAGAAAAATAGTCTGTCTCCATTATAATACTTCATTATGAGCATTACCTTCTCAATGTTGGTACGCACGCGCTACTCATCATTTGCTTCGTTGCTTGTCAATTCGAAGAGTCGTCGTGGTTGGTCCAGCTCAGTCGAGGGCGCGCGGCGTGCAAAACCTTAGGTGCTGTGCATGTGTGCATGTGAATAGCTGGAATGACATAGAAGTAAGGATGTACCGCATGCAACATGCATGGATAGATAGATAGATAGACAGATAGATACCAGGGAACCACATGCATAACATACATGTAGGAAGAAACATGTACATCGATGATTTTAGACATTGCGTAATGGGTGAATGGGTTAATTACAGTACAAGTCCCTACAAACGATCCTGCGCAGCGAGCATCTTGAGACGCTTTTGGCCGCGCTGTGCTACACGTTGACTCTCGCTCGTTGCTATCCTCTTACAAGTGCCTGATTGTTTCAGCTGGCGCATGCATGCACTACTAAGCGACTTCTTTCTGGCTCCGTCGATTGTAACGTACATACATAGCGGGAGCGGGACGAGCAGGAGCGGAAGGAGCAGGAGGAGCAGGAACGCCGGGAGCGGGAGAAGCGGGAGGCGCAGGAACGCCGGGAGTGGGAGAAGCGGGAGGCGCAGGAACGCCGGGAGCGGGAGGAGCGGGAGGAGCAGGAACGCCGGGAGCGGGAGGAGCGGGAACGCCGGGAGCGGGAGGAGCGGGAACGCCGGGAGCGGGAGGAGCGGGAACGCCGGGAGCGGGAGGAGCGGGAGGCGCAGGAACGCCGGGAGCGGGAGGAGCAGGAACGCCGGGAGCGGGAGGAGCAGGAACGCCGGGAGCGGCGGGAGGCGCGGGAGCGGGAGGCGCGGGAGCGGGAGGAGCGGGAGGAGCAGGAACGCCGGGCGCGGGAGGCGCGGGAGCGGAAGGAGCGGGAGCGAGAGCAGGAACGGTGGGAGCGCGAACGGAGGGAGCGGGAGGAGCGCGGGCGGCGCCAGCCCGAGCGCCCGCGGCAGCAGGTAAGACTTGCGGTAATACATCCACCGAATGAGCTTGCTTGGCGATTCCGTAAGGCATTCAGTAGCATTGAGTACATTGAGTCTAGCTATGACTATGAGGTTGCACACAGATTCGATTGTTCGGGTCGTGAGAAAAACGAGATGTCCGCGGGTCGGACCAATGGGTCCGGCCACACACTAGGAACATAAGGGATGGGCCCTTGCTGGTCCCGCGATCATTAATGTATCATCTACGTGTCACACACCGTGCCCCACCCGCCTATATATGACCCGCGGGGCCCAATGAAGCATCTTTGATACGTAATCATAAGCTAGCTATCTGGACCTATGCTATCTGAACACGCCTGAACCCTGGATGGCATTGACCCCCTGCAACCACCTGCTCATGTATGTAGGCTCCTCCTGTCCAGTGCATGGCGATGACGAGGGAAGGCCTTCAGTGCCTCCGCGGAAGCCCCCAGGTCCCGTTTCGGACGCAGTGGTGCACCGTCCCGGGATCTGGAATGATGTGTTACTGCACTCAGCACATGAATATGTTGGGAGCAACCCCAGTCTAATTTGTTGGGGGCACTAGAGGAACTCCTCTGCTGGTCCCCTAAGAACGTGCATACACCTGTATGTGCGAGCGAGCGAGTATCATTAGGCCTAATCCTAGGATCCTAGGATCGCTCGGTTCATACATCTGCGAGCCTCACCGTCCCTACCCCGCCTATCAACCCATGCTTGGGTCTCCCGCCCCAACGTGATGTACGGACATCCATTGGTCTCTGATGACACTGTTATTACTTGCGGGCCGCGCGAAGGGAGCGAGTCTCTATCTGTAACACGGCGCGGCGAAAGGCTTCTCGAGATGCTGTGCAGCATCATGTTAGGGACTTATACTGTAACCCAGCGTTACACTACCGGGTTTGTCGGATGGCCTAGCTCGGTATAGAGATGCGTGCGGTGCGGCCGAATGGTGGTTGCATGTCGGCTCTGGGTGCGCTTGGGTGCTGGAATGGGCGGGCCGGAGTCGGGGGCGGGGTCGTGGGCGGGGAAGGGGTCGTGGGCGGGGAAGGGTGGCAGGGGGCCCGGCGAGCGGCGGCTTTAGATGTGTGTGTGTGTTTAGAATTGCAACCCGCCCGCCCGATGTGTGTGTGTGTGTGTGTGTGTGTGTGTGTGTGTGTGTGTGTGTGTGTGTGTGTGTGTGTGTGTGTGTGTGTGTGTGGTGTGTGTGTGTGTGTGTGTGTGTGTGTGTGTGTGTGTGTGTGTGTGTGTGTGTGTGTGGGGGGGGGGTGTGGTGTGTGTGTGTGTGTGTGTGTGTGTGTGTGTGTGTGTGTGTGTGTGTGTGTGTGTGTGTGTGTGTGTGTGTGTGTGTGTGTGTGTGTGTGTGTGTGTGTGTGTGTGTGTGTGTGTGTGTGTGTGTGTGTGTGTGTGTGTGTGTGTGTGTGTGTGTGTGTGTGTGTGTGTGTGTGTGTGTGTGTGTGTGTGTGTGTGTGTGTGTGTGTGTGTGTGTGTGTGTGTGTGTGTGTGTGTGTGTGTGTGTGTGTGTGTGTGTGTGTGTGTGTGTGTGTGTGTGTGTGTGTGTGTGTGTGTGTGTGTGTGTGTGTGTGTGTGTGTGTGTGTGTGTGTGTGTGTGTGTGTGTGTGTGTGTGTGTGTGTGTGTGTGTGTGTGTGTGTGTGTGTGTGTGTGTGTGTGTGTGTGTGTGTGTGTGTGTGTGTGTGTGTGTGTGTGTGTGTGTGTGTGTGTGTGTGTGTGTGTGTGTGTGTGTGTGTGTGTGTGTGTGTGTGTGTGTGTGTGTGTGTGTGTGTGTGTGTGTGTGTGTGTGTGTGTGTGTGTGTGTGTGTGTGTGTGTGTGTGTGTGTGTGTGTGTGTATGTGTGTATGTGTGTATGTGTGTATGTGTGTGTGTGTGTATGTGTGTGTGTGTATGTGTATGTGTATGTGTGTGTATGTGTATGTGTGTATGTGTATGTGTGTGTATGTGTATGTGTGTATGTGTATGTGTGTGTGTGTATGTGTGTGTGTGTATGTGTGTGTGTGTATGTGTGTATGTGTGTATGTGTGTATGTGTGTATGTGTGTGTGTGTGTGTGTGTGTGTGTGTGTGTGTGTGTGTGTGTGTGTGTGTGTGTGTGTGTGTGTGTGTGTGTGTGTGTGTGTGGGTGTGTGGGTGTGTGTGTGTGTGTGTGGGTGTGTGTGTGTGTGGCGGGGTGTGGGTGTGTGTGTGTGTGGCGGGGTGTGGGTGTATGTGGACGGATGTGCCCACTAAAGAACATCTCGAGTGTGCGTTTCTACCTGCCGTCAATCCCTTCATGGAATGACGCTTAACTACGTATATTGGTACCTGCCTGCATGTGTGCGTGTGTGTTGACACGGCGTCGGCGCCCAATCAGTTGATGACCAGCGATCGGTGTATGTAGAGGGAATACTTGTTTTCAAAGGTGCTGTGCGCTGACCTGCTGTGTGCTGCATAATGAAAAGAACGCGGCTCGTTCGCCAGCTATCTACTGCAGCCAACCGGCCGGAAGGCAGGCCGCTGCCGGGTTCGTTCTGAGCGGAGTGGCCAGCAATTCCATTTTATACATCCGTTGTCAGTTAAGGCGTGCTTACTTGAGGGGGAACCCACTGCTCCCGGAGGAACAGCCCGAGGGGGGCCGCCCCGGCCTCGAGCATGTATTCCCAGACCTGGTGGACTGCACCGGGCTGCAAACGATCGGACAGGTCATCCGTGTGGGGGAGGCAGGCGCTCCGGATGGTAACAGACGGCTGGGCAGAGCCACACTACATCGACTCCGCTCGCATGGCACGGTGCGCCGCACGGGCATGGGCGACCTTTGTACAGAATTGCCTGGGCTCTCGCGCGGGGGCCAGGCGATGGGGTGATTGGCGGCAATGGGCTGAACTAGACCGACGCCTGGTGGACCTTCAAGCAAGGCTGCCAGCGGCCTGGGTGGCAGCAGCAGCCCTAGAGGTACGGGCGGACGGGGCCCAGGGGGCGAATGTGCCCACGGAAGAGGAGGTGACGGCCATGCTGCTCGATCGCATGGGCTGGCGGTTGAAACATGGGCGGAAGGTGGCCCTGAGAGAGTATTCTGTTTGAGTGGGAACGGCGATGCAACTAGCCGAGGTGGCGGAACGGCGCAGTAGTGCGGCCCTCTTGCTGTTTGCCTGTGAGGCGGTAGGACTGGGGGCCACCGACCCGATCACTCAGGTGGCGGCCGCCCGGATCCAGGGACTGCTGAGCCGCCTCTGGCTTAGTACCCGGTGGGAAAATGAGCATAAGGAGGCCTTTTATTTGACGCCTTACAGTCGATGGCGTCCCGCTGTTGGGCAATTCCCATATGCGCCACGCGAGGGTGGCGCGATGTGGATGCGGTTGATACCCAACGGAAGGCGGGGGGACAGAAACACCCCGCCAGCACCATTTCTGGTCGTGCCGGGTGGCCCAGGCGGTGGTGGGTCAGATGGAATCGCGCCTAGGGGCGCGGATACGGAGGACGCATGTCTGGCTGGCGGAACCCCCGCCACCCGTGGAGCAATGTGTATGGGATGTGGTGGTGTTGGCCGCGATCGCGGTCATGGAGACTGGTAGCCGGTTCATGGCGGCCGCCCTGCGGCGGTCAGCACCTGGTCATGGTACGACTGCACGGCCGGGACCGGAATTGGCAGAGCAAGGGGAGCGGCGCGCAATCGCTGACTTTTGGGGGCGCCTTCACGGGTTTGCTCAGTTGGGCCTCCCGAGACGTGGATGGACCTCGGTGGGCCCCTTCCACTTTTTCTTGAAAGTGTCGGGGGGAGCCTTGCGGTGTGCGGGGCCTGCTCCTGATGAGGGACGAGGCACGGGTTCCCCGCCCTCTACCTGTCTGTATTCGGGTTATCCGACCCGGGGCTCAAGTTGGGGACCTGGCCTGCCCTCAGATTGGGTAGGAGGCAGGGCTCCCGTTGGTGTGTTATTGCTTGGTCTAGGTATTTCTTATGATGCGGGCTAGTCCACTAGCGGTCGCTGGGCAGTGTCACGAGCCAGGCGTGGGTCTTCCAAGACCTCGAGAGGGTGCAGCGTTGGGTGCCTCAGGGGTGGTGGTAGCTGGGTGATGGGGTGCCTGTGTGCGTGGGCGACCTCCCCTGTGCTTGGCTTTATCCACTTCTGGGGATTCTGCCCTCTGCTGTGCCTATCCCTTTGGTAGTGTTGCCCCGCTGCGCGCCTCTGCTTCCTTCGGTGTCTGGCTGGGTGGGGTCATGGCCCGGTGTGTTTTTTGGATGCGGCGTTGAGGTGTGGAGGTGACCTGCCGCCTTGGCGGTGGGGCCTGCTGGGGCTTGCCCTGCCTGGCATACACCGTTGACCCCTTTTTGGGGTCCGCTGTAACGTTCATTCATTCTTGAGGGAAATTCTACCTTCTTCGAGATGATGCCCGTGCGAAAGGGCGGCTGCATGCGTACATGTGAGACTATTGTTGCTGCGTGGCCGTGTAGAGTGCGGATCCCGGTTGCCATACATACGTAATATTAGGAATAGGGCCGGGCGGACAGCTACGTAGGACAGCAGGCGGTCTGGGCGGACGCTCCCACGCACGCGCACGCCAGCAGTGTATACAAGCAAATAACATATACATCAATTACAGCGAGCAGTGATGCTTGCTTATGATGAGTGCCGTTCGCATTAACTACGTACTTGGGTGGCAGTGCTTCGTCGGTAGCTACGGTCGGTTTACCTGACGATCTTTCCAGCCATCCATCGCTTTGATCCGTCCATCCATCAATCCGCACACACGGTAACATCACCTGCATGCTGGTGTACGTGACTCACGCAGATGCCGTGTACGAAGTTCGCCCATGCCCGTGCGGCGCACCGTGCCATGCGAGCGGAACCTGTGGGGTGTTGCTCTGACCATCCGTGGGCCACCACTACCCCGCTCGAATCAGTTGCCCGACCGAGCTCGCTGCAGTCCACCAGTTCTGAAAGTACATGCTATAGCCCCGGGGTGCCCCTCCTCGGGCAGGTCATCAGGAAGCAACGGGTTCCCCCACGCACAGCGGTGCGTTCCAGCACCATGCCCCCGGGGAGAGTGGGTGTCCGGCAATGTCCAACACCGACCCTCGGCAGGGCGGCTGTACCCGCTGTATGTGCCCCCGGGCGTACCCGGCACGACCCGCTGTACCTCTGGCTCTAACATTATTCGAATCCCTTGCCATGGGCTGTCGCCCGTTGCCGTGAGCACCATGCGCGGCTTCCATACCTACCTCTGAGGCACCCGCTAGGATCGTGTCAATGACTCGTTGCCAGGGGGCGGCGGCCCGCTGGTGACGGGT
This sequence comes from Eudorina sp. 2006-703-Eu-15, assembly GCA_003117195.1. NCBI lineage: Eukaryota > Viridiplantae > Chlorophyta > Chlorophyceae > Chlamydomonadales > Volvocaceae > Eudorina > Eudorina sp. 2006-703-Eu-15. The sequence continues at coordinate 527,903 of BDSI01000062.1, read as the reverse complement.
CCCCCGCAAGTACCGCACCGCCGCTAAGGCCCGTACACCGGTGCTGCTGTCGTCCTCCCCGAAGTTGGACAGTGATAGTTGCGCAATCCTCGTGAACCTTGTCCAACTACTGCGCTCCCCAGTCCACAACCGGGGCGCCATCGACGTCCGTGTACGGCATGCCTAGCGAGCGCCGTGGCGGGTTTCACCATCCGCAACCCGCATCGCACATCATCGCCTCCTGTCTCCACGCATCCCTTTCTTAGCGGGGCCTACCGGCAAAAAATCCAATTCGTGGGGGTTATGTAAATTTATGCCCCGATCCCCTGGCAAAAATGTCCATGCTCGCCAGGCATTGCCCGAGTTCGGCCGAGCTACCCATGAACACTTTGAGTATCGTCCACATATTGCATGGCCGTGGTTAGGTCCTCTTCGGTAGGGCGGAGGCGAATCCCCACCCCCCGGTGCTGCAACCAGCACAACAACGGCTGCGCCACGAACAAATAGAGCAGGGGGGCTAGGGGACACCCCTGGCGCGCCCCAGCCTGCATGCGTACCCTCCCCGACTGGAACCCGTTGACCACGGCCAGGGAGTGCGTGCGTGGAGCTAAAGAGGGTCCGCACCCACGCGGTGAGCCCCTCCCCGGCTCCCATGATGTCCATCACTTCCAGCAGCGAGGAAGCCCCGATCAATAGTATCGTATACACATGTTGATGAACTTCGATGTGAAGCCCCGTCCAGTGCGGAGCTGCTGAACGCGCGCGGTCGCGCGGCAGTCAGATCCCCCACACCCGCACGGCGCGGTATGTAGCTAGGTGCTTCAGGGACGGACTGCTGGGCTATGCATGTCGTACATCCGTCAGCGCTGCAGACAAGAACAATGAAGGGGGGATGGAGCAGCCACACTGTCATTGCAGAATTTAATTATTTGCGTTCTCGTAATCGTGCGTGCTTTCCTCTTACGCATGGCAGCGAGTCCGGCGGCATTGCTGCTGCTGGATGGGCGATGGTTTGTGCGTGGACGGTCATTATTACTACCTCTCGGCACCGGACTCTGCAGGTTTAATGGGGGAATCACCTAACCCGGCGGCACGACACCGCATTCTAGGATTTCGTACAATGTGGGGCATCGGTGTACGTAATCGGTGACAGCGCTGTGACAGCCGCAGCTGGCCGCGCGTGCTGCTGGGGATGCCGAAAACGTGCGTCGTCGCACAAAACACCTGGGCCAGCTTCGAAGTTTTATTTCCGGTACCCTATCTTGCAGCTTTGATGCATAAAAGGTACAGACGGCGTGAAATTGCGTGTGCTTCATCATACATATACGCTGTAACATCCTTAATAATAATACGTCATCATACATTTAAGCTGTAACATCCTTAATAAGAATACGTCAACACCATGTATCCATACAGCTGTGATCGCACGCAGCCGAGGCTCACAAATCGAAACTGTAGGGAACAATACAGACGGTCAGCTGTGCGCTCAAAGAGGGAGTGTAGCCAGGCAGGTGCCGATGGAATATATATCTGCTGCTGCGACGCAGCTGCTGCGACGTAGCCCTGCACAGACGTTTGCATCACTCGCTCGTATTGCACACATACAGTACTACGGACGCCGCACCTGCAGCGTCGCCACTCTTGCACCGTCAGCGTCCCATACACGGATGCTTTTGTCATAGCTTCCGCTGGCCAGCTGCAGGCTGTTGCGATTGGGGCTCCAAGCCACGCAGGCTACCCAGTCAGTGTGCCCCTGTGCGCAGCAGGCATGTACAAATGTATGTGGTGACCGGCGGCGGGCGGCGACGGACATCAGAATCGTATCCGAAACGTCCGCGGTGTCAATCAAGGGGCAGGTCGGTGGGGACGCGCGAACGCTCGTAAATAAACAATAAGGTAGGAAACACGACCGACCGAGCGATGATGAAGCGCATGCAGGTCAGTCATGAGCTGCTTTCAGCGCTTGCTTGGGGTGATAGATGCGCCCGCCCGCCAAACCCTCAAACCATGGTCCGTCGCCATCATGTAGTGCATACATCTTGGGCCTTCTTTAAACATTAACGGAGTTTATTTTCAGTGCGCAACGAATTGCGCTGTGCTACTGTACGGAAAGATCATGCAGGCATGCCGTGACGCGCGTATGTATACATACCTATGAACAAGCAAAGCGCACCTGCTGGGAGCATGCGACGCATGGGCGCATGCGACGCACGGACGCATACCGTTGCGTATGCGACGCACGGGCGCATACCGTTGCTTTGCAGCTTGCCGCAGTCGTCGCATACAATAATACATTCAAATAGCCAAACATGCAGATAGATGTATGTCGTTATCACGTAGGTGCAAGTGGAGCGCGCCCTGCTGCTCTGGCCCCTGCACGCGTGCGCGCGCCCTGCACACGTGCATCTATCTCGTACTGCACATAGACAACGCTACTACTGCTCCATCACACCTGCAGCGTCTCCACGCATCTCCTGCTCTTGGCGTCCCACACCCGGATGCTTTTGTCACCACTCCCGCTGGCCAGCTGCAGGCCGCTGGGGCTCCAGGCCACGAAACGTACCGTGTCAGTGTGCCCCTGTATGTGCGCAGGCATGCATGTGTTGCACGGGTGCGTTGCGGCAGCAGGGACTTTAGAAGCACGAGAAAGCCGGCGTCATGGGGCGGGCATGCATCGTCGACGCAAGGCCTGCCTAGCTAGCTTGCCTCATCTTCAGGTCCTACATACCTGTAGCTAGGGATAGGACCACTCACTATTCTTGCAATGCCGATGAGACGGCGCAGGTCACTGAATGATGAGTTGATGGCGGCGCCAGGTGAGATCCAGCCCGCCAGTCTAGCCATCTAGCCAGTCCCACAACACAACATACACTACTACTCCGCACGCACCCACCTGCAGCGTTGCCATGCACTTCCCGCTCTTGGCATCCCACACCCGGATGCTGTTGTCGTAATTTCCGCTGGCCAGCTGCCGGCCGGTGGGGCTCCAGGCCACGGCGTCCACCCTGGAAGTGTGCTGCGCATGCGCGACGGTTTGCCAGTAGACCGGCAGCGGTAGGAATTTTACGTAAATCGAGAAGCCCGGATGCCTCTGAGATCCTAGGGTGGGGACGGGCGGATGCGTGCGCGGCCAAAGTTCATTCAATCATGAACCACACATTCACTACTTGTTGCACGGATGGAGGTGGTATAGCCGTACGTACAAATATAACCCTAGCGAGCAACGATGATAATGCATATCAGCGTGCGTGCGTGGACTTGCACCGTCCAGTGATACAATAATGGCGGTACTAGTGGTACTACTGACATCCGTTCTGCTCATAGCTAGCTATCGGAGCTTCACGGCCATCGATCGGTATGACAGATAATGGTCGACACCATATACCGAAATCCCATTCCGGGATCGGCAAAGACGCTGGGGGCATGCATGCATGTACGGCTGTCACACGAAGACTTGACATGAAATAATAATGTGATGATGGAATATTATAATTGCCCAAGGGAGCAAAATGCAGAAGGAGGCTCGCTCGCTGGTGCGGTGTGGGTGGCAGCCCCGAACGGCGAAAGGCAGGGTGGTGTATGGCAGACGAACAGTATGTGCACAACACCCTATCCAATAATGCCAGCGAGGACGCAGTAAGGAACATGGGCATTCCCTTCGCTGGTAGCCGTATATGGTGTACGCCTGCTGAAACTGGCGCAGCCGATTGCTCCACAGCTTGAGTGGTCGTTGCAAAGCGCGACGGGTGTTACACGGACCGACCCCGTGTACGTACGTAATGCCATGGATCGGCGGAGTGCAAGTCAGTGCGCGCGGTGCTTCCGTCTGGAGCTCAGTGAGAGTCTGCATGTATGATTGATTCTCACTAGGCATGACCTTTGCGTACATACAGTACATGCTGCACACGCAGATAGACTAGCACGCTGCTGAAGTTTCATGCGGTGTTCCAGGCAAACCCGGTACGCATCACGTGGGTGCATCCACGCTGGCTTGATTAGCGACTGGAATATGAAGGCTGCACCTACCTTGCTCTATCTGTAACTCATATATATGTACATGCAAACTTATGACAGCATCAAAGCGGTGGCGGGTGCCTTGGATTGAGACACACGCATGATTCAAGTTGCTTGCAGAACAGAAACGATAACATTTATAACTTATAATAACAAAAGCAGCTGATGCAGACACGACGAGCGCAGCCAGCCAGGTAGGTAAGTGCGTACCACGTAGGTAGGTGCCAAGCGTTCCTTCCATGCGTTGCCCGCTGCTGTGAGCGCTGCTGCAAGCACCATGCATACGCTGCTGCACAAACTACATAAACAACGAATAGCAATCCACCGCACCTGCAGCGCCGCAACGCATTTCCAACTCCCGGTGTCCCACACCCGGATGCTTCTGTCATAGCTTCCGCTGGCGAGCTGTAGCCCGCTGGGGCTCCAAGCCACGGAGCTTACCGTGTCAGTGTGATCCTGGACATACGAAAATTATACATGTGGTGCAGCATGTATGAGAGGCGCCTACCGGAGATATCAAAACTGCGAGCGAGAAAACTGCTGGAATGCTTCGTTCCGCCATGCATTAGGGAGGGGAATGCTCTAGCCGGCCATCCACAGATTTATAATAATAGGCCTGCCTGCCGGTCCGTCGAGCGAGCCAGCGCCGACGGTTGCCATGCCACCATGTAATTAATATGATACACATGCCGGGCTTGGAACCGCGCCGATTACCGAGGTACATCATGTAAACCCATCAAGTAAGTCAGTGTTGCGTGTTATGTACGGAATCACCTGGCGCGGCGAGGAGAAACGGCTGCGGTGCAGAACTACTACGTACTGCATATATTACATGTATGCGACTCAGACGAACGAAGACGCCATCCAGCAGCAGCCATACTGCCGCGCCAGCGGACAGTGGCGGACGGATGCAAACGATCGCAGCGTGCTTGCTTAGACGCAAGAAGCAGGCAACGAATGTAATACGAGGTTGGTCAGGCAGGTTTAGCAGATGCGGTTGCTTGCTTGCCAGCAGAGGGCTCCATGATTGCTTTGGCCGCCGCCGCTGCAAGCCCTGCGTGCTCACTTGCGTCTATATACCTGATACTGCGCACAATCAGCAATTCACCGCACCTGCAGCGTCGCCATGCATTTTTTACTCCCGGCGTCCCACACCCGGATGCTTTTGTCATAGCTTCCGCTGGCGAGCTGTAGCCCGTTGGGGCTCCAGGCCACGGAGGTTACCCAGTCAGTGTGATCCTGTGCGAAAGTAGATGGGCGGTGGCGCTTGGGATGTAATAGATGTAACGAGCGCAAAAAAACCGCTTGCTTTATTGACAACAACGTAGGGCGGGGACGCGCGGGCAGCCCTACCCAGTTTCTCGTCCATGCAACCATGCGTGTAATGCTAATACTAATACTAATGCTACCAATTCGAATACTATCAATAATATTAATAATATTAAAAATAATACAATATTTGCAATACTTATGCCTAATAATAATACATAAACAATAACCGTATAAAAATACGCAGGAAATCAGGCGCCCCCGAGACAGTAATAGCGCTAGCTGAAATAGCTGAACTACTGGCGAGAGGCAAGCCGCATCGACCCGATGCGTATCGACCCGACCCGATTTACGTATGCAACCGATGCACATGGCTACAGCTTGACGATGTCACACGCACACATTACGTACAAGCAAGGAGAGCCGGCGGTAAAGTGCTATATATGTACTAACATACGTACGGTGGCGCGCTGTTCCACGTTAGCCGCTGGCATCCCTGCCCCTCGATCACAATACACTCTGCTGCAAAAACTGAACACCACTCACTCCGCACCTGCAGCGTAGCCACGCATTTCTTATTCTCAGCGTCCCACACACGGATGCTCTTGTCCGCACTCCCGCTGGCCAGCTGCTGGCCGGTGGGGCTCCAGGCCACGGAGAGTACACTTTTGGTGTGCCCCTGTACGAAGGTACGGCGTGGACGGACGGCTGCGGAGTTACACGAGCATAAGAAAGCCGGGGCTGCCTAGATAGTTAGGCGTGGAAATATATATACTGGCGGCGGCCGCATATTACGCAGGGAGGCGACCACACGCTACTTGATTTGTCGACTGATGATGTATACATGCACAGGTGAGTGATGAGGTGCTTGATATTACTCAGCTCGGAAACCACGATGTGATGTACGTATGTCAATCTTATCCGTAACACAACATACCTGTTACGCATCCAAGTCAATCATGTACGGACAGAACCAACCACCAGGCACAGCGAGACGCAACTAATGGTTGGAGAGATTTCGCAGCAGGCTTGGAGGACTGGAGCAGTACAAATGCGACGGACTCAATTGCACAAGCAAGCCTCGCAACCATACCGCGCGCCGCACCGGAGGATGCACCGATTGCGTGCACATCAATCACAACGGCACCTTAACAGCTTGCAGAACGAACCAAAACAGTCGATGCACGCAGTGAATACGAGGTGAGCCGCCGGACAGGCAGGTGCCCGCAGAGAGCCAGCATCAGTGCGCTAGTACTTGCTTTTGACGCTGCGATCAATCGCTCCCTGCACAAACGAACAGCAGCGCTGCTTCATTCGCACCTGCAGCCTGGCCACGCATTTCCCACTCTTGGCGTCCCACACCCGGATTCTGGTGTCATTGCTTCCGCTGGCCAGCTGCCGGCCGGTGGGGCTCCAGGCCACGGAAGTTACCCTAGTTGCCGAGTGAGTGTGCCCCTGCACGAAAGTATGTAGTACACGCAGGGGGGGGGGGGCAGCGGGGATACCACGCAGAAGTGCGTACGCCAACTAAAGGCGGCGCCAAGGGACGGGAATGTGAGGCGCGGCGGTCGCATGTTATTAACGTTACCTGGCTACACTGTCAGATAGATCTTGGTAAACGCGTCCCTAAACAAAAGCGCAGAACTACTGCGACTGCTGATGCATTGACACAAATAACCCATGCCATGCCGCTTTGTCGGCAAATGCAACGACGTAATGCAACGGATTTGCCAGCGGGGCGCTTACTTCGTGCACCTCTTGCGATGGGTCGGTCGGTCGGCGTTACTCACTGCACATACATATGTATGCATACACAGGCGGGCAGCTCCCCTCCATATGCATATCAACGTACCTGCACCGCCGCCAGGCGAACTCCGCTCGTAACGTCCCACACTCGAATGCCTCGGGACACGCTCCCGCTGGCAAGCTGCCGACCGTTGGGGCTCCAGGCCACGGAAGTCAACGACAGAGCGTGTCCCTGTAAGTAAGTATATAGTATCCATATTAATCCTATTCGGTGGACGGGCAGCGGCGGAGTACAAGAACACCAATTTGTTTTAGCAACTTAGATAGTTCGCGCCTGGACTCCGTCATAACTACATACAATAAATGCTTATTTGCATTGTTGTCCGATGATGAGACACGCCGTGCACACTTGCAACAAGCACCGCGCAATCGAAGGAATAATAATATGTGCTTACCGGCAGCCTCGCCACGCATTCTTTCCTCTCGGCGTCCCATACACGAATACTTGTGTCATAGCCCCCGCTGACCAGCTTCCCGCCGGCTGGGCTCCAGGCCACCGATACAACCGTGTCAGTATGCCCCTTCATGGCAGTGTGTGCAGGGGCGGCAGTGTGGATGTAAGAACCACAAGTCGCTGCTCAGGACCGACCAGCGGGCGGGGATGCGGGCCCAGCCGTATCTATAATGTAACGCTGGGTTACAGTATAACTCCCTACGTACAATTAACCCTGCACAGCATCTCGAGAAGCCTTTGGCCGCGCCGTGTTACATATAACCACTCTCGAAACCGTCTCCCGGTAGGCATGCATGTATGTGGCCCGACCCATGGTCCCGACCCACTTGACGTGCACGTCTCGGGCAATACTTTAAACCGTACATGGCACAAGGCCATCCACTTACGCCGGGGACGACTGCATCACGCATCGCACACAAACAACGTCACTCCATCGCTGCATACCTGCAGCGTTACCAAGCATTTTTTGCTTTCGATGTCCCACACCCCGATGTTTTTATCAGTGCCACCGCTGGCAAGCTGCTGGCCATTGGGGTTCCATGCCACGGAGGTCACCACACCAGGGAGCTCCTGCACGGAAGTTTATTTATGGTGGATGGAGAAGCCGAAGCGGGGCAATAAGGCAAGGAAAAAGGCGTACGGGTACGTAATTGATGAGTAAGCACCTTCGGTGGGGCTGTTTGCTCAGTGAGATGCGCCCCACCGTTCCATCCCCTATGACGGCGTGCATGGACGGGATGCCGGCATGTACGGCATGTCACGCTGCGAAAACCGACGGGCAACCTTCAATCTCAGTGGCGCACACCACGTACGCGCACCTACCGTGGCGTCGTCCCCGGATGCAAAGGAGGCAATCAAATGATTGCAGCTTTGGATATATAAGCAGGCGAAGCACAAACTTCGACGGTAGCTAGCTGGGCATGCCATGTACATACGTGCATGCCCGTGAATGTTTTCTACTTGCTGGTGCTTTGATCGCTAATCTTACAAATACACATGCGTCATGAATTTCAGTCAAGCAACGCCATGTACTCCGCACGCACCTGCAGCGTCGCCATGCATTTTGTACTCCCAGCGTCCCACACCCGGATGCTTTTGTCATAGCTTCCGCTGGCCAGCTGCAGGCTGTTGCGATTGGGACTCCAAGCCACGGAGGTTACCCAGTCAGTGTGCCCCTGTACGTGCAGAAATTTAAGCGGCAGTGGTCACATACACAGGCGGCGAAAGGGATACATAGATATCGACACCATGGAACGAAACGCCGGTGCCTAGCTAACTACGTAGCTAGGTGTGCGGATACAGACACTGGCATGCGCCGCATTATGATAGAACGAAGGGGACCATAATAAAACACAGCTCGTAAAGGCGACGCATGAAGCGCAGTTCATTAAGCTGACCACTGTGATACGGTAAACGCGATTTTCCGCTCAATTAGCTCCGAAAACACAGCGGAAAATTCGCCACCACACCCCTTGAAAGCGGCGTCAAACCGAGCTGTGGAGACGATGGCGATGTGCGGAATTTGTCGCACGCGGTTGACGACAACACCAGCTGAAAGGCAGTGCTGAATTCATGGGAGGGAACGAATGTAACATACAGCGAACAGAGTGGGCATGGCGAATTGCGATTTGACGTACGACAGAAGGCTGACCGGCATGTCGGCTTTGAGTTGTTATATAAGCAGACGAATGTGAAGCACAAGTGTATTGATACCTTACGTAGTAGATACATAATATACGATGCCAAAACATTCCAAAGACCTTGTGAAGATACAAGGTGCAGGGCCTTCATTACATGCATGTGTCCTGCCTAGCAATATTTATGCGGCACACGCACGTGGCAAAGTTTGCGGCACAGAGAAGCAGCACATCGACAACAAGCGGACAGAACATGAAGAAGGTTCCGACCGTGGCGCAGCTCGGCATGCTTAACCGTTTGGGTGCGCTGTCCGGTTCGCGCCTGTTCATGCGCCGAAGCGGCACTCAAATAAACAGCGAGGTTGCGGACCTCAAAGGAAGTCTGCTGAGAATGATGAAAAGAAACCTTGTTATCCAATAATAAGAAACACCGCTCGCTGTTGTTGGTCCCGTGTACATAAATGTAGGCACGATGCGAAGCATGCTTACCTAACGGCCAAACATTCATTATCCGCTAAACTAATTCGTCAAGTTTGTCATATCAATTGTCCATTATTGCAAGGTATCTTTGGTTTAGTTGACAAAAAATGTATGCGCACAAACGGTCAAAGTAACGCTCCACGGCTCCGTGCACGGTCTCCATGGACGCAGGTCAACGTCCACCCAACGCCTCTCGCGCTCATAGCTGTTTCAACAGGTGCCACGTGCGTGATGAAATAATGAATTATGAATAATGGGCGGCGCGTGCTAAATTGAACTTACTTCCAATCTATGCACGCCGATCCACCTACATCAGCAACGAGACCCTAAACGGCATTCTTCCACTCTCTCACACTCTTGCGCGGTAATAGAGTAGTTTTCGTTGTAAAGCACCCGGCCTGTACGGATTGGGGGCCCCACCCTGTTTCCGGCTTCAAGGAAGCCGACCCAATACTTGTCATACACTTTCCTCATATCACAGCTTCATCGGTCTTTGCAGCACAATGGGGCAAACAATCCGGCCCCGCAGCCACAATAATTCAATAATTAAAAGAAATATAATATAAGTATTATATAGTTACTATAACAAAATTACAAATATATTATTTAATATTACAGCATCCAAACCCTAGCATGCGTGGAAAATGGCCAGGGGCGGTGATGCTACGCTAAGCCGATACGCCGCTCCAATCGGGCAGTCTGATGAACAGTGTATCCTTGTTCCACACACGGATGTGCATGGCGGATTATTGGCTGACACCCGCCATACATGCATGCATTCGAATATGGCGGAGACGACGACTGCAGAATGGAGAACAGAGGCGGTCGATGCTAGCAGTACGCGGGTAATAATGGAACAGGTGCCGCGCACGTTGATCGATCGGTGCCAGCGAAGCGCGCACGCTCTTTGCTGAGATGCCCTACATACGTTCACACACGCTGCAAACAAACAAACAACGGTATTCCGTGCCCACCTGCAGCGTCACCACGCATTCTTTCTTCTCGGTGTCCCACACCCGGACGCTGTTGTCATAGCTCCCGCTGGCCAGCTGTCGTTCGCCCCAAGCCACGGCGGTTACGGTGCCAGTGTGCCCCTTTACGAAAGTATATGCGATGCGCGGAACGGCGGCGGAAGGGGATATACTCAGAAGCACGAGAAAGCCTGCCTGTGCCTTGGAGGGCGGATCGATGCATGCGCGCGTGCGGCTGCATTTCTAATATACTCGGACGACCATATAAACGCTACGTACGTGTACCATTTGTAATTATGCCGCCGGCCGATGGCCAGGCGCACGCAGGTCCGTGAACTCGCTGCTTGTGGATGGAGCACGGTGTACACGGCGGTGAGATCGATGCAGCCAGCCGGCGGCGGCGCTAGACCGATTCGTTCATGCATTCCAGGCATGCAACACAGCAGACCGCATGCATGTTACTATCTGAGTGCGCATGGATGAGATGCGTACGGCGGACGTGCTGTACGTACTGATGTGCATACTGTACTGAAACTGCAAGCGAGCCTGGTTAGCCTGGTGTCTGAGTGTTCGCGGGATTAGCCTTTATAGCCTTTAGGTCTTATGTACAGCAACGAACGTACGATAGATAGATAGGCGCAGCGAATGCAACGGTACTTATTGGTTTAATTGTTTGTGCGCCCCATATATATGCACAGGCAAACTAGGCAAACCACACCGACCAGCCACTGCATGCTGCAGCGGCGGACTCAACGGATGCACAAAGGAAGGTCATGCATTCAATACGAATGAATGTAGGTAGCCGGTCGGGCATTGGCCACGTAATACGTGTCAACGGATAGAGTAGTGCTGGTTGCTTTAACCGCTGCGAGCCCTGCAAACTTGCTTGCATGCCTTACGCACTACTGCAAACAAATAAAGGACGTTAACGACCCCGCACCTGCAGCGTCGCTAGGAGTTCTCCACTCTCGACGTCCCACACCCGGATGCTTCTGTCATAGCTTCCGCTGGCCAGCTGTAGCCCGTTGGGGTTCCAGGCCACGGAGGTTACCTTGCCATTGTGCCCCTGTACATACGTGAGTATTCGGGGGACGGGCGGCGGCGGGGATGTTCGAACGAAGCATCAGAAATGCGACGCCACGGGCCGAGGATGCGCGATTGGCCGTACTAATTCAGAAAAGGTACCATATATATATATATATATATATATATATACAATCTACGTGCACGGACTCAGTGCGGTTCTGTACGGAAAACCAGGCGTGTCATCACGCAATGGCCCAATGCTGCGGCGATGTGCCTAGCTAGAGAAATGGCGGTATCTCTGGACGCACGGACGGATGCAAGGAATGCACACGAGAGATTGCAGCTTGAAGCACTTTTACGGCATGGGCGATGCTAGCAATACGAAAGTAGCTAGTCGGTTAGGTGTCAAGTAGGTGCCCGTGGATGGCGCGCTCCCACATTGATTGTGTTAGCTGCTACGTCGCTAGCCCTAGCCTACACATTTGCATCACACATGGCACACAAATAACGCTATACCACACCTGCAGGTTCGCCACGCATTCGCCGCTCTCCGCGTCCCACACCCGGATGCTTTTGTCGTCACTCCCGCTGGCCAGCTGCCGGCCGGTGGGGCTCCAGGCCACGGATTGGACAGCGTCAGTGTGCCCCTGCACGCACGTGCGTATGTTTGGACGGGCGGCGGCGATCATCACGAGCTAGCCGGCGCCAAGGGGCGGTGATGCGCGGGCGGCCGCACGAACGATAGGTAGGGAACAAACCGCATAAAGGTAGGGAACAACCCGCCACGCACTTGAAATGCCGACCAGCAAGTCCCTGAATCGAGCCCTTTTCATTCCTGTTGCCAAGGTAGGAATACATTGAATCCCCTCCCTGGGTGCTTTCAACGCTTTGCACCGGCTGGGAACATATATATATACCTGGGATGCATGCTTGTTTCATTAATGTGCATCGATTATGTTTGATTTTCTAATTGTTTTTCATGTGCGCGTACGTCCATTATATTTCTCTTCGCAATTTATGGTGGATAGGGCTAGGATGGACTACTGCTGTCAATTAAGGACACGACATAGCCGTAACTACCGCCGTAGCACCCAATGTTATGTACCCACTACCGAGCTAGGTTTGTCCGAACTCGGTCATCTCATCGAGCGATGTAGGCGTTAGACTGAGTCTAAACTTGAAAAGTGCGTGTTCCGCAATGTACGCTTTTGTGTAAGCACAAAGGCGTAACCCGGGATGACTCGGGGCTGTAAGCCTGGCTTACACTCCCCCCCTTAGAACCGAATCGTCCTCGCCGGCCCGTCGGGGTGCCACGGAGCCCGTACTCTACTCGAGAGTCTATCAACACGCCGCTTATTACGCACCCCATAGGGATCGAACCGACAACCTCGGCTTTGCCAGGCTGTACGGCACCGTCTCGATACCAATTGTAAGCACAAAGGCGTAACCCGGGCTGACTCGGGGATGTAAGCCTGGCTTACATTTTGCTTCCGTGATTTGGCAGCAGCAGTTAGATCAGACGTATTCGGGCGTACCTCAATTCGTAGCTTGCAGGGCGGCCATGCAGTGCCACCTCCCAGGCAGAGTTTGGTCGTCCAGCATTGCCTGCTGCCAGAAGCCACCACTGCGGCCATGTACGCCTCAACTGCCTGCTGGTACACGAGCGTTTCCACCGGGCAGCGCAAGCAGGATGACATGATGTCATCCTCGCTGCGGGCTCCGAGGAGCTCTGGCAAATGCAGCCGCATCCATCGCAGAGCATCCATCACGATGGGAGCCGGCGGTGCGCTGCTGTTTTTTGGGGCTCCAGAACTCAAACGCAGCAGTGTGCGGACCAGGTCGTGGCCGTGGCCGCTGCTGAAGACTGCAGCCAGGAAGGCGTAGTTCTGCACCAGAGCGACCAGCAGCTCCCCAGCGGCCTGTTCCCCTTGCAGCTGCAGCTCAACCAGGTGGTGGGGACCGTAACGCAACCCGTACATCTGCAGAGGTGTTGCCCCGTCGTCGGTAATAAGCACATGGCCGGGCTGTGGTACACGTGATCCCGGTGTCTGGGCCGAGGCAACTGAGGGCCACACTGCTCGTGTAGCCTCATGGGACCTAACCAGCGGTGCCACCAGGGCCGCAAGCAGTTTGTGGCCAAGGACGGGGTTGACCCAGAACTCATTTAGCACACCACCTTCCAGCTTTTCGAGTTTTAAGAAGTCATGGAGAGACTTGTGGAAGACCACCACACGTCCCTCACTTTCAGAGTACAGTGAGCCAAGCTGGCTCAGCAGCTTATTGACCTTGTAAGCTGCCTCTGAGGGAGGCATGCACTTGGCGGGGACGTGGTGCTGCTGCCCCATGCCAGCGGCCGCACCAGTCCCCACACTGGCTGCCAGCTCCTCATTGACGTTCCAGGCTGATATCAGCAGCTCCGTATGAGGTGGCTCCTGCGCCGCCAGCAGCACTGACAGAACGCGGCTGAGATCGGCGAACTTCTGGGTCTTCCTGCTTTTGAAACGCCTGGTAAAGAAGGCGGTGTACCATGCGTCCATACCCTGTGGTAAGGCACCCAGATCCTCCAGACTCCAGCGCGACTGCAGCTTCAGGTCATCGAGTAGCCTGCGGCGGGCGGGCGAGCAAGTTGCGTGCACAGGTAAGCAGCAGCGAGCGAGTGGTACACACAAGGTCACGGACTGGAACGAAATGTGTAATATGTTATGGTTAGCGAGAGACATGTGTCAGGAATCATCAATGCAGATATATATAACCCCGTCGCCATCACATAGTCAACCACCAGAAAGTTCGGCGCGGCGACTCAAGACCGACTATACGCATCTATTACTTACATCAAGTCGTCAGGATGCAACCGGTAAGTAAAGGCCGCGGGGTATGGATTGGGGAACCGATGCGTGGCACAGGAGTCAATACGCGACCCAAGTTACTTACCATACATACTTGAATTATGCGCGGGGCGGGGTGAGTTGGGGATGTTGCTTGCGGATCGGGCCCTATATATATCGGGCCCTATATATATATATATACAGTCGCCGTCAACTACCTATCTCTGCTCACCGTGCCAGGTACACGAACAACCCGTCGCTCTTGCTCAACAGCAGCTGCACCGCCTTGCTGACCGCACTCTCCGTTGCCTCGCGGGCGCCACTGCCCTCCAGACGACCCATCAGCTCCTTCCGGATGAACGCCTCGAGATCCTCCCGGTGGCGTGAGTCCTCTTGCCGGATTTGCAACGGTCGGATGGTTGCATCCAGGGACTTGATGATGTGTCGATCCGGACGTGACGTGATCACGAAGCGAATGGCGGCAGGCAAGTTTGGGAAGTGATCACGGATAAGGCGTAACACCTGGTTATTACTGTGGGCCGAGCCTGTCCCAGTGACCACCACCTCGTCTAACGCGTCAATTAGAAGCACCAGCGGCGAGGACAGAACCTCCTGCAGTAACGCGCCAGTTAGGGGTCATGTCATCAGAAATCGATGCAAGTTTATTCAGCGGGTGCGGGTAGTAGAACGTGCGCACCTATGATATGAATGAATGAATGAACGTTACAGCGGACCCAAATAAAGGGATCAACGGTGTATACCAGGGCAAGCCCCAGCTGGTCCCACCGACATGCCATGTAAATCGCATCTCATCAGACGTCGCATACTTCGTTTGTTCGTACATAGTGGAGCCCCTTCATATACAGGTGTTTACGCACATGCATGTGCGTACATCCTTCTCTCTTGATTAGCTTGCTTGGTTTGTACAACGCGCAGCTAGTTGAGGACACATACAGGTGCACACAGATTTGCACAGCGAGGAAATACATGCCTTCGCTGCGTGCCAGCTGACCTTCTAGTCGTTCTAGAACGAGTGTACTGAGTGCGTTCACCGCATTTCTCATCCGAAGGCGAATGAAGGAAGTTTGCGGCAGAACCTGCCGTGTGTGAACATGTTGAACATGTGGAACTAACGTTGATAGTATACCGTGAATATTGCTGTTGGGGACCATTCACGCAGGCAGCTGTACCTGCCCTTGATGATGAATTAATAATATAATGGTGGTGTACGTGTTCAAACTAACCCAGCCGCTGGTCTGAAGTGAATGGTCGAAAGTACAATCAAGTTGTTGTCAGATTCAGTTGAACCAAGTTTATTTACCTTTATCTCCTCCAGAGGTTCGAGCAGCAAGCGTTGGAAGGCTTTCTCAGCGTCATCCGCCCATGCCTTCACTTGTTTCGCGGTTAGCCGCAGGAGATGCGGCCGCAGCTCGGGCACCGCCTCCGCCAGCTGGTAGGCGAAGGTGCGGATCATGACCACCGGGTTAAAGCTGCGTCTGCGTTTTGGTGGGCCGTGTATAACTCGGATATGGGCCGTGTTAACACTGACCGTGTATGGAAATATATACGGATAGTGTAGCATGCGAGCGTGTATACCTGTCTGGTGTATACGCCTGGTGTAAACACGGCATAGATACAGCTGGTGCATGTATACACGGCCGAAGTAGAGTAATGGAAGCCCTATGGCATAAAAGCTTCTCATTTTGAGCTAAGCACTACCAAAATATACACATGAATTAAAATTGCAGATCATATTTATATGTTGGGATTGTTTAGCAAGGCACCATTTGCCCGGCAAACTGGCCCGTTGGAAAGCGAAAATTCGCCCCACCACACCCCATGAAAGCGGCGTCAAACCGAGCTGTGGAGACGATGCGGAATTTGTCGCACGCGATTGAGGACAACACCAGCTGAAAGGCAGTGCTGAATTCATGTTGAGGGAACGAATGTAACATACAGCGAACAGAGTGGGCATGGCGAATTGCGATTCGACGTACAACAGAAGACTGACCGGCATGTCGGCTTTGAGTTGTTGTAGAAGCAGACGAATGTGAAGCACACGTGTATTGATACCTTCGTAGATACATAATATACGATGCCAAAACAGTTCAAAGACCTTGTGAAGAAACAAGGTTCAGGGCCTTCGTTACAGGCAGGCATGTGTCCTGCCTAGCAATATTTATAAGGCACATACACGTGGCAAAGTTTGCGGCACAGAGAAGCAGCACATCGACAACAAGCGGACAGAACGTGAAGAAGGTTCCGACCGTGGCGCAGCTCGGAATGCTTAACGGCTTGGCCATTCCCTAAGGCATCGAGTCTGTGACCATGCATGAGGTCATATGAGGTCACCGGTTCGATCCGGGTCGGGACAAAATGGTTGAGAAATGGAGAGTCCCGCTTGGACATCCCGGCTCTTCAGTCGGGTCCGAGTCCGCCCCCGGTGTAAGTGGCCTTGAGCCACGGTTAAAGGGATAGCCCGAGATATGCGCGTCAAGCGGGTCGGGCCAATGGGTCCGGCCACAACGGATACGGGCGCCTGCGGATACCTGCGTGAACAAAATACTGGTGACCAATGTCGACTCCCAACCCTTAAATCGGCGGTCCCCTTAACACACGCCTGGGCTTAGAGGTCCAGGCGTAAAGCTTTATTTCTTTCTTTCTTTCTAACGGCTTGGGTGCGCTGTCCGGTTCGAGCCTGTTCATGCGCCGAAGCGGCACTACTCAAATAAACAGCGAGGTTGCGGACCTCAAAGGAAGTCTGCTGAGAATGATGAAAAGAAACCTTGTTATCCAATAATAAGAAACACCGCTCGCTGTTGTTGGTCCCGTGTACATAAATGTAGGCACGATGCGAAGCATGCTTACCTAACGGCCAAACATTCATTATCCGCTAAACTAATTCGTCAAGTTTGTCATATCAATTGTCCATTATTGCAAGGTATCTTTGGTTTAGCTGACAAAAATTGTATGCGCACAAACGGTCAAAGTAACGCTCCACGGTCTCCATGGACCCAGGTCAACGTCCACCCAACGCCTCTCGCGCTCATACCTGTTTCAACAGGTGCCACGTGCGTGATGAAATAATGAATTATGAATAATGGGCGGCGCGTGCTAAATTGAACTTACTTCCAATCTATGCACGCCGATCCACCTACATCAGCAACGAGACCCTAAACGGCATTCTTCCACTCTCTCACACTCTTGCGCGGTAATAGAGTTTTCGTTGTAAAGCACCCGGCCTGTACGGATTGTAGGGGGCCCCACCCTGTTTCCGACCCAATACTTGTCATACACTTTCCTCATATGTCAGCTTCATCGGTCTTTGCAGCACAATGGGGCAAACAATCCGGCCCCGCAGCCACAATAATTCAATAATTAAAAGAAATATAATATAAGTATTATATAGTTACTATAACAAAATTACAAATATATTATTTAATATTACAGCATCCAAACCCTAGCATGCGTGGAAAATGGCCAGGGGCGGTGATGCTACGCTAAGCCGATACGCCGCTCCAATCGGGCAGTCTGATGAACAGTGTATCCTTGTTCCACACACGGATGTGCATGGCGGATTATTGGCTGACACCCGCCATACATGCATGCATTCGACATATTCCGGAACGTAAGAAACGCAAATAAATATGACGTATATGACGTAAACATATCCATCAATAATATTTAAAACGAATGAAAGCCTCACTTGACCTACGTACTTGTGGTCATGCCTGCAAAAGTAGTGCCCGACCACAGCAGGCTCATGGCTTCCCAGAGCCTGTTGCTTGTTCACCAGCGCCGCTGCCACCGTGGACTTGCCCATCCCTGGACCGCCGTACAGCACAATGGCGCGGTAGGTGGGATCGTCAGGGGTTTTCTTGAGCCATTGCGCGAACTCCTCAAACAGCCAGCGACGGCTGCCCGGCAGGAAGCGAGTGAGGAGGTTGGAGACGTCGGATGTGAAGTTGAAGGGGTCCAGAACGCCCTTCAGTCGGTTGAGCTCCGCCTGCTCAGCTGAGTCTACAGACGTCTGTAATTTTCTTGGGTCGAAGTGCTTCACCAGCACCTCACAGCAGGCCCGCATGTCACCCGGCTCGGGGCCACTGGCTGGCGGTGCAGTCGCCCAATCGCGGCAGCTGGGGAGCAACGAACGAAACAAGGATAGATCTTGTTGGCAACAATTACGTAGAAAGAAACAAATGAACGGACGACTACCGAAAGGAAGCCTAGCATAAAGTAGGGTTAGTACAAGGTGTATTTTCCAGCATGTATGTATAGCATACATGATCATCATCACGGCCATTGCTTGCTGCATGTATGTCGTACCTGGCCCAGAAGTCACAATAATTTTTCATGTGCACCTTGTGGCCCCCATCTGGGACGGTGTACACCTGGAGAAGCTGCCGCAGCAGCCGCAGGCCGCCATCGCAACCTTCATCTGCAGCGCCGACGACCGCTGTCAGCCCGATAACGACGTCACCCATCCGCTGCCGTACGGCCTCCACCAGCCTGGGCGCCGCGTCGCCAATGGTCGTCTTCACCGCTCTCCAAAAGGACTCGTACGACACGGTGTCGTCGATAAAGCTTCCCAACCAGAAATCCTTCAGCCCCGCAGGAAGGTTTTCAGGTAGCTTGACACGATGCAGTGCCGAAAGCAGCTTAGCCGCTAGGGAATCAAACTGCTCCTTCAAAATCGCCATCTCCACCTACGGAGGTGTTTGAGCTCAGGGTTAGTTGTTGCTTTGGTGGTTGGGTGGCTGGCTGACTGGCTGGGTGGGTACGCTGAATTTTGCGTACCTGCTTGCCAGGCCTTAAGTACTTGTAGAGCTCGCCCAGCCTGCCCTGTCGCTTCAGCTCCGCCAGCGCTTCTCCCACGTCCTCTCGGCCGCCCAGCTCACGAATGGCGGCGCGCAGCTTGTCGCTCTCCGAGTCGCTGTAGGACGCATCAGGTGGCTTAGTTCCCTTGAGCGCGAGGGTGAGCGTCAGGCACTACAGGTGGCGGCGGGGCGGCGGGGAACAGCACGCGGGCGAGCACGTACACATCCACATTTTATTCATAACGAGAAAATGACAAGAGAATCTAGCAAATAATTGCAACGTCAGGAGGCCACGACGCTGCTTTACCAGCCCAGCGAGACTAGAACCAAATGGGTTAATAAAATGATTGTGCAGGTAGATAGAGCGATAGCACAGGCGCCAGCAGAACTCAGGCCCCGAATAGAAAGTCGTTATTCCCCGGGCGTAGATAGAAGTCCGGTCGCCGCCACGCATTCACATCTTCATGAAATACCACCTGCGTGCACCGTCGCCGGGATTGGCACACTCCCTACGTAGATATCTGCTACCGGGTCCGGCGGGGACGATGGGGGCGGCCTTGGACGGTATGAATGCGGTATAAATGGATGCGGGTGGAGCGATGCGCGTGGATCAATCGTCATGCATGGTACGTCTGCTGGTGTAGGATTTTGGATGTATGCCCGCGAAGGAACACTGTCTGGCCTACGTATGTACGTACCCCCGCTACTTATACCATGGCATGTCTACGTGGCACGCATACCTGTGTGCATTCCGTTATATTATGATGATGATGCCTGAAGTCATCGGCATCTCGTCCCGCGCGCACCTGTATGTTGTGGAGTGTGAATAGGCGAGATCGATAATCGAGGGATTCAGTGAAGGAGGCAGGGGGCCTTTGATGTGGTCACCGTTATTCGCAGGATTTAGCTACGTACCCTTACACATCCACGCACACAGACACACAACCCGGGCGGGCGGGCGGGTTGCAATTCTTAACACACACAACCCGCATCGCTCGATTGCGTGTGGAGGTCGAGCCCTTTATCTAATGTTGCACCATGAGTACATACGGCGACCCGAGCGCGCGGACCCGGACTTGCAACTACCGCAACTCACCAGGCGTTGAAAGAAATTCGCCTCGCCAAAAGACTCCAGGAACGCGCATGCGTCGTCAATTGCTTTCGACAGCGCTTCCTTCTCTGCTTTAGCTTTCGCCCAGGCTTCAGGGTCCACGCCTGCCAGACACGCGTGGCTCCACTTCGCCGTCTCCAGAAGCTTCCGGCAGTTGTCGGTATTAGTGACAACGGCGTCGCACCGCTCCTGCAGCTTCTCCAGCGCCTTGCCCAGAACACCGGCTACACCAAAAGGGTCTGGTACTACTGCCGCCACCACCGTCATCGCACCTAGACCTGGCGCAACGTAACGCTCCACGCCATCTTGCATGGCATCTTTATTGATCTGGATGTCGCTTGGCTGGGTCGCCGGCTGCAGGACATGTAAACGTACGGACGGACGGAAACACTCAGTGAGCGAAATATACACCTATCTGCGGGGGTGTTGAGTTTGACAAGTCCTTTCCCGCCATGTGATTCGGCGGGTCTGGCGCGGTTTTCAGGAGATAGAGGCAATAATCCTGGTGCGCTGGTAACCTGGTGTGTAGGCCGGCGGTATGGCTGCATGACCCCCCCCCCCGCCCCTCCGCGGGTGACGGAGGATGGGTGCGTCCTTGGTAGGGGTTGATGAGATGAGGCACCTACGAGCTAGCTATCTGGGCCCGTTGGAACACCCGGTCGGGATAAGGGTCCACCTTGTAACGGTTACATCAGTCCCAAGACCCCCGGGGGAGGGAGAACGGACGGAGCTGAGCAGCAAGCGTACGGACATGATTCCCTTTTTTATAATCGCCTTTCGTGATGGTGTGAACGACGTTAGGCACGCATGTTGGAAGGACGCACCAACAGCTTGGCCGACGTCGACGCTCCAGCCCCCATTATCTGTTTGAAATTGCTGCAAGCCCCGAAACTTCGAGATTGAAGTTGGGAATCAGGCAAAAGTGCGACGTGAAAGAAAGCCTGCTGAAAAAGTAGTTATGGAATAGCAGACCAATGTGGAAGCCACATTTCTGATGTGAAATTTAATGGCAAGAATTCATTTAAGAATCCGCTTTTGTAATAAGCATGTCATCACCTTGTTTTCAGTTGTTTTGGGATACGTACTTCACCAACAGCGAATTTTGGTGCGCAGTACGGCCATTCATGAAAAATCAGCTTTTCAACACTTGCAAGCATTTTGCTTCCCCATGTATAAGTTTGTTAGTCGATGTGATGTGGTACTGGTTGGTGGCAACAGGTGGCAATCAAATGCCTGTGTGAACGCGCGCAATAGAAGCGTTTTATGTTCCGCCTTTTACTAAGTAAGTGCTTCACTCCGCATTGGTGTATGTACTTCCTTACGCTTGCCGCTTCAAACCCAGTGCGACTGGAACGGTTTCCAGAATTAAATGTTCAGATGCAGCAAATCTTCCAATAATGAGTCTTGTAGTAAGCATTATTCGTTTGTGTTAAAGCCATGCCGCACCCATATGCATGGCCACACGAAATAAGCGGGTGATTCTATAACAACGAAAACAATAATAGGGATAATTCAACCATGTATGGCCAAATCCTCGTCCGGATTAACAGTATGTATCCAATCAGCTACCACTAAGTGCACATTCGAAATATCTCACAGGAACACGTGTCGTTTGTTGCAGACAAAGCGTAATTAAGTTCTATTTGAGGAATAAATAACATATTGCAAAAGGTATTATTGAAAGCATGGGTATCGGGGAAGATCGTAAGGCCCCATTGGAAACGTCGGACCACTAGTGCGCCTCTAACTGCGTCCATATTTATGGGATGCCCCGGACCAGCCCATAAATTTTATGTGACCTCTAACTCCTTGGCGCGGAAATTGTAGGACGTCCATTTTAAATTTCATTGACACAGTCATTGTTGGAGTGTTTCTCCCTTTTCCTTTGACTTTCCTGGCTTGACCGCCGAAGGCAGACCGCTGACCCGAGACAACATCTGTGACGACATGGCCGACAACAGGAGCTTAAGCAATTGGAGTCTGCGCATTTTGTTACTTGTAATAAAAGAATTATGACTTGGTGCATATTTTTACACTTCGCGCCCTGCTTTGGTTTCGGGGCGGCCGCTAATTGGAAACATGCGCACCACTAGAGCACCTCTAGTGTACCACCAAAATTTGGGAGGTCAACTTAGAGGCTCCTGATTGGAAACATACTGTAAGGGTGGCGGTCCTGGACTTCCTCACGCACGTACAGCCCGGCCACCCCTTCCCGTGTGCCGGCGTGGGGTGTCATGTCGTTCACGGCATCCATCTCACGGACGTTGCGTGAGATGGCATATGAGAGCTAGCTCAATTCCTTTCAATTACGCATTGCTTATCAGCGAGTTATGTACGGCTGGTGTAACACTGGGCTCGCGGACTAAGGGAATTATGGACGCGAGACCGCCATTGCCACAATGAGTTGCAAAGCTCTTGGAATAATGTAATATATATAGGTAGCGCATGAGCCATCACTAGACACCTAGTGGTTGTGGGTCGTTCCCACACTACGCCAAATACATCCGTGCGTACCCTCCGTAGGCTACGTACCCTACGATCCTACGCTTCCCGCCGCTCACACCGACTTACCTTAGGTGTTACAGTTGGGGATTGCTGCAGGTATCAGCTCACAGGAGAACGTAGGTGGATGGCCCCGATCTATACGGGGCGCGAGAGGGTGGGTTGCACCGCACGGCTCTCAGGACTTTCTACAAGGTTTATTTATTTAAAGCTAGCTCAGTCCGTGAACGAAGTGCGCGATGGGCTACCCCTCCGTCGATGGATGGGGTTGCCAGTACGTAGCGGGTGGCCAGCGCCTGTGGCTGCCACATCAAGGTCGTCCGAGGGACCTGGTACATATAGGCCAGATATGCCATATTGTCAGCGAGGCCCGCTAACATGTTAGCGCCTATCATCCCCCCTATGATGAATTATTGGTAGGGACATGGATAGGGGGCCGCAGTACAAACAAAGTCTACGATATCAAATAAACACAGTTGGTGGCGACTGGTGGCCCGCCCCGAGGTGAATTGATATTGTCATCGCCCCCTTAACACACGCGAGAGTATGTCTCCCCATAGAATTAGTACGTACTAATAATTGGCATGCATATGGCTCGCGCTCGCTCCTTTGTGCATGACGGGTCCATGGGATACGTAGGATGAACAATCCGTACGTACGTACGTATGCACCTGAACATACAGTGAACGAGATAGAAGACCCCGCAGGCGGCATCACAGCCAGAACGCATACATATAGCCGTACGTGATGTACGTGATGTATGTACGGTATGCCTGAACGCTTGATTGATGCAGCAACCCGCCCTATAGCAGCCCGACCCCCGGTAAACGACCAGTTACTGACCCCCGTCAAGTCCCACCCGTTTAACGGTCGGTAACTGGGGACCCCCCGTTACCTCCCGTTTACCTACGGATACCCCCCCCCCGGTTTACTGGGGGGGGGGCAGTAACTGCCCCAGAGTCATCGGGCTGCTCCCCCGTTAACCGCCTTCGTTTACTGCTGCCACCCTGGGCCCATTGTTTGCACGAATTCATCCCCTCCCATCATCTGGGATTCGACCACAGAATTGGGGTAGTGATAACCACCGGCAAGGTTGAACGAAGCAATTGCTGTGACACTGCCCTTGGTTAGTGATATCTATCTATCTGCCCCCTGCTGCTCAGCGCAGCCTGATTTCGTTCACCAAACCTGCTATAGCTGGTGGTTCCCTGGTGGTCGCTAGGCTCCCTCTGTAAGAAGCTGTGCGTACAATGTTGGACTGGACTAGACACCCTTGTCCACTGGTAGAGTGGGCACCAGGTCACCCCCTAAGATGTCCGTACTTGACATAACAACTCATCAGCTCTTGCACTTGTCGTTCTTGTAAGAAATCTCGCTTCCAAACAATTTTGTAAATGGCTTGTTAACGTTGCATGAAAGCCAAGGAAAGTGGCTTCGAGGTGTGGCGCCCAGGCAAGGCTCAGCCATTCAGCGGACGGAGCAAACGAGCTTCATACAGTATATGTTCCGAGCATACGCATAACCACATACATTCATCACTCGTTTTGCGGTTCATATAATAATTATAAGTTGTACGGCGTTACCAGATGGTGACGCCGTACACTGCCACCGCCCTGACAGCACCATCCCTACGCCACCCCAACAATCCACAGCAGTCGTTTCTGAGCACGGATGGCAGGGGGCGTGTGACATGGACCTTACACTGCAGGAGAGCAAACATACGCGAGCACGACGCCAGGCATCGTAGTCAAAACAGCGAGGCCGCGCGAAATTGACACCGAACAACAACCCCGTCATGCCAAGGCGTCAACCGCCGGGCGCCCAGGCCCCGCGACGAGTCGGCCCAACAGGGCAGACGCAGCAGGGCCAGTGACAAAACAGCTGCAAACCAATATACGGGGAAGAGGGGTGTAAGGTAGGGGCCTCTGTCCCCTCGCTCTCAACCAGGGAAGCGCGCCTGATCCCCCAGGATCGGTGACAGCTGTGTTCCCTCAAGGGATTGGGTGGAGGCCCATCCCGGCGGGCGGTCTGCGCCTTGCAGTCCGCTGTTCAACCTCCTCAAGTCTGCACCATCCGGCAGGCCTGCCCGCCCAGCTGAGCCAGAGCGAGGCATCTCGCACGCGTCAGGCCTTGCTGGGTCCGGGTATGCAGTCGGGCGCTCCATGATGGGGCTATGGTTTGCACAAGGCAGCACACCACCAGGTAAGCTTCCCTGTTGTACACCCCTTCCCATCACAAGCGGTCTTCGCCTATGAGTCCCGCTGCCATCTCCCACTGGTCTGGCCCGACCCTCCTCGGGCACCCACGGATCCCCCATGTGCCCGGAAGTGGGCTTTCCTATCCCCAAGCGCCTCGCGCTGCAATCTATCTATCAAGAGCCTACGTCTACTGCTGGCTGCACGCAGCGGATCCGGCCGTCCACCACCGATAGGATTGGGTGGTCCGGTCCCACCCGCTCCCATCCCCGTCTCGGTCGGCCTAGTCCTGCAAAGCTGGCCACCCGCTGCCAGAACTCCATGACCCCGCGGGTCCGCCTCAGCACGGATGGCGGGGGCGTGTGTTGGCCCCAGCACGGCATGACGCGTGTGTGCGTTGGGGGGCCCCCTGTTCCGATGCAACTCAGGCCAGTCACACCCTGCTGGTCGGCCCCAGCACGGATGGCGGGGGCGTGCGTGGGCCCCAGCACGGCATGACGCGTGTGTGTGTTGGGGTGAAGCCAGCAGGGTCCCCCGTTCCGATACAACTCAGGGGGGAGGGTCGTCTAATGGGAAATACACTGGCATTCTGTCCAGAGATCGGCGGTTCGAAGCCCTGTCCCCTCACCGCCGTGCGTTGGGGCCGGATTGTTAGTGCGTGTGGTGGCAGACGGTCGCTGATGAGCGACATGCGGTACCTGACGACGGGTAGTTCGTTTGTTCCAGATATAATCTATCGCGGCGGCGGCCATTCATCCTTCTGAATATGTCAAAATTAGCATCACACGACACGGCACGTAGCTGTGAACTTTCATTTCAAGACAGCGCTTGTCTTCCCCGCGATGTCGAGGTGTATGTGTCATAAAGGGGTGGATGCATGCGCCTCAGTGCCCTGCAGTGTCCGTCGTTTTTGCCGCAGGAGCGAGGGAAGAATGTGTGGTGTGGGGAAGTACGTACCATTAACATAGTCCCACGCAGGAATGAAGTGTGTATGAGACGTGTATGCGTTCGTTTGGCTGGCGGCGGAGGGATTGAGAATGCGGGGGAGCGAGTCATCGCATCCGTCGTCGAGGCGCTGGGTCGGTGTGTACGACGGGGTGAGCGTGGTGGAAGGAAACGACTGATGAAAACCAAGTCGCAGAAGCAAGAGATAGACAGATATGCAGTTAGGGCATCCGAAGCGGGATTCTTTGTTATTGCTGCTGTGGACATGGCAGGCATTTTAGGCCTGGCCGGGTGTTGCGCACGTGCTCTTACCGTACTTATACGGTCCGTACTCGACGCAGGTTCATACTACGGTCCGTACTCGCAGGTCCCTAGCAGGGTTTTCGGAGTGGAAACCTCTGCGCGCCCATCCAGAATCGAACTCACGACCTGACGAGGTCGCGGTCGTACGGAAAGAGTGCTGATACTCGATATCAATTGTAACACGGCGCAGCCAAAGGCTTCTCGAGATGCTGTGCAGCGTCATTGTTAGGGACTTATACTGTAACCCAGTGTTACAGGGCTTCTATCGGCGAGACGAGACTGCGGACCACTTGTCCTGCAATGCTGGTACTGCGGGTCTGTGTTTGCTGTTGTGCGCTGTGACCGAGAGCGAGGGATAGATAGCGTTTCGTTTTGTTTCGTGAGCGAACGATGATTGGTGAATCATCGGCCGTATCGACCCTCAGACCTCCTCTCGTCCGCAGCGTGCCTCCCCTACCTGGAGCTATGGCTGGAGCACGCAAAGGCAGGAAGAAATAAAGCGGGCGGTGCGGCTGAGGCTGTGTCCGTGTGTGTACACATACGGCATGTATGTTTGTCTGTAGCCCCGTTGTTTGCCGCTTTTGTGTGTATTTGTTTGTGTTCTGAGAATGTCGAGACGTCGGTCCTGGAGCAAGTGTGGTTTGTGAATCCTGGTGTTACAAGAGATGTTCTGCGTGAGTTGAAGCGGTTTGCGGCGCGCTAGAAACCGGTACATGGCTCTGCACGCTGACTCGAATTAAAGACGTGCTGCTCGCATGGATGGAGGACCTGGTGTGGTACGTAGTCGCCGGTCAATGAGTACCGGGACAAGAGTTAACAGCAACAGGGCGCGTGTCATTCCGTGGCATTACCCGTGGCACGTGGCATGGCGACACGAGGCGCGGCGATGGGTCCACAGAGCAGAGCACGCAGCAGGTTGGTGGACGGGCCCGCACGTCGATCGGTACCCGCCGTCGCTGTCGTCGCAGCAGCGAGGTGTGTGGTCACGGGCCGGGGTGGCGGCATCGAGGGTGCCCCGTGCGACCCCGGTCGGTATGGTGTCGTCAATGAGTAACGGAACAGCCACATTGGTTTCGTTGGTTGGTATGAAGAGTGGTCGCAGCGAGGTGTGTGGATACGGGCCCGGGGGGCGGTACGTAGATATGCCCTTGCGGCCCCGCAACGTGTCACAAGGCGGCGACTTCTTGATTGTCGGGTTACCATTTCGCATTGTCGAATCGGTTCGGTGCCTTTCATTTGCAGCCTCGCGGCGGCTGCAGCCACGGCATGCAGGTACACCGCACAAATTGCGCCGGTTCCTTGCTGAGCGGCGCGAACCCGACCTCGTTCTGTAGGACCTTATCCCCGACGTCTCGCCTCCCTCCACATGATGAGGGCCAGCACATACTATATTATTTGCGCCGGCGGATCTCATCACTTACTTGCCTGGGAATTCATGCCGCAGCAGCGAGCGGATGAAGAGCGGCAGGCGATCGGAGCGAGTTCTGGGAAGGTCCGAGGCGGGCAGGCAGGCAGTTGTAGCAGGGCTGTGGCGCCCGCGCGCTCGCGATCGACCTGTCGTGCCGCGTTGCGATGCCGTCCCTAGATAGGCTGGGCCGATCTATCAGAACCTCAAACCAAGCAACGGACAGAAGCAACGCCTGGGCGGCAGGGTAAGCAGCCTACTGAGGCCTGGTCTCCCATCTGCGCGGCAGCCTGAGACACGGTCGGTATTATTATTGGACCTACCATTGGGAAGCAACGCAACCACTGAGCCAGACTGAGCAAGGAAGGCGCCTGGAGCTATAGCTTGCTTGGGCCGTCGAGCAACGACGCAACCGCCGCTAGATGGGTAAAGCAAGGCACCACAAGGAGCTCGAGGCAGCCGGCGAGCAGCGCGGGGGCGACAGGCTAGCCCGGCAGACCAGCTAGGCACACCGCACACATTCCAAGGTACGTGGAAATCGCCCCACAAACCCAACCTAGCTACCCGTTACATACATACGGCGCTTCTGATTCCTTCTTCCGACGCCTGCAAGCCGGAACGGAGTCGTCGCTGAAGTAAACGCGCCGAAGGCAAGCCTGGCACGTGACACCGCGCCGCCGCACCAAGCACGCGTCCTGCAGGCAACCGCATACCTATCTATCTATCTCGCAACGAGTCCTCGTCCCCAGGTGTCCCGGGTCGGGTAAATACCTATCTCGCAACCATGCAGGGTCGCGGTTGGTTTGTCTGAGGGGGGGCTTCGGGGGCAATTCGAGAGGTATCGCGGTGCCCCGCCGCGCGGCCTGTAGCACCGCCCGCCGCCGCGCGCGTCGGTCCTCCCTCCGAGGGAAGGACGGTATACAGCAGCTGGCATTATTGAACCATTCCACGACGGACGGTATACAGCTGTCGCTGTCATTGAACCATTCCATGCCATTCCATTCCTCGCTCGCGCTCGTCGCCTGCCCGGCAGCAGGTCTATCTTCGGTCTAGCTCAAAGATTCGTTCAAGCCGCACGAGTCCTTGTCGTCCCCGGGTGTCCTTCATTCTCTGTCCCCGCCGAGTACCCCATGGGTGAGAGCATATTGCGCGCGTGCGGTCGTACATCGTAAGTAGATTGTATGTCGTACGTCCTTGTTAGGAACACGCTGTCACCGGGGGGGGTGGGGGAGGAAGAGGTCGCTGTGCCCCGGCGCCGCGCTTTCTTGATTGACGTAAGGGGGATGTGCTTCCGCGCCGCTATCGCAATACGGTCGCCTCCAGTTGATGACCCACGGGTCGCACGTACGCCCACCGCCGCACGGCTGGGAGCACACCGGGAGCGCCACGCACGCCGTCATGCATGATGAGTCCGACTCATCAGCAGTCGGGAGAAAGGGGGGGCACCTCCGCATGGTGACCTGGCCCAGGCTGGACTGGGGCTGGGGCCGGGGCTCCTCCGCTCCGTTTCCATTCCTGCTGCAGCGGCTTCGTTCTGGAAACTGGGACGGTGACTAAGAAGACCCCGACAGAAGCGGGGCTGTGCGCAAAATAGGCGGGGATTGGTAATGCATGTACGGCAGGTAACACGCGCACCGGGGGAACTGGGCAGATAGGGCGGCATCTGGTGCGTGCTGTCCGGGTCGGCGATGATACGTATCTCGGCGGCACGGAATGGACGGCGGCAGCGACGCCCATCTATCCTTGTCAACAACGTTGCCCCATCCAATCTACCTCGCCCGCCCATTTTGATCAATCGGTCGCTGTTCCGCTCATCACATCCTGTACGACACGTGTCCGTGCGCCGTACATGGCGGCCCCCCTGCGGTCACGCACGCACTCGCGGGTGGACATCTCTTGGAAATATCGTCTCCATTTCTGCCCATACAGCTGCCTACGGAGAGGACCTGGGTAATCAGATCTTCGTGACACTGCGGCGGGGCGAGGAGTGGCCGCCCAAGACGGTGGACGTGAGGTGCGACGACGGACTTGTCTCGCTCCGACCTCCGAGTGTCGTCGTTGTCCCCGCCTGCCCGTGCGTGTCCGATCGATGTACCCCAGCCGGCCCTGGAATGAACCTTGGTTGCTTGCTCCCGTGCAACGAACGGTCGGGTTTTATTTCTTCATTCCCTGCTGCCTCGCTACGGCCTCCGGTGGCCTGTCCTGATGACATTTCCTGTCCTGGCCTGCCCTTGCCTGCCCGCCTCACCCTCCGCTCGCTGTCACGCAGGGTGCGCTACGAGCAGACCATTTTTGCCGTCCAGGGCAGCAGCTGCTTCACGGCGACGGCGTTGCGCGGCACTGGGGAACAAAGCGGGTGTCGGTGCAGGCGCAGCAGGCAGGGGTTTGGCCTCCACCAGGGTGGCTATCTTATTTTGCAGAGTATCTACGGCCGGAGATACTCCTTGCCCAATCGTGCTGAAAGTATCTGTCGGAGGGAGCTTTTGCCGGCATTTTATCTACTCAAAAGGGGCTTTTCCCCGTGCGAGAGGCCATGAGTATCTAAAACCCCATTTTCCCACCGAGGGAAAGTATCTATCAAAACGCAAGATTTTCGGCCGAATATATATTTATATTTTAAGATGGCCACCCTGGCCTCCACTTGCTCCTTGGTGACGCCACCGTGGGTGCAATCAGGGCAGATCCAGGTGCCCTTCGGAACAGTCTTGAATGGTGGCCGCAGGCAGTACGTGTGCCAGCCAGAGCCACATGAGTCACACAAGAGCATCAAGTGTTCGTTCCTTGTCAGGAAAGCCACACACCTCACACGCCAGATCAACTGGCGGCTTGGCTAGCCGAGGGTCGATGACAGGGTCTAGGTCAGGCAGGTGACACGGTGCGAGGTTCTGCACATGCTCCTTGCGCTGGGAGCCGCAGCGCCCCTGCAGCGTGGCTACACCAGCGGGTGTTACCTCAATGACACGGAGCACGCACGCTGTCACGCGTGGGCAGTTGCAGAGTGCTCGTGCGGTTGCGCTCCAGCACGTACACGTAGTCTCCTGGTTCAAAACGTGCAAATCGTGGCTTATAGCCTCTTGCCCTCACGCGCGCATAGCGGTGTGTGTCGCGATGTTGGGCGATAAGGAGGTTCCCGCCCGCGGCGGGGATGTGTGTCTGAAATGCTTGCGCACGGTCAATGAGGAATTCGTAAACATTCTTAGGGTTGTCAAAATCCAGCGCTTCCTTGCAGCGCTCACGAACGGCCGGCGGAACTACCGGTTCAACCCCGTACAACATGTAGTAGCGAAATTTCGAGCGCGAGCTCCAAAAACTCTACCTGCGGAGAAACAAGGGCAAGCCGGTGAATGGGATCACGGATACAGACCCAATCGGATGGGTGCCACAACAGGGACCCCTAACCGTCGAGCATTGTGCCCTCCTGCTGAGGCTCCCCACCCTTCGGGGACTCATCCAGAGGGTGCCCGACGCGCAACGACCTCATGGGCCACCAAGACTGGCCCGAGGGGGCACCAACCGAACATGGGTTCGCCATTACGCAAGCTCTGTTCGGGATGCAGGACAGAGTGGCCCGCATTATAGCCCAGACACGAAAGCGAGTGGACGCTGACCCGCCCCCGAGTAAGCAAAAACGGACCGGGAGACATAGCTGACCGACCCACCGTACATACTTCACGGTCGCCTGGCAGAGGACCCTCATACCCAAGGGGGCGCTTCCGCTCTACGAAGCCCACAATTACACACCGCGCGACCTGCGGCCATACACCACAGGAGATGATGGGGAAGGTGGCATGCTAGATGTTGAATGGGAACCAACGGAAGAGGAGGAAACCAGGCTCGCGTCGCAAGACACATGGGACACCCTGCTATCAGAATACAACCATAGACGAGAACACGGCATAGAACATGAGCCCGGGCGAGTTAACCAGGCGCAAGATCAACACCTGACGGACGAACAAAGACAGGGGCGATGGGAAGAAGAGTGCTACCAGACCACCCGAGGACAGCGGACCCTTAGGAGGTACGTGGAGATCGACACCGAAGCACGGAACCCGGAGATGGACATACACCCGACTGGCAAATACACAATCCAAATAGGCAAGCACAATTGCGCGCCGGGCACTCATTGGAGAGGGTAATGTCAGGGAGAGCCCCGATGGTGGAGAGCCCCGATGGTGGACCTAAAGACATGGAACGTTATAATTTAAATTGATGTATCGTTTGCATGTAAGAGCATGGCGGTTTGCGTGCTGAGCAGAGAGGCGAGATGTGAGCATGCTCAGTACCGGCCAGCCGGTATTAATTCGTGAGCATGCTCATGACCGGCTGGCCGGTTGCTCCCCTAGCTGCCGCCGGCTGTAACATACCTATCCGCGCAAGCAGGCAGGAGCTGAAACACAACGTCCTAATTAGTCCCACTTAGGGTGCGACCAAAAAACCCCGATTAAGGATGCGCGAGCCGTCGTAACGAATGCGGCCACTGAACGAGTACGGCAGTGTACGAAAGTGACCCGAATGAAGGTCCCTTTAACAATTAGGACGTATTGAACGATTAACGATACGATTACGGAGAAGGAAGTGTAATGAGCCTTGCCCCTTACAGGAGCATGCGTGGCTGCGTGCTGGCCAGGGATGGAACGAACCCACCCTAACCCATACGCCATCGTACATATCCATGCTTATCAATCAAAATACACACCATGTACGCAATGTACGCTTTCGTTGCATGCGTCGATCGATCTGCTTGTCACAGTAAGGGGGTCAACCGGCCAGCCGGTCGTGAGCATGCTCACGAATTAATACCGGCCGGCCGGTACTGAGCATGCTCACACCTCGCCTCTCTGCTCAGCACGCACACGGCCATGCTCTCGTATCCTAACGATACATCTACTCAAATTATATGGTTCCATGCCTTTAGGTCCGCCATCGGGGCCCTCCCGGAGCCCATGCAAGCTGCCATCGGCCCGCCGGTCGTGAGCATGCTCAGGCTCCGCCCAGGGAGTCGGGTGCCTGCTCCGCACGCACACGGCCATGCTCTCGTATCCTAACGATACATCTATTCAAATTATATGGTTCCATGCCTTTAGGTCGTGCGGGTCATTCGCAAGACCCTATTTCGCATGACGTTTGCGCAGGCGCCGGCGGCTGCGCAGAAGCGGACCAGTCGGACCGCACTATGGAGACGTCATCGCTGGCGGCTCGCATAGCCGCGGGGGCGGACCAGGGTGAGTACCGAAACGCCTCGCCGTGTCGTAGCGTGCGGGTCATGTTCATCCTGTCAGACGGACTGCGCAATTTGAGCCAGCACAAGCAGCGAGGTCGGGCAGGTTGATCATTCCGGTTGATCATTCGCAAGACCCTATTTCGCATGACGTGTGTGCAGGTACCGAAACGCCTCGCCGGGTAGGAGGCCCGCGCCGTTTGATCATTCAGTTTTGCCACAAACATACTTTGGGTTCTTTCGTCAGGGTCGGTGATATTGCCGCCCTTCGCCGGCCACCGTGTGATACGTACGGGGTACAGTGGCTGCGAGAGTTTGGAAACGTACATACAGCATGTGAACCCAACCTCCGCCCTACACAGGCGCCAATGAGTCAATTCTGCCCCGCCTCCGAGATCCAGCTGGGCTGCTTCAAGCCTCAGCGTCTGGTAATGATGCCGACACGCTGCGTGCTGTCAGAGAGCTACAGACTGTTCAACGGTAAAGTTGATGTTGAAGCAGCCCAGAGCGGCAAATATTTAACATCTGCGAAATAACCGCTTGCAGGCGAGCTTGTTCCCGGAATGTCTGTCCGAGAATCGGTAACGTTCATGCACGGGCGCTGGGTTCAGCTTGAGGTGCGTGTCTTGCTTCCGCGCCAGGCAAGTATGGAACTATGACTGTGTTGCCCATGTGTATCTCACACAGAACACTCTCGGTGGCGGTGGTGGCGACGGAGGGATGTACGGGACCCTGACGCCCAAGTCGACTGCCGTCGTCTGTAATTTTGGAGGCCGTGTATACTCAGTGTCACGACTGTGTATCACACGGCCGTGTATGCAAAAATACCCGGATAGGCTATTATCCGAGGGTGTAGACACGGTCGAATATATCCGGTGCGTGTTGACACTAGGATATATCCCATCGTGTCAACATGGCATGGATATACACTGGCCGTGTTAACCTGGCCTGGATATACACTAGGCGTGTTTACACGGGCCGGGCTATACACTAGGCGTGTTTACACGGGCCGGGCTATACACTAGGCGTGTTCGCACTCCTGGCGCTACTCACTGGCCTGTGCACCTCTAGCGTCCTTGTGGACGCCGGGGCTGGGCTTGGAAGACCACTCGTGCACGCGATCCTTCTTGGTTTACAAGCTGCGTGGGGTTTCGAGCTGCTGCTCAGCAGAGTGGAGTCGACCGCGTTCTTCCGAATGCAGTTCACGAAAGAGTTCGGTCACAAGTTCGGTAAGTGCATTGAGCAGCAAGCAAGCGTGCTGGCGCGAGTAATAACGACTGCCCTCCCTGACAGGACCCGATGCCGCCAGGTATGTCGACTCCAGGTGGCCCACTTTTATTCATGCGGACATCAGCAGCTTGCCCCTGGATGCATTAGAAAACACAACTCACCTCTACAGCTTCTGGCAGGGCTGGGCTGCGTCAGATCAGGCAGAGTTGGCTAAACGAGTGAATGCCAGTAAACGCCTTCAGGTAATTAAACGAAATGATCCCCGCAATGTTGGTACCGTTGACAGTAGCTGTTGCAATTATGTGCAGGGCCTGGCGCTAATCCAGAGTGGCGGCACAGAACGGATCCTGGCAGACCTGAAGGCCGTCGGCTTCACGGGGCTGCAACTAGTAGCCGTTTGCAGGAACATTAAGATGTCGGGGAAAGGCTCCTTCTCGGCGTACATTTTTCGCAAAGGCTGATGTTATGGAGCACAAGGCATGGGTGTCGGTGCCCCTTTACGTAATGGTGGTGTTAACTAACACCGGTAGGTTGCTTTTCGAGCGCCATTGCATTTTTTGGAAATGGGTGATGTAGTTCATGACAGTGCATCAGAGCCGGTTCCGCAATACTAGCATGGCTGGGGGCAACGTGGCACGTGCGTCCAGCTCCCATGTAGCGCTGAGCATGGGTGCAACACCCTGAGCATGCTCACGACCGGCGAATGGTTGCCGGTCTTATACTACTCTTTTTTATCTTTTTTTCCTTTTCTTGTTGTTTGTTGAGGTTCGTGGTCGATGAGCATCCTGGCTCGTCTGGGCCTTACGAGCTCAAGAAGCTTGTAACATCATCTACATCATCATAATAAATGAAACTTCGTACATTACCCCGATGGTGGACCTAAAGACATGGAACGTTATAATTTTACCCAGTGTACCCTTTGGATACGAGAGCATGGCGGTTTGAATGCGGAGCAGGCACCCGACTCCCTGGGCGAGCCTGAGCATGCTCACGACCGGCGGGCCGACGGTAGCGTTCATGTGCTCAGGGAGAGCCCCGATGGGGGACCTAAAGACATGGAACGTTATAATTTTACCCAGTGTACCCTTTGGATACGAGAGCATGGCGGTTTGAATGCGGAGCAGGCACCCGACTCCCTGGGCGAGCCTGAGCATGCTCACGACCGGCGGGCCGACGGTAGCGTTCATGTGCTCAGGGAGAGCCCCGATGGGGGACCTAAAGACATGGAACGTTATAATTTTACCCAGTGTACCCTTTGGATACGAGAGCATGGCGGTTTGAATGCGGAGCAAGCACCCGACTCCCTGGGCGAGCCTGAGCATGCTCACGACCGGCGGGCCGACGGTAGCGTTCATGTGCTCAGGGAGAGCCCCGATGGGGGACCTAAAGACATGGAACGTTATAATTTTACCCAGTGTACCCTTTGGATACGAGAGCATGGCGGTTTGAATGCGGAGCAGGCACCCGACTCCCTGGGCGAGCCTGAGCATGCTCACGACCGGCGGGCCGACGGTAGCGTTCATGTGCTCAGGGAGAGCCCCGATGGGGGACCTAAAGACATGGAACGTTATAATTTTACCCAGTGTACCCTTTGGATACGAGAGCATGGCGGTTTGAATGCGGAGCAGGCACCCGACTCCCTGGGTGGAGCCTGAGCATGCTCACGACCGGCGGGCCGACGGTAGCGTTCATGTGCTCAGGGAGAGCCCCGATGGGGGACCTAAAGACATGGAACGTTATAATTTTACCCAGTGTACCCTTTGGATACGAGAGCATGGCGGTTTGAATGCGGAGCAAGCACCCGACTCCCTGGGCGAGCCTGAGCATGCTCACGACCGGCGGGCCGACGGTAGCGTTCATGTGCTCAGGGAGAGCCCCGATGGGGGACCTAAAGACATGGAACGTTATAATTTTACCCAGTGTACCCTTTGGATACGAGAGCATGGCGGTTTGAATGCGGAGCAGGCACCCGACTCCCTGGGCGAGCCTGAGCATGCTCACGACCGGCGGGCCGACGGTAGCGTTCATGTGCTCAGGGAGAGCCCCGATGGGGGACCTAAAGACATGGAACGTTATAATTTTACCCAGTGTACCCTTTGGATACGAGAGCATGGCGGTTTGAATGCGGAGCAGGCACCCGACTCCCTGGGCGAGCCTGAGCATGCTCACGACCGGCGGGCCGACGGTAGCGTTCATGTGCTCAGGGAGAGCCCCGATGGGGGACCTAAAGACATGGAACGTTATAATTTTACCCAGTGTACCCTTTGGATACGAGAGCATGGCGGTTTGAATGCGGAGCAGGCACCCGACTCCCTGGGTGGAGCCTGAGCATGCTCACGACCGGCGGGCCGACGGTAGCGTTCATGTGCTCAGGGAGAGCCCCGATGGGGGACCTAAAGACATGGAACGTTATAATTTTACCCAGTGTACCCTTTGGATACGAGAGCATGGCGGTTTGAATGCGGAGCAGGCACCCGACTCCCTGGGCGAGCCTGAGCATGCTCACGACCGGCGGGCCGACGGTAGCGTTCATGTGCTCAGGGAGAGCCCCGATGGGGGACCTAAAGACATGGAACGTTATAATTTTACCCAGTGTACCCTTTGGATACGAGAGCATGGCGGTTTGAATGCGGAGCAGGCACCCGACTCCCTGGGCGAGCCTGAGCATGCTCACGACCGGCGGGCCGACGGTAGCGTTCATGTGCTCAGGGAGAGCCCGATGGGGGACCTAAAGACATGGAACGTTATAATTTTACCCAGTGTACCCTTTGGATACGAGAGCATGGCGGTTTGAATGCGGAGCAGGCACCCGACTCCCTGGGTGGAGCCTGAGCATGCTCACGACCGGCGGGCCGACGGTAGCGTTCATGTGCTCAGGGAGAGCCCCGATGGTGGACCTAAAGACATGGAACGTTATAATTTTACCCAGTGTACCCTTTGGATACGAGAGCATGGCGGTTTGAATGCGGAGCAGGCACCCGACTCCCTGGGCGAGCCTGAGCATGCTCACGACCGGCGGGCCGACGGTAGCGTTCATGTGCTCAGGGAGAGCCCCGATGGGGGACCTAAAGACATGGAACGTTATAATTTTACCCAGTGTACCCTTTGGATACGAGAGCATGGCGGTTTGAATGCGGAGCAGGCACCCGACTCCCTGGGTGGAGCCTGAGCATGCTCACGACCGGCGGGCCGACGGTAGCGTTCATGTGCTCAGGGAGAGCCCCGATGGTGGACCTAAAGACATGGAACGTTATAATTTTACCCAGTGTACCCTTTGGATACGAGAGCATGGCGGTTTGAATGCGGAGCAGGCACCCGACTCCCTGGGCGAGCCTGAGCATGCTCACGACCGGCGGGCCGACGGTAGCGTTCATGTGCTCAGGGAGAGCCCCGATGGGGGACCTAAAGACATGGAACGTTATAATTTTACCCAGTGTACCCTTTGGATACGAGAGCATGGCGGTTTGAATGCGGAGCAGGCACCCGACTCCCTGGGTGGAGCCTGAGCATGCTCACGACCGGCGGGCCGACGGTAGCGTTCATGTGCTCAGGGAGAGCCCGATGGTGGACCTAAAGACATGGAACGTTATAATTTTACCCAGTGTACCCTTTGGATACGAGAGCATGGCGGTTTGAATGCGGAGCAGGCACCCGACTCCCTGGGCGAGCCTGAGCATGCTCACGACCGGCGGGCCGACGGTAGCGTTCATGTGCTCAGGGAGAGCCCCGATGGGGGACCTAAAGACATGGAACGTTATAATTTTACCCAGTGTACCCTTTGGGTACGAGAGCATGGCCGTGTGCGTGCGGAGCAGGCACCCGACTCCCTGGGCGAGCCTGAGCATGCTCACGACCGGCGGGCCGACGGTAGCGTTCATGTGCTCAGGGAGAGCCCCGATGGTGGACCTAAAGACATAGAACGTTATAATTCAAATTGATGTATCGTTTGCATGTAAGAGCATGGCGGTTTGCGTGCTGAGCAGAGAGGCGAGATGTGAGCATGCTCAGTACCGGCCGGCCGGTATTAATTCGTGAGCATGCTCATGACCGGCTGGCCGGTTGCTTCCCTAGCTCCAAGCGTCATGCATAGTGCGTTATGCTGCCTGTTAAGGCAACACGATAGAGCACCGATTGGAGCGTTGTCCTCGTCGTCTTCAATAATGATTTTCAGACTCTTATATGCTCCATATGTGTGCCATACGTGCGCACAGAAGCACTCGAGCGAACCCGCCCAGCAACTTACCCTACAACTAATATTTCCACCTACTTTGCGAGGCAATTGCATGGATACTTTGTTGATAGCTATATTACGCAGATTTCACACAGTATTTGCGTGCTTACTGTTCGTCATATCGTCCGCCGTGCCTTACAGGCCTTATACGTAAATCCTTATCCTTTTATCAACCTCTGTCCCACACAAACCCATTTAGCTCCATTTTATACAAAACGTCGATACTAAGTTCAAGGAGATCATCTATAAATACGTGTTTGGGCAGTCATTTTGTTGCTGCACCAAGCAATGGGGAACTGCCCTATGACAAGCTGTCTTAGCGGCCGCACGAAGGTAATTGTGTGTTCCTTACCGATCGCAAACTAATGTGAATATTTTCATGTGCATCTTCACCGCACATTCTTTAACAACTCCAACACATCGACGGATTTGATTTGTTGTTACGCATGCGTACAAGTGGGTATCGATGGCTGCTGGCGACTGTCCCATGCATGCATATTATTGAGCGCAGGTTGGTGATGATACACCAACTTCACCAGTCAATCCTGCAACAAAGGAGGAGAAGGAGGAGGCACTCATCAGAGCGGCGCGTGAAACGTCGAGTGCACCGCTGCCCTCATCATCATCAGGGACTGTTACAGCAGCAGGCACTGCTCCAGGCGCTGCTACCAGCAGCCAGGAGGTGCCAGCAAATGATTCTGAACCAATAGCAAATGATTTGCCGGATCAGCAGCCAAGGGGTAACCTACCGAACTTGGTGGAGGATGAACATCAAGAGCTGCAAAGGCAGATGCTCGAGCTGCAGCAAGAGGAGCAGAAGGTGCATGAAGAAGAGCAGGAGTTGCAGCTGCTGCAACTCAAGGTGCAACTGCAGAATCGGAAGCTTGAGGTGCAGCAGAAAAAGCAAGACATGGAGCAACAGAAGCAAGATTTGCAAAAGCAGGAGCAGGAGCTGCTGCAGCTGCAGCAACAGGTGCAGCAGCAGAAACAGCAGCAGCAGCAGCAACAACAGCAGCTGCAGCAGCAGCAACAGCAGCTGCAGCAGCAGCAACAGCAGCTGCAGCAGCAGCTGCAACAGCAGCTGCAGCAGCAGCTGTTGCAACAGCAGCTGCAGCAGCAGCAGCTGCTGCTGCAGCAACGACAGCAATTGCCACTGTCATCAGGAGGTTTTCCAGCAGGCTGCAGCAACTGGGGAGGAACAGGCCAGCAGGTACGGTCGGTGGGGATTTTCATTAATGCGCAGGCCTAAGAAGAATTTATACTTCTCTTATTACACGCAGGCGTCCTAGCAATAATGTTTTAATTATGCGCGCATTTATACATGCACTCCATGCAAATATGGTAAATATTCAAGTAGTACTATCCCGCGAGATAGAAGTAGTATCCAACAAGAGCTCGCTAGCTCAAAACTTGAGTTGTAAGATATAAAATAACAGCAATTCATTGGGAGCGCAGAAGTAGCTGAAGCCATAAGGAGGGGGCTGGGGATTCAAGATATATGTCGTTAGGTCACAGAGGTGGACGAGCGAGTACGCCCGGTACCCAATATGGCATCATTAGCCTTACTTGAATCGTGACAGGAGGTCATGGTCTGCCACTCTGCCATTGGAGAGAGAATTTTCAACTTATTAACGTGCAGCCCCTCCGGCAAATATTATTAACATATTTTATTGAATGAATGAATGAACGTTACAGGGATCACCGGTGTATACCAGGGCAAAGGCCCCACCGCCAATTGCAAGGCGGCAGCAGGACACCACACGCACCTCAACGCCGCACCCAAAAACACACCGAGCCATGACCCCACCCAGCCAGACACCGAAGCAAGCAGAGGCGTGCAGCGGGGCAACACTACCAAAGGGATAGGCACAGCAGAGGGCAGAATCCCCAGAAGTGGATAAAGCCAAGCACAGGCAGGGGAGGTTGCCCACACAGGCACCCCATCACCCAGCTACCACCACCCCTGAGGCACCCAACGCAGCACCCTCTCGAGGTCTTGGAAGACCCACGCCTGGCTCGTGACACTGCCCAGCGACTGCTAGTGGAGTAGCCCGCATCAGAAGAAATACCTAGGCCAAGAAATAATATACCAACGGGAGCCCTGCCTCCTACCCAATCTGAGGGCAGGCCAGGTCCCCAACTTGAGCCCCGGGTCGGATAACCCGAAAACAACCAGTTAGAGGGCGGGGAACCCGTGCCTCGTCCCTCATCAGGAGCAGGCCCCGCACACCGCAAGACGCCCCCGACACTTTCAAGAAAGGGTGGAAGGGGCCCACCGAGGTCCATCCACGTCTCGGGAGTCCCAACTGGGCAAACCCGTGGAGGCGCCCCCAAAAGTTAGCGATTGCGCGCCGCTCTCCTTGCTCTGCCAATTCCGGTCCCGGCCGTACAGCCGTACCCTGCCCAGGTGCTGACCGCCGCAGGGCGGCCGCCATAAATCGGCGACCAGTCTCCATGGCCGCGATCGCGGCCAACACCACCACATCCCATACACATTGCTCCACGGGTGGCGGGGGTTCCGCCAGCCAGACATGCGTCCTCCGTAACCGCGCCCCTAGGCGCGATTCCATCTGACCCACGACCGCCTACCTGGGCCAACCGGCACGACCAGAAATGGTTATTTTATTGTTGTTGCGCATTTATTTTCCAAAAAAATGCACAATGGTCCCTTGTAATATACATGTATACCTACCTGACCGTCCCCAGCATGAGTAATGACTGATTACATACCTGACGGCCCCCTGGATGGCATT
Organism: Eudorina sp. 2006-703-Eu-15; assembly: GCA_003117195.1. Classification (NCBI taxonomy): domain Eukaryota; kingdom Viridiplantae; phylum Chlorophyta; class Chlorophyceae; order Chlamydomonadales; family Volvocaceae; genus Eudorina; species Eudorina sp. 2006-703-Eu-15. Next base: position 486,732 of record BDSI01000062.1, on the reverse strand, counting down.
GCCCTCGCTCCGTCCTTGCTTACTTCGTTACCGCCCTCAGCATGGGGGTGCCGCCTGGAACCAAGGTGGAAACATGGGCCAACCTGGCCGGTGTACGGCGACGACGAGGGAAGGCCGTCAGTGCCTCCACGGAAGCCCCCAGAATCCATACACGACGTACTGGTGCACCGTCCCAGGAGAGTTCGGAGCTCGAAGTCTTTGCAAAAAGCATATGGTCAAGTTGAACGCACAGCAGGTGTAGCAGGTGATGGGCGCCTAGCTAGTTCCCGACCGACCCTGCTGTATGTGCGCGAATGCAGGTGGGGCGGGGAGCGAGGGCACCGACAGCGGGTCTTATTCCGTGACCGTTAGTGCTCCCGCCTGCATGGTGCGTGCGTGGCACGCACGCAGCTAGCAGCGGCCATGCATAGGCTCATCAGCGAGCGAGCTAGCCTCACCACTGCACGGCCGCCCTTGCCACATGTATCCATCCATCAACCCACGCGCGCGTGGGTCTCCCGCCAGCGTAAAGTCCAATATTCCCTGAATGATAGATGTTGTTAGTCCTTGATGACCTTCGTAGTAGTACTTGCGCCTACCGCCGGCCTCGCTCGATAGATCTCCCCACATGCTTGGTCGCCTGCGTGCGTGCGTGCTCGGAGATACAGATAAGTAACGTACGTACTTAATCTTCGGCGGTTAGGCAGCAGGGATGAAGGGGCCGTCGGGAGGCCTGGCTATCAACGAACTGCACTTGTCGGCTGGCTAGCTTACTTGGAGGACTGCTGGGAGTTGCGCGCGAGCAAATGGGGGCGGCGGGATCGATGGCGGATTTGATTGCGTCAGTGTGCGTGTGGGTGCGTGCGTGGGTGTGAGTGTGCGTGGGTGTGGGTGTACGTATTTGTTCCTTTGGGAATCACAGAACATACTTATCTTCGTATGTAGGTGTGTGCTGTCGTCAACCTTTTTGGTATTGATGGTGGCGTGCTTTCGTCGTACCCGCATGTATACATGCGTGTTGAATAAGAATCACGAATGGTACGCCGGGCATAACTCTATCTGGCGTGTGTTGAGGTGGGGGCAGAGACGATGAGGCGCATTATTCGAGCCGTACGTGTATGCGTGTATTCGTGTTGAACAAGAGCCGTGACACTCAGTCGCAACACTCATCAGTTGACCAGCGAGCAATCGATCGGTTTATGTGCGTGTGTGATGAGAGAGTTTTATTATTATTTAAGGAACGTGCGCCGACTGTGCCGCATGAACCAAGGGCGATGTGCCCCCGTCGCCAGCAGCCAAGCAAGCGACCGTAAGCAAGTAAGGCCGCCGAGCGGGCCAGTCCTCACGCATGCAGCGGATGGAACGGCCACGCAGTAACTCCATCACAACCGTTGCCAAAAGTTGCGTGCTTCCTTCGGCCGTCGTCGCACACGCATGGCACAAGCGTGGATGGGGTCGGTGGAGATGATGATCGATGCCCGTATGAACCGGCGGCCGTATCATATGTATGCGGCGGGCGGGGAGCGGCGTACAATCGCTGACTTCTGGGGTCGCCTTCATGGGTTTGCGCAGGTGGGCCTCCCGCGACGTGGATGGACCTTGGTGGGCCCATCCCACCCATTCTTGAGATTGTCGGGGGGAGTCTTGCGTTGTGCGGGGCCTGCTCCTGACTGCTGAGGCACGGGCGCCCCGTCCTCGATCTATCTGTTTGCTACGGGTGATCACCTGCCCCGCGGGGCCCAAGTCGGGGACCTGGTCTGCCCTCAGCTATTGTAGGAGGCCGGACTTCCGTTGATATTTTGTTGCTTGGTCACATAAAGTGTTTCGTTTGGATGCGGGTTACTCCACTTGCAATCGCTGGACAGTGTCACGAGCCAGGCGTGGGTAGGTGTTCCAAGAATTGAGAGGGTACAGCGCTGGGTGCTTCAGGGGTGGTGCGTGGTAGCTAGCTGGGCAATGAGGTGCCTGTGTGGGCGACCTTCCCCGTGCTTGGCTTTATCCACTTTTGGGGACCCCGCCCTTCGTTTGCTGTGCCTATCCCTTCAGGTAGTAGTGTTGCCCCGCTGTGCGCCTCTGCTTGTTTCGTTCGGTGTCTGTCTGGGTGGGGTCATGACCCGGTGTGTTTTTGTTTGCGGCGATGAGGTGTATGTGAAGGTGTCTTGCCACCTTGCTTGTCGGTGGGGCCTGCTGGGGCTTGCCCTCGCTGTTTTACACCGTTGATCCCTTTGGGGTCCGCTGTAACGTTCATTCATTCATATGCCCAAAGCAACACCCCTGCAGCTGCGGCACCGATGTCGACCGAGGCACAAACATTATTGTTCCTGGGGGCCAACAATCGCTCTTAGGCGCGCAACCAACCGTGAGCGATTATTGTCCAGTTCTCCAGCCACCCGTCACAGGGTAACATATGCCTCAGCAGCAGGCAATCGCAAAGCCAACACCACAAATACGGTACATCCGACGACCCCAATCTCAACAGTCAACCCATCCACGCATGCATGCAGCGGTAGGGCATCAGTGTAACAATCGGCGGTGCACCCGTGTCCGTCCGTCCGTCCGTGCACACGTAGGCGGCGGTCCATTGTTACTTCAGGCCCTACTAATCCGCCAACTGCAAGAGCATCGCCACCTACCTCCCCTCCTATCTATCCTATCCGTTCCCAGCGCAGCCTCCCTTGAGGGAGGCCAGATTGCCTCGATCACCAGCATCGAGCACCCAGTAGCTAGTCACTTTAACGAATGAACGAATGAACGAACGGTGTGTGTGCCTCCATCAGTGTACGTATGTGTGCGTGAGATGCGTGCTACGGTTCGATCCCTGCGCTACGCTGATTAAACCCGCGCGCACATACCGTACATGCACATCGATTGGGCCGGCGGGTGCGTGGATTATGTGCCTGCGATGAAGTAGCTAGTCCGAGCCCGGTGCAAGGCGACGTTCGCACCGCTGGATCGGATGGGCGCGTCCGTCCGATGGAGGCCGCCGTATACAATTATAAGTGGCGGATGGGGCAACAGGCATATGCATCCTATCCGGCCCAAGATGACCTCAACACCGCAAACGAACCCAACCCGTCCACATCCATCCAACGCTCACATCTACACTGTAGATTGACCATCCTCCGCTTCATGGTGCTGATTCATTCGCGAACGCATTATTGAGTTCGCGGCGCCTCGCGCCAGTGGCTGGTATGAACATGCGAACGTACAGCCGTTCGGCCGCATGGCCGTCTCACGACGTCCCCACGAGCCCCAGCAGGAACTGCGCCAGGAAGCTCCGGAAGGTGGCCGCGTGGCCCTTGGTGGCGGGAATGAGGTGGCCGCACTGGTGGCACAGCAGCCGCCGCCGGCCGCCCTCGCAGCTGAACGCCGACGCCAGCACCTCGCTCTGACGCGGAGGAATCTGCCGGTCGCCGGCGGGGGCGGCGGCGGCGGCGGCGGGGGCAGCCGCCGCGGCTCCGCCGGCTCCGCCGGCGACGGCTCCGCCGCCGCCGCCGTCACCGCAGTTGCTGCCGTACACGTGCAGCGAGGGCAGCTCCAGGGGACCCACCGCCGCCAGCAGCGCCCGGTGTTGGGGTACGGGTGAGGGGAAGCCGGATGCGAGGATGGCGAAGCGGAAGCCAAAGTCGCAGCCGTTCCCTGTTGCGGAGTCAGAGGCCCTGCTGGTTCCGGAGCCATCTTCAGATGGCTCCGACGGGGAGAGCGAGAGCGTTGCAGCAGCCTCCAGGGTGGTCCCCTCCTGATGCTGCTGTGGTTGCCGGTGGTGGTGCTGTTGTCGGTGGAGCTGCTGGAGGGCGCAGAGGACCGCCGCCACCGAGGCCCCCTGCCCGCGGATGGGAAGTATGTGGCAGCTTAGGACGCCGAAGGTACGACACAGGATCAGAGTGCCACACAGGGGCAGAGATGGAGTAGCTAGATAGGCAGATATCCAGATAACAAACAAACATGAAGACAACCGTTGCGCAGCAGGCAACTACGCAGCGTGCCTAATTAAGAAAGGAGCTGATATGGCTCGCTGCCGTACCTGCGAGAAGCCGAACACGCCGTCAAAGGGCCCAAGCTGCCGTACAGCCTCTTTCAACGCGGCCAGCGACTCCGTCCAGCCCTCCGTCTGCCGCATGTACTGCAGCTCGTCCACGTACGACGGCGCCGCCTGCCACGCGCCGCCAGCCTGCTGAGGCGGCGGCTCCGCCGCCGCGCGGCCGCCGCCGCCGACGTCGACGTCGCCATCTGCAGGCAGCGGCTGCACCGCAGCGGCGGCTCCGCCGTACAGCTCTGGCGGCAGCAGCCAAGCGCGCTTTGCCGCAACTGGGGGCGGCGCCGCCGCCACGAGCTCCGCCGCTGCGCCCATTACCTCTTGTGCCCCGTCCACCTCCTTCACCGGCGGCGACTCCAAATGTGCCGTCTCGTTGGACCCACCATTGTCCTGCAGCACTACTGCCGCCATCGCCTCCTCCAGGTCTGCCACCAGCGCCTCGGCCTCTGCGCCGCCGTCGTCGGCGCCGCCGACGTATGCACCGCCCTCGTCGCACACGTCGCGCGGCGCGGCGGCCGCCGGCGGGGACGCCTTGACGAAGTACGGCAATGTGTGCGGCGCGTCCACAAACACAAAGTCCGCCAGGTCTCGCAGTTTCTTACGCAGGGCGCAGGTACGGCCCTGAGCATGTGCCGTACGTTCCGTACAACGTGCCGTGCGGGTTGGGACGAGACACGGTGAATGCCGAGGTGGGGCAGGAACAGCAGTCGTTAATGCAGCGACAAGACAAGGGTAGAGAGGAGAGCATCGGTGAAATCAAGGCAGTACGTACGAGGAAGGCGAGGAACGCACCGAGCCGAGTCGTACACGGTCGGTTGGCTGTATGCGTCACGAAGAGGTACGAACGAAGGCGGAAGAGGACTCGAAGAGGCGGCAGAAAGGAACCGACGGGAGGCGAGTTCGCGAGGGCAGGCGCGTACGGAGAGTGTACGGCGGATGGTTGGGAGGGCATGGGGGGAGGGCACGACGCGAGCATTCGCGGCCAATCGCTGTGTGTACACGCGCCTCGTTCCCGACTTACGACACACCATAACACACTCCGTAACACACTGACATACCCTAACGCGGCACGGTACGGGTGCGATCCAGGACAGCTCTGTGCTCCCCCGCCCAGCCCATTACCTAGCTTCGGTACCTCCGATCATATGGGAATCAATGTCACGCCAACCACCTTTAACCCTAGACGTCCTCCTCCGGATTGCGAGGCGCTCCCTAACCTCCTCCCACCGGTCCCCCACCCTCGACCCACCCTATTGCCTCGACCCACCCTCGACCCACCTGGAACTGCTTGCCCGTCTGCCGAAAGCCGTGGAGGCACAGGACGCGCAGCCGCCGGGGCGGGGCAGGCCCCGCGGCACCCGCACCCGCGCCCGCACCCGCGCCTGCGCCTCCGCCTGCCTCTGCGCCCGCGCTCTGACTCTGACGCGCCGGGTCGCAACTTCTGAGGCGGCGGCGGCGGCGGCGGCGGCTGGGTCGCTGGTCGCCGTCGCATCGTGCCTTCCTATCCCACGGGGCTCATGGCCGGCGCTCTCGTCGCCGCCACAGCCCGCGGTGGCGGCGGTGACCGGGTCCGTCGCGGAAGAGACCGCACTACCCCGGCCGGCGGCGCAGCCGCCGCCGCGCCTGCCTCCGTCACCGCCCTCCGGTATTCGACCCGTGTACTTCTCACGGCTGTCGCCGTCGCCGACACCGCACCCGACGCCGTACCCGCTGCCGGCGCCGATGGCGCCGTCGTTGCTGTTGCCGCACAGCTCGCAGAGGAGGTGCGGCTGCGCCGACCCATGCATGGGTCATCACCCTCCCTGGTCTGGTGCCCGCAGTCGTCGGCGAGTCCACTGAGTCCGACTGTTGCTGCTGATTCTCCGTTCGCTGCTGCTCCCGAGGCTTCCTCCCACATTGCTGCTCCTCCTGGTGCTGCTCGCTGCGCTGCTGCTGCTGCAACCGAGCATTCCCTACCGTTCCGATGCCTCCAACCACTGGGCCTTGACCTGAGAGCCCTACGCGATAACAACACGGGACAGCATCTCATCGACACAACCCAGCTGCAACGCATAGGTGGGCGCCGTGTAAGACAGAAACACAGAGTCGCGCTGAATAGACTCAGTCTAGCGCTCAGCGAGGACGCCACTACCCGCACAGGAGCGGCAAAGTACCGAAGCGCTGCACCACTGCCGGCCGATCTCAGAAAAATTCCCAGAGACCCGACCATCACAGGGCTTACACGACGGGGCACCGTCCCCAACCCCCTTCCGGGAGACTACATTACCCGGTACATGCTGCCTGCCGGGATGCAGAACCCCGACCAGAATGCGCGCCCCGACCCAGAAAATACCCACCCGGAACACATGAGGCACGGGACGCAAGACACTGAAGCCCCTGCACCCGCACCGCTTACAGGGAATGCTCGACCACCACGCCCAGGAAGAAGTCGGAACCCGGACGGAAAGAACCGAAAGCACGAGCTCCAAAAACTCTACCTGCGGAGAAACAAGGGCAAGCCGGTGAATGGGATCACGGATACAGACCCAATCGGATGGGTGCCACAACAGGGACCCCTAACCGTCGAGCATTGCGCCCTCCTGCTGAGGCTCCCCACCCTTCGGGGACTCGTCCAGAAGGTGTCCGACGCGCAACGACTTTACAATATGCTCATGGGCAACCAAGACTGGCCCGAGGGGGTACCAACCGAACATGGGTTCGCGATTGCCCAGGCTCTGTTTGGGACGCAGGACAGAGTGGCCCGCATTATAGCCCAGACACGAAAGCGAGTGGACGCGGACCCGCCCCCGAATAAGCAAAAACGGACCGGGAGACATAGCCGACCGACTCACCGTACCTACTACACGGTCGCCTGGCAGAGGACCCTTATACCCAAGGGGGCGCTCCCGCTCTACGAAGCCCACAAGTACACACCGCGCGACCTGCGGCCATACACCACAGGAGATGATGGGGAAGGTGGCATGCTAGATGTTGAATGGGAACCAACGGAAGAGGAGGAAACCAGGCTCGCGTCGCAAGACACATGGGACACCCTGCTATCAGAATACAACCATAGACGAGAACACGGCATCGAACATGAGCCCGGGCGAGTGAATCAGGCGCAAGATCAACACTTAACAGACGAACAGAGGCAGGGGCGATGGGAAGAAGAGTGCTACCAGACCTCCCGAGGACAGCGGACCCTTCGGAGGTACGTGGAGATCGACACCGAAGCACGGAACCCGGAGATGGACATACACCCGAGTGGCAAATACACAATCCAAATAGGCAAGCACAACTGCGGTTACCAACGTTACTGTCCGCACGCACGACTGTGTAATGTCTTTGCAGCACTACGCCTGACGCCTGTCGCATACTGCATTATTGATAGTGTCGCGGCTCGGGATAACACGTCCACTCTTCGTTTTGTGAGCCACCTTCCAACCACTTGTGTGCACTCCTCGCTAAGCTAACACACTTCCAATGAACAGGCCCTCCAATCCCACAATCCTACATTATCATGGCAGTTTGCTTTCCATCGTCGTGGTGGGGCACCACAACGATGAATTGCAAACTGCCATGATAGTGTACCTGCTGCCTTACCATGCATCCCTGCACTGCTGCCTATCATGTCTGCTGTTGCCTGACTGTGCCTGCATCCTCATTTAACATGCACATACATCTCTTCTTTCAGCTCCCATCCGATGCATGGTGTTTGTATCCTTTCATGTCATCAGTCATTTCCCTCTTAGTACTAGGCATGACAGCACTGCCTTGTCATGCCAGGGGGGATCGACAGGGGGGGTTCCCCCCCTGTCCATTAAGGGGGGGTGCGGGGGGGCCTAGCCCCCCCGCGAAACCCCTTTTTCATCCCTGAATAGTCTTTCTAATGGGGCGGGGGCTGTTATTATTATTAGTATTGTTATTATTAACTATTCCAAGACGGACGGTATACAGCTGGCGCCGTCAGAACTGAACCATCCCATTATTGCATTCCTCGCCCGTCGCCTGCCCGGCAGCAGGTCTATCTTCGGTCTAGCTCCAAGATTCGCTCGAGCCCCATGAGTACTTGTCGTCCCATTCTCTGTCCCCGCCGAGGATTCCCATGGGTGAGAGCCTATTGCACGCGTGCGGCCGTACGTCTTCGTACGTCATACATCCTTGGTAGTTCCATGCTGTCACCTTTGGGGGTCGGGGGTGTGGCTACAGGGGATAAAACGTGCGGCTGGGAGCACACCGGGGGCGCCACGCCGTCATGCACGATGACTCCGACTCATCAGTCTGGGGGGCTGGGGCCACCTCGCGCCCCTCGACCACGCACATGACCCAGCCTGGACTGGGGCTATAGGGCTGGGCTGGGGCTCATCAGGCCCCTCCGCTCCATTTCCAATCCTGCTGCACCGGTTTCGTTCTGGAACCTGCGTGGGACCTTGACTGAGATGACAGCTGCGGGGCTGTGCGCAGAAATAGGGGGGGATAATATGGCATGGATAATGTACGGCAGGTAGGTAACACGCGCACCGGGGAAACTGGGCGGGTAGGGCGGCCTCCTGCCCATCTCCTGTACGACATGTATCCGTGCGCCGTACACGGCGCCGCCCTTCTAGCACGCACGCACGCACGCACGCACGGGAGGACATACACCCATCTTCGGTCTTTGTTGGAAACCTCTTCCTCTCCACCGCTGCCCATCCAGCTGCCTACGGAGAGGACCTGGGCAACCAGATCTTCGTGACTCTGCGGCGGGGCGAGGAGTGGCCGCCCAAGACGGTGGACGTCAGGTGCGGCGGGGTTCGTTCATTCGCTCGTTGTCCCCGTGTCCGATGCACACAGCAGGAAGCCTGCCCCTGCAAACAAACAAACGGTCAGCGGGATTTGTTTCTTCCCACCAAACTGCCGCCGTCACTCGCAGGGTAGGTGCCATTGGTGCCCCGTTTCGTAGGCAGCTGCCTCCCTGCCTTTCTCATGCGTACATGCCTGCCTCAAGCCGCCTGACCAGCCGTCACTGGGAGTGTTCATTCATTCCCTGCCTCGCTCGCGCCGGTCTGTCTGCCCCCGGCGGCCTGTGCTGGACTGATCTGTCCGCCTGTCGGGAAGTTACCTGCCTCGCTCCGGCCTGTCCGCCTCACCCTCGCTGTCATCACGCAGGGTGCGCTACGAGCAGACCATCGGAGACCTCAAGGCGGCGGCTTCGGAGAAGTTGGGGGTGCCGCAGGACAAGCAGCAGCTGTTCTGGCACGGCAAGGAGCTGACGTCCGTGTATGACAGCCGTACACTGCTGGAGATGGACATGCACACGGGCTTTGCGCTGCAGGGTTACGATCTGGTGGGTAATGTATGATGACGCAGCGAGCATGTAGAAATAAGAAAGTACGACATCAATCTGTGGTACGTTCGAGGTGACGCCATGCAAGAGAGGCTCGTGCTTACGTGCATGGCCGTGTACGTACGACACCAACGACGAAGCGGCTCTATATTTCTCACGCAAGCAAGTAAGCCGAGCCCTTCCTTTAAACATTGTGGCGCACATCTATACGTACCGCATTTTCCCGCTGTCAAATAACGTCGACGTTAAATTGGAATGTACCAACGAAATATCATGCACCCCGCGCGCTGCGTGTGCGTGTGAATGCAGAGTGCGCCGCCGAAGTACTGGCCGCCCGTGAAGATGACATCAGAAGGCCTGGTGCTTGAGTGAGAACAATGTCTTGCAGCAGCGAAGGGGCGGGATCGATTGATGCGAATCGTAATAGATAGCGAGAGGACATTGATGACCGCGCGCAAAGTGAAGGTCAAAGTGGTGGGCGGGCACCGCAGGCGGTGGCCCGTCGGTTGTTTGCTTGTATGGCCTGCTCCGGTTGCCACTTCAGCTATTCCAGCTATGTCCGTTTACGTATGCATGCATTTTTCGGTCTCACGACAATGCAAAACTGTAACAATTCATGCCGTGGTTTACGGGAGTCGCACTTTCTTATGAAAAATAAGTTTAATTGTTAAAATTAATGTTTATGGCAGAGTCTTCCGACAGTAATGAATTGCTGTATATTCATCTACAGCAGGTTCGTCTTGCTTGTTTAGGCACGAGCTCGTCGCATTGCGAGCTGTAGGGACAGATTACCTTTACAAATGCAGCATAAAGACTTACAACAGAAGTTCAAGGATGTGCTCTGAGGCATGTTGGGCCGACAACGGTGCTTCGTGTCTGCATGCTGCCAGCTGTCCGATGGACCAGAGGTCAGACACGACCGGAATTATTCACCACCAAATTACACAAACTGTTATGCATAAATGATTAAAGCATCATAAAGCACCCAAGGTAAATCAGTACAACAAAGTGAGGACCGACGTAGAGGACGTCTTCCCAGTCGAGTGCAATCTTTCGTTACCCTCTCATAAACGAAGACCAGGAACTCAGAAAAGCAATCATTATCATAATCATCCTAACATTTTCGCACTCGATTCTTCTAAAAGGTTAACGCTCGTTAGTCAAACAATACACGATATGCAGACCCGAGACGTCCTCCTGCCAGCTGGTTGGTCCAACGAGTATTCAGTAGAGCGAACTGTTAGGGACAGATTATTCTCAGTATCCAGGAGACCTGAGCGAGCAGCAGCAGTACATATATATGCCATAACCGGGCAATCGCAATTTTGAAGGACATGACATTCGATGTGTGCTTATGGTTCCATTATGCGAGACTTTTAGATAAATTGTTCACAATTGTTTTTGGAGTTATGGTGTACAGAAACTGATATCTTTACACTCATCGGTGAATGCTCTCACCCCTTGCTTGCGGTTAACTCAAAAGGTTCGTTGGCATCACACTAGTAGTTATCGTTTAAGTTAAGCGCTGGTCATTATGGTTGCTGGCTGTTTGTAACAAAAAGGTATACACGTACGGCGACTCGTATGCCAGACATACGCCATGCATTACGCTGCAGCCTGAAGCTGGCCTACCATATTTCTGGAACTGCTGTCAATTATTTCTCTTGTTTGTCTGGTACGTAATACCAACTGCTTCAGCTTACAAGGCGCAACGAAGAAGTGCCAGACATATCGCACGCCATTGCTTCTTTTATCTATCTTAGGTAACTAAATCGCTTGTGGTACATCCTTTTTTATCGCCATGGGGAGTTGCCTGGGCTGTAGTAAGGTACGCTTGTAGGTACTTGCTTGTCGACGGACATAGTCGACAGTAATAGTAGCTTGACGGATATCGATCTGGAGAATAGCATAAAATTCAAATATTTTATTACTTTTTGATATTACAGACAATGACATGCTGATACTGATTTCGGCCATCCATGCATGCATGCATACCATGTATGTCGTGCCTGCGCTTGCGCAGCAGGTGAAGCCTGCAGACGCTCACGAGGCGCAGCTCCAGGCCGCCATGGTGAATCTGACCATGTACCAGCGGGAGATACAGCATCAGGCAGACCAGAAGCTCGCTATGCAGGTGCAGACGTTGCAGCAGCAGGCCGCGCAGCAGCACGCCAAACAGCGGCAGGCGACGCAACAAATGGAAATGCAGCTGCAGGCGATGCAAGAGCAGCTCCAGGTATTGCACACTCATGGAGTGCAGCTGTATTCGATGCAGCAGCAGGCAGAACAACAGCTTGCAACGCAGCAGCAGGCGATGCACAGACTGGCTATGCAGCTTAAGGATTCACACTTGGAGGCAAAAGATCACCTGGCCAAGCATTTGGATTCAAAGCAGTGGGGCGCAAACACCGAGCTGAAGTCATATCTGGATGGTAAGCTCGCGGCAGCTGACCAGGATATTCGGCAGCAAGTCATCAAGCACAAAGCAGAAGTGCAGCAGCTGATGCATCAGCAGGATACACGGCACCAGCAGGACATGCAGAATCAGACAGTGTACCTGGAGCAGATGCTCAAAAACCGGCTATCACAGTGGGCGTCATGGCAGCAGCACAACAGGCGCAGGTGGAGGGATGATCAATTTGAAGAGGAGGATGCTGAAGGGGAGGATGAAGGTGCTTCGGTGGTAAGACTAGTGATAGGACTTGACATATATAACAACGGCGTTATATGGTTTAAATAATAATGAATAATGATACGTAACAATAATCAGACTATCAAACATTGATCAATAAAATATTATAATACCCATTAATTATAATTATAATACCCATAATATATAAGTAATGATTATAATAATGTTAATGTCGCCGTCACAGCCCTAACTCAATATATATAAAGCACCCGGCCTGTACCGATTGTAGGGCCCCCGCCCTATTTCCGGCAGCTCCGCAATGAAGCAGCTCCGCAAATATGAAGCAGCTCCGCAATTTTCACCCTGTACCATGTGATGGGGGCTCAAATCAAAAACGAATCATTAACACATATTCTCATTTTTTTCCTTTTCTCTCTTGCGCCACGGCGGCGCCGCGGCAGTTTAATAAAAACGGCTTTTTTTATTCTTTAACCTGCTGATGATCACCCATCATCACGCCGTTATTACGCCATCATCACGCCGTAATCACGCCGTCATCACCTAATTCTGCGACTCGTGCTTCACCCGCAACTGCATGTCGTAACTTGGATGTAACGCTATTGTGTACAGCGACGCCGGTGGGGCTGCTGTGTAATACCCGCTTATTGCCCGGAGCACCAGATATATCCGTGCTTGCGGGTACGCAGTCGTGCCAGTTGCATTATCGGTGTTGATCTTCACATCAGCATCATTCATCACAATACGATCGATCCGTCTCCTGCCATCTGTAGTTGGCTGTCCGATACAACTTTGCGAAAAAGTTCACCTCACGATACCGTGTACTAACATTCTCAGTACTCTCCTTCGGATCAACATACACCACAACACTCTTCAACACCCTATAGTACTTCGGGAACGCGGAATTCTGCGCTTCCACAGTATTATACGCAAATGGCTTAGTCATGCATATACTGCCAAAATGCTGTGTGCACAGTATCCGTAACTTCGTTAATTAAAATAAATCCATTACTCTGCGGTGGATGTAATCGGTCGTAATTCAGCTGAATCAACTCCAACTGAAATCGTGTTGGTAGAGTGGTCGGGGCGTACAACATCATTCGCATGTTAACCCAACACAATCGACTCTTGGCGTTTGGATAACTATCAAACGCATTCGCTCCCTCAGGGGCTGACATCAACGCAAACGCACCGCTGCCACCAATACCAGCCACTCCAACTAGCGTTCGCACTAGCCAACTACTCTATCTGTCGAAAACCCCAAGCGCCAATTTGACACCGGCGCCGTAATCGCACCATTCACAACATTGGGGGCACTTGTCACGTCCCAAATAAACATGCACAGGAACCTCCAATCTATTTCCAGCAGCTATCTGACTGTTAATCAACGCAATGGATCCGCTGGATCCACCAAATCGGCTAACCCTGCCTATTGATGTGATACATCATTGGTTCGGCAGGTGCTCTCACCTCCTTCCGCAGTGCCCGCAAAGTGTTGCCAGGACGCCTACCATAGATAGCGTGCATTGATGCGTGCATAATCGTACTTACCGTGTATCTCCTGTGCCTTGCCGGTCCTCCGTGTCTTCGTCCGGGTTTTCGTCGCGGTACGACGCATAGCAACCTTCGTTTTTGGCTTTGCTTGGATGGCTTCCTATAAATATATTATAGCCGCCTTATATACATCGTATATTACATAGTATATTGTATGTATGTACTATATATATAGCCGCCTTATATATGTATATATGTATGCATACGTGGCCCCTGCTGGATCAGCTGGATGGCATTGCCTACACTCGGGCTAAACCCTGGTTTCGCCGCACGCACGCGCCTCTTTCCCTGTTTGGGTTTGTTACCTGCAATTGTACGCGTGTGCTGACTGCAGGGCTCGATCGCAGCCGGTGGTGTAGATGTGTACCCTATGGCTAACCCCTAAACCCCATCGTCCGTCCTTCGTTCGTATGTTTCCTCAGTAGCTTGGCGATGATGCCGGTAGTAGTGCCGCTAGTGCCGCCGGGAACCAAGGTGGAAACAGGGGCCCGCCTGGCCAGTGCATGGCGATCACGAGGAGAGGCCGTCGGTGCCTCCGAGGGAGCCCGCGGGTCAAATACCGGACGTACTGGTGCACCGTCCCGGAGGAAATTCAAAGCCTCTGCAAACAGCATATGAGAATGAAAAGGGCAAAGCGGGTGAGGGACGCCTAGTCCTCGACAGATCGACCCTGCTGTGCGCGAGTAGTACCGTAGTAGTAGTAGTACCGTACAGCAGGTAGCTAGATAGCTAGATAGGGCGGATGGATACTGCGGTACGTAGGCGATGATGCCGGACGTGAATTTCACCGTCCTTGATGACCGTGCGCGCAAGCGTGCTACCCACTGGATGGCTGCACTGCCGTGGCTGGTGGAAGCTATGGCAGCTAGCTAGCAGCGGCCGTACGTACGTAGATAGGCTCGCTCATACAGTACCAGCCGAGCCAGCTATCTACATACATCGCCCGACCATTTTTATCAGCGAGCGAGCAAGCCTCACGCACGCACGCGTCGCCTCTACCTCATGCATGCATCCACGACGCAAAGGCGTACGCACCGGATGGTTGGGGACCCATTGGGCGGGGCGCCCTCTACGTACTACTGTTGTCAGTCGGTGAGCGTCTGCTGCTGTATGCACGGCAAAGAGCTTTGCTTGCCGTACCGGCTAGCTTATTACACATTTGCACAGATCGTCTGCCGCCGCGCGGCGTAATAGCCGTAATTCGTACGTCGTTATATGTTCATGCATTATATGCCTGCTGGATGGATGGATGGCCGCTCGGGGCTCCCCACGTACTACACGCACGTACGTACGTACTTACATACATGCGCGATAGCGTGTGCGCGACAGGGCGGGTGTATAGGTGTAAGCAACATACTTGATATCTAATGAGGGACCCTGGATGAACTGCCCCGGGCTGCCGGAGGGAGTGAATCGGGCAGCAAGGGCGCTGAGTGCCCTCCCGCCGCCGGTGATACGCACGTAGATGTCGATAAATGCGGATCCCCTTATACGTAACCCCAGGGGGTTACGGTAGTTGGTGCGTGCGTATGTACTGGAACGCACCGCTGTGGGGTAATCCACTTCATGCTGCCACAAGGTAGGGCTGCAAGAAGGTGATGCGCGACCCGGGCTCGATGGTAGGCATGTTGCTTGCCCTTGCTAAATGCCTGTCGTGAGGACCGTTGGACATGCTAGCTGTTCGAGCGTTGTCACGGCTCCGGAATCACAGAACATACCCCGTATGTAGGTGTGTGTTGTCGTCAACCTTTTTGGGCGGGGCCCCAGCGCGAAGCGCGTTCGGGGGGCCCCGCCCCCTAGGATTGCCCATGTCCGTGTGTCCGTCCGGTAACGGCAAAACGTTCATTATCCGCTAAACTAATTCGCTATGTTTGTCATATTAATTGTCCTCTATTGCAAGGTAACTTTGGTTTGGCTGAAAAAAATTCTTTGCGCACAAACGGTCAAAGTAAAGCTCCGCGGTCTCCATGGACCCGAGTCAACATCCACCCAACGCCTCTCGCGCTCATGTTTGTTGCAACAGGTGCCGCGTGATGAATACTTGGAATGAAGAATGGGCGGCGTGTGCTAAATTGAACCTCCATAGTGTTCTGATGTTTGAACATCAAGATGCCACCAACATCAAGATTTGTCTTTCTGTTTTGCCAGATGAATACAATTTAGCATCATGTATTGAAACAAAGTTTCAAGATGCAAAGGGATAGCATACCGAGTACCAACGAGTTCTCCAGTTCCGATGGCCGAAGTCCGGGTCTCTTTTCGCACCCTGTTCTTGCCTTATATTTGCTATGTAACTATTGATAGCAAACTTTAGAGGTTCACGTCTGCTGCGGGCGTGCAACTGAAGGGCTGCATGCTTGCCGACGGACCAAACAACTACAGTTTCAGGGCAAAACAAGAATGCTTCAAGCTTGCTATGTGATCATCTGCTCGACAGACGGATGCGGTAGTGCAGAGGCGTCTAGCGTTACGATACGGTGACCGCCGTCGCCGGCGGCGCGTACGGCAGGATGGTTTCGGGCCTGCCGACGTGTGGGCTTGGTGAATCTATGCACGCCAATCCACCTTCAACATCAACGACACCCCCAATGGTAACCTTTAACTCTCTCACACTGTTGCGCGGTAATAGAGTTTTCGTTCTAAAGCAAGCGGCCTGTACGGATTATAGGGGGCCCCGCCCTTTTCCGGCTTCGAGGAAGCCGACCCCTACTTGTTGGTATTTGGCGTGATGGTGGCGTGATTTCGTCGTACCCGCATGTATAAATGCGTGTTGAATGATAATCACGAATGGTACGCCGGGCATAACTCTGGCGTGTGTTGAGGTGGGGGCAGAGACGATGGGGCGCATTATTCGAGCCGTACGTACGTGTATGCGTGTATTCGTGTTGAACAAGAGCCGTGACACTCAGTCGCAACACTCAGTTGACCAGCGAGCAATCGATCGGTTTATGTGCGTGTGTGATGAGAGAGGTTTTTTATTGGGCGGGGCCCCAGCGCGAAGCGCGTTCGGGGGGCCCCGCCCCCTAGGATTGCTGGGTAACGGCAAAACGTTCATTATCCGCTAAACTAATTCACAATGTTTGTCATATTAATTGCCCTCTATTGCAAGTCGGGGACGACCTGGTCTGCCCTCAGCTATTGTAGGAGGCCGGACTTGCGTTGATATCTTGTTGCTTGGTCACAAACAGTGTTTCGTTTGGATGCGGGTTACGTACTCCACTTGCAATCGCTGGATGGGCAGTGTCACGAGTCACGCGTGGGTACGTAGGTGTTCCAAGACCGACCTCAAGAGGGTGCAGCGCTGGGTGCTTCAGGGGTGGTGCGTGGTAGCTAGCTGGGCAATGAGGTGCCTATGTGGGCGACCTTCCCCGTGCTTGATTGGCTTTATCCACTTTTGGGGATCCCGCCCTTTGCTGTGCCTATCCTGTTAGCTAGGTAGTATTATTATTAGGATGTTACAGCGGACCCCGCGGGTCATCGGTAGTATTAGTGTTGCCCCGCTGTGCGCCTATGCTTGCTTCGTTCGGTGTTTGTCTGGGTGGGGTCATGCCCCGGTGCGGTTTTGTTTGCGGCGTTGAGGTGTGTAGGTGTCTTGCCGCTTTGCTTGTCGGTGGGGCCTGCATGCTGGGGCTCGCTTGCCCTCGCTGGCATACACCGTTGATCCCTTTGGGGTCCGCTGTAACGTTCATTCATTATTATATGCCCAAAGTAAGCAACACCCTTGCAGCCGCGGCAACGATGTCGACCGAGGCACAGACATTATTGTTCCTGGGGGCCAACAACCGCTCTTAGGTGCACCACTAACCGCGAGCGATTATTATCCAGCAGCTCTCCAGCCAGCAAGCCGCCGCCACCACCCGTCACAGGGTAGCATATGCCTCAGGCCATCGCAAAGCCAAATTCATATATATACATCTAACGACCCCGATCCCAACAGTCGACCCATCCACGCATGCATGCAGCGGTAGGGCATCAGTGTAATGATCAGTAATGATCAGTGCATCCGTGTCCGTCTGTGCACACGCACGCACGTAGGAGGCGCGCGGTCCGCGGTAACTTGCTAGGTTGCTACATACATTGCTTGGCAAATGACGGAAGTATCGTACGTACGTAGAGCGGGCTTACTTCAGGCCCTTGATCCGCCAACTGTAAGAGCATCTATCGCCACCTGCCGCCCCTCGCTCTCTTCCATCCGTTCCCAACAGCGCAGCCGCCTCCCCCTCCCTTGACATACGGCCCTAGATAACCGACCTCATGATCAACACCGCAAATGAACCCAACCCGTCCAAATCCGTCCAACACTCACATCTACACTGTAGATTGACCATCCTCCGCTTCATGGTGCTGATTCATTTGCGAACGCATTACTGAGTTCGCGGCGCCTCGCGCCAGTGGTATGAACGTGCGAACGTACAGCCGTTCGCTCGGCCGTATGGCCGTCTCACGACGTCCCCACGACCCCCAGCAGGAATTGCGCCAGGAAGCTCCGGAAGGTGGCCGCGTGGCCCTTGGTGGCGGGTATGAGGTGGCCGCACTGGTGGCGCAGCAGCCGCCGCCGGCCGCCCTCGCAGCTGAACGCCGCCGCCAGCGCCTCGCTCTGACGCGGCGCGATCTGCCGGTCGCCGGCGGGGGCGGCGGCGGCGGCGGGGGCAGCCGCCGCGGCTGCGCCGCCGGCTCCGCCGGCGACGACGGCGGACTCGGCAGCGGCGGCGGCGGCGGCGGAGCCGCCGCCGCCGCCGTCACCGCAGTTGCTGCCGTACACGTGCAGCGAGGGCAGCTCCAGGGGACCCACCGCCGCCAGCAGCGCCCGGTGGTGGGGTGCGGGTGAGGGGAAGCCGGATGCAAGGATGGCGAAGCGGAAGCCAAAGTCGCAGCCGTCCCCTGATGAGGCGTCACAGGCCCTGCTGGTTCCTGATGAGCCATCGTCAGATGGGACCGACGGGGAGGGCGAGGGCGTTGCAGCAGCCTCCAGGGTGGTCCCCTCCAGATGCTGCTGCTGTGGTGGTTGCCGGTGGTGCTGCTGATGCTGCTGCGGTTGTTGCCTGTGGTGTTGCTGTTGACGATGGTGCTGTTGGAGGGCGCAGAGGACTGCAGCCACCGAGGCCCCCTGCCCGCGGATGGGACGTATCTATGTAAGTAGTAGCTTGTTAGGGCGCCGAAGGTACGAGGTACGACACAGGATCAGAGTGCCACACAGGCAGGGACAGAGATGAAGAACGGTAGATCAGGCAGATATCCACGCAGATAAGACACAGAGATTAAGACAGACGTTTGCGCAGCCGACGAGCACATGCCTCGCTCCTGCCTAGTCGTTACATATACATGCGGCGTGCCTAAAGGAGAGGAGCTGATATGGCTCGCTGCCGTACCTGCGAGAAGCCGAACACGCCGTCAAAGGGCCCCAGCTGCCATACAGCCTCCTCCAACGCGGCCAGCGACTCCGTCCAGCCCTCCGTCTGCCGCATGTACTGCAGCTCGTCCACGTACGACGGAGCCGCCTGCCACGAGCTGCTAGCCTGCTGAGGCGGCGGCTCCGCCGCCGCTGGGCCGCCGCCGTCGACGTCGCCAACGCCGTCTGCAGGCAGCGGCTGCACCGCAGCGGCGGCTCCGCCGTACAGCTCTGGCGGCAGCAGCCAAGCGCGCTTTGCCGCAACTGGGGGCGGCGCCGCCGCTACGAGCTCCGCCGCTGCGTCCATTACCTCTTCCACTTCCTTCACCGGCGGCGACTCCAAATGTGCTGCCGCCTTGGACCCACCATTGTCAAGCAGCACTACTGCCGCCATCGCCTCCTCCAGGTCTGCCGCCAGCGCCTCGGCCTCTGCGCCGCCGTCGTCGGCGCCGCCGACGTATACACCGCCCTCGTCGCACACGTCGCGCGGCGCGGCGGTCGCCGGCGGGTACGCCTTGACGAAGTACGGCAGCGTGTGCGGCGCGTCCACAAACACAAAGTCCGCCAGGTCCCGCAGTTTCTTACGCAGGGCGCAGGTACGGCCCTGAGCATGTGCCGTACGTTCCGTACAACGTGCCGTGCGGTTTGGGACGAGACACGGTGAATGCGAAGGTGGGGCAGGAACAGTAGTCGTTAATGCAGCGACAAGACAAGGGTAGAGAGGAGAGTGCGAGGTGGGCGCAGCGCGTTCAACAGTGCATCGGTGAAATCAAGGCAGTACGTACGAGGAAGGCGAGGAACGCACCGAGCCGAGTCGTACACGGTCGGTAGGCTGTATGCGTCACGAAGAGGTGCGAACGAAGGCGGAAGTGGACTCGAAGAGGCGGCAGAAAGGAACCGACGGAAGGCGAGTTCGCGAGGGCAGGCGCGTACGGAGAGTGTAGGGCGGATGGTTGGGAGGACATGGGGGGGAGGGCACGACGCGGGCATTCGCGGCCAATCGCTGTGTGTACACGCGCCTCGTTCCCGACTTAAGACACACCGTAACACACACCGTAACACACTGACATACCCTAACGGGGCACGGTACGGGTGCGATCGAGGACAGCCCTGTGCTCCCCCGCCCAGCCCTTGACCTATCTTCGGTACCTCCGATCATATGGGGATAAATGTCACGCCAACCACCTTTAACCCTAGACGTCCTCCTCCGGATTGCGAGGCGCTCCCTAACCTCCTCCCACCGGTCTCCCACCCTCGACCCACCCTATTGCCTCGACCCACCCTCGACCCACCTGGAACTGCTTGCCCGTCTGCCGAAAGCCGTGGAGGCACAGGACGCGCAGCCGCCGAGGCGGGGCAGGCCCCGCGGCACCCGCACCCGCGCCCGCGCCTCCGCCTGCACCCGCACCCGCGATCTGACTCTGACGCGCCGGGCGCGCCACTGCAGAGGCGGCGGCAGCGGCGGCTGGGTCGCTGGTCGCCGTCGTGTCGTGCCTTCCTATCCCACGGGGATCATGGCCGGCGCTCTCGTCGCCGCCACAGCCCGCGGTGGCGGCGGCGGCGGCGACCGGGTCCGTCGCGGAAGAGACCGCACGACCCCGACCGGCGGCGCAGCCATCGCCGCCGCGCTTGCCTCCGTCACCGCCCTCCGGTATTCGACCCGTGTGCTGCTCGCGGCTGTCGCCGTCGCCGACGCCGTACCCGACGCCATACCCGCCGCCGGCGCCGATGGCGCCGTCGTTGCTGTTGCCGCACAGCTCGCAGAGGAGGTGCGGCTGCGCCGACCCATGGGACATCACCCTCCCTGGTCTGGTGCCCGCAGTCGTCGGCGAGTCCACTGAGTCCGACTGTTGCTGCTGATTCTCCGTTCTGTGCTGCTCCCGAGGCTGTCTCCCCCATGGCTGCTCCTCCGGGTGCTGCTCGCTGCGCTGCTGCTGCTGCTGCTTCTCCTCCTCCCCCTGCTGGCCCGGCTGGTCCTGCTGGCCCTGCTGGCCCTGGTGGTGCAGCGCTGCGTTGCACGCGTCGCAGACGAGCAGCAGCAGCCGGCACCGACTGGGATAGGACGTAAGAGTGCGGGAGGTGCACGCGGGAGGTTGGTTGTGCAGGCGGTAAGGGGCAAGCGGGTCGTCAGCAGAAGACCTACACGTGTCAGCATCGACCTTCATCATCCAGGTGTTTCAATTCAACCCCTCCTCCTCCTCAGGTGTCTGTACCGGCAAGTGCACACGAGTGGCTGGCGGTCTCGGATGGGTTTCGCATCGCCCCGAGGGGGTTTCGGAGCCCGGAGGTGAGTGGCTCTATCCTGCTGACACGACACGACACGACAAGATACGACACGCGCGGGCCCCGCCGCTCCATGCGCTCCTCTCGGGCAGCACCGCCCTGGCGCGTGTGAACCCACGGGGTGCGTGATCCGCGTATCTCTTGTCACACACACACACACACACACACACACACACACACACACACACACGCGCCGGCTTGCACACCGCGCCTGCCGCCCCGCCCCGCTAGCGGTGCCCTCATCCACACGCGCCCGCTTGCACACCGCACCTTCTGCCCCGCCCCGCTCGCGGTGCCCCCACGCGGCTGCCCGCACCCACCTGCACCTCAGTCGGGCGCCGTAGTCGTCCCAGGGGCAGGCGCACACGAGGCAGCGCCCCACCACCGCCTCCGGGGCCGCGGGCGGCACCGCCTGGGGGCCCACCGCGATCCGGTCGTCGTACCTGCATAATGCGGGTTTGGGGACAGCACACCGCGCGTGTTGCCACCACGCATACCACCATAGAGGATACAGGCCGCTGGCGGTCACTACGGCAGGTACGGCAGGCACGATTTCAACGCGCATGTCACCTCTGGCTCCCGGCCCACAGAATAATGCCAACAACAACTATAAATACGGTGGAATTCGGTGTTGATTTGTAACGATTACGGTATTTTGCTCATCTGGGATTATTACGTAATCCCCACGGAAGAGGCCGTGGGCGGCACGATGCGCGGCACAGCGCTTGTCCGTACGGCATGCTCCAGGGGCCCTATCCTGCACAGCCGTACCCGCACTCACAGGAAGTTCTTGCCGCGGAAGAAGCCGCCGTCCGGGAAGCGCTCCAGGTAGCGCTGGATGCCGCCTGAGGGGCCCGTGGGGTGGGTTCGGGTTGGGGTGCGGGTTATAGGAAATAGGTGGACCCCGTTAGGGCACGGAGTGAGAAACAGCCCCATGGGGTGGGCCACGGGGTGGTGGCGGTGCGGGCAGGGCATGCCAGCTGGGTCCAGGGTATTCACACATTAAGAGCCGCACCGGCCCCCTTCAGGCCTACCGTTCCTGACGCGTTCCCGGAACGCGAACGTTCCGTCTGTCATGCCATTACATCGGCCGAACGTGGCCGAACGAGAGCTTGCTATCACGAAACCCTAGAGCCCTGACCAATACTTGACCCTGGTCAAGCCTCAGGCTGCCCCATACCCTCCGGGCCTCGCCCCTAGCCGTTGCCCCCTTGAACCACCGACCCACCGACCCACTGACCTGCGGGCCAACGGACCCACCGACCCACCGACCCACTGAACAGCGGGCCAACGGACCCACGGATCCACCGACCCACCGACCCACGGACCCCTACCAACCCGCCCACGGACCCGCCCACCCACCGCTCAGTTGGAACACTCGGCTGAACTCGGGCCCCTTCTCCCGTAGGTACGCCGACGCGCGCTCGCAGCGCACCCCGCCCGTGCAGTACATGAGCACGGTTCGGTTCCGGAGCTTCGCCTCGTGGGCGTCCAGCCAGGCGGGCAGGTCGCTGAAGCAGCGGGTCTGGGGGTCCAGGGTGGGCACCTGCGGGCTCTGGGGGGGATGGCAGAGCGGCGCAGCGGTGCAGCGGGAGGGGAGGGGGGCGGGGTCGAGGAAGGGCCGAGGGGCACAAAGGAGGAGAGTGGGGCCGGCGGATATCAGGGCTGGGTAGCTGGGGGCTCTCAGGGGAGCGGCGGAGCGGGGGCGGGAGGGAGGGGGGCGGGGACAGGGAGAGGGACCCAAGGAAGAGAGGGGGCGCAAGGGGGGGAGGGGTGAGATACCTCTTCCCCTCCTTAAATGGAGGATCCCTCCCATTGGCCGTGCATCTAAGATTTCAAATGAACGCCAGTCCAACTGGTGTTCTGGCCAACTAATCACAATCTTCACCCCTCGGCTCCGCCTCCCCCGCGGCCGGCACGGCATCCGCCGATGGTCTTCGTACCGGACTATAGGTACGGCACTCACTACGTCGAAGTGGCCGATGCGCGTCTCGTAGATGTTCCTGGCGTCCAGCAGGACCACCTCGCCCGCTGGTTCCGGAGCGCCCACAGCGCTAAAAGTGCTGTCGGCGCCTGCTGGTTTCGGAGCGGCTGGTTCCGTCAAAGCACAACCGGTGCTGCCACCGACGTCCCCACCGCCGCTGCAGCCGGCCCCCGCGGTAGTGACGTCCGGCCCGGCGGCGGCCTTGACCTCCTCCAGAGGGCCGGGGTGCCCACCCGCCCCTGCCGCCGCAGCAGCAGCTCCAGGGGCGGCCGCTTGCCGCAGGAGCTCGTGGAACTGGTCCGGGGTGAGGTGGGGGGCGGTGCTGACCCGCGGGTCGGCGCGGTGCCGCGCAAGCGGACCCAGCGTCACCAACTCCTGCGGTGCGCGAGAGGGATTAAGGAGAGCGGCCCGAGGAGCACAAATGGTTGGCCAGCTAATGGTTTGGTTGGTTAGCTTGGTTGGCTGATTTGCCTTTGCCTGCTGTAGAAGCGAAGGGAAGGGGCGGGTTGACTGCCCTCCCATGCCGGGCGGGCGGGTGCACGATTCACAGGATAGCACATAAAAGGCGGCGCCACGCACCTCTTGTCCGCATACCCTAGGATTCAGGACCCCCGCCTCCGCGGTCCTCCGCTGCACCGCACCACCGCCCTCATGGAACGTTCCCCTCCTACCCCTCCCCTCATCGTCGTCGGGGCGTGACGCTCTGCAGCCGCAGCCGCAGCCGCAGCCGCAGCCGCAGCCGCAGCCGCAGCCGCAGCCGCAGCCGCAGCCGCAGCCGCAGCCGCAGCCGCCGCTGCCGCTGCGTTCTTAAGCCGCTGCTGGGACGATCCCCCTTACCTCACACTGCCGTACAACCAGGCGGTCCATCTTGGTTTCGGATCTGGTGACCTCATTGCGGGCCCCGCCCGAGGCCGCCAGCTTGAAGTCTATGTCACCGCCCTGGAGCAGTGGGTGCTGGGTCACCTCGTCGATGTGGGCGCGGAGCGCGCCCATAGAGCCGCCGACCTGGCCCATGAGGAAGTGGTGGTGGTACGGTGCCGTACGAACCGGGTGCGCCCGCCGCACAGGGCTGACATGTGTGCACGGTAATAAGAGCAGCGAAAATTGCAAAGAAGAGGCCACGAGCCGAGATGGGGTTTGCGGAAGCTGCTGGGGGCTGCGCATGACAGCTGTGAGCTGGTGTTCTTGCCAGTTTCAGGATCCAGAATGACTGTGCTCAAGCAATTTGGTTTTAAACGTTCTTATGATGCTGACGTTGGCTATCGCTCCAGAGTCAGGCACTGCAGTGGAGCCATTTAACGAGCAACCCCTGTACATCAGCCTTCAGCCGACACCCCGGAGATGTATTCCACAATCATGCCATCTGACATAGGGATTACGGACTATGACATCTTACCGTCACGTTAACGCCATCTCGCGCAACTCTTATCCTCCCCGTAAGGCAAAGCCGGCTGCACATTTCGCTGTAGAAGTCTGCGACATGTTCGGCTGCATGTCCTTGCAGAGGTACATATTTGTAATACAGCAATATTCCTTGAGGGTCATGGAGCTCCGCTTCGGTGGACGTCGTTGTCGTCGGCGTCGTGTCGGACATTTTAATATGATAATGCACGCAGCACGAATGCTTATCACTGTTGTAGATATATAGAATTAATTACTGCCCTTGCATTTGCCGTATCCTCGAGTATCTCTGCGAGGCCAGGGCCCTTGCAGCTCGTCAAGTGACCGTTATCAACACGTACAACCGCATTCCGATGGGCTTCACCCCGAAACTGGCAACGGTATTTTGCCCTTACAGTGTCACCTTGCAGAATTCCTCGAACCAGCACCCCATACCTATGGCATCCACGAAGGCACGTCCTGCATATATCATCGGTACTCGCACCACAACTTCAATAACGGCCATTCTCCCGAAGTCCTGTACCTCCCAATTTCTTACTCTGCCTAACTGAAATCTGCCGATTTCTGCCGGTTTTAACCCACTGCATCCGTCCTTCCCAGCTCAATCCTTGGTTCTCGCCCCCAGGTCGCGCACGGTGCTGTACAGACATCAAACATTTTACACGACCCTTTAGCGACGGAACCAACGCTTCGAAGTACATACAGGTTCAGCTCCGCCTGCCGACCCAAACAGCTTCGAAGTATAGGTTCAGCCGACCCAAACCGCTGCCTCGGGGCGCCGCCGTCGCCTCGTGCGTGTCAGGGATCCATCCGCTGCAAACACCCATAACCCATCACGCAGGGCGCAGCCCTCCCCGGATTGATCCCATCGACGCAGACTGCCCCGCCCGGCGCCCGCCCGCGCGCCCTGCCGCTACCCGCGACATCCCCCCGGGGTCACCCTCCGTGGGCCCAAACGCGGTGGCAGCTCTCCGCGCGCTGTACGGCAGGGCGGGACCCAGGGTCCAGGGTCACACACCCGGCAGAGCCACCACCTCCGCCGCCGCCGCCGCCGCCTCCACCGCCCTGTCCCAACACACAGCTGCTCAGCTGCCCTGAACCATCAATCAGCGCCGACCGCACGCGGCTATCGGACGACGCTTCATAATGCTTCGCACCACCGACTCTCTGACTATCTGCCCCTCTCTCTCAACGCGCCCAGCTAGATAGCTGGGCTGACAGACATCTGCCGGTGCCAGTCGAGCCCCAAGGCGGCGCAGCAGGAGAGCAACCGCCAACCGTCAACAACCGTCACGGCAAAGCCGAGCCCGCCCGCCCGCGCCCCGCTCCTCCAACTGGGCATCCCGAGGCCTCCCTGGACCCGGCCTCAGGCCCCTCCCGCGACTTCCCTGGAGTGTTGAGGGATCCCCACGGACAACCTGGCCTCAGGACTGCCCCTGCATCCGTCGGCTGGCCGTGCGCGCCGCCGCTCGCCCCTTGCCCATGCACTTCTCCAGGTGCGGCGCGAAGCTGCCCGCCTGCACCTGCCGCCGGCAGTTGCGACACGTCACCACGTCCGTTGCCTTGGCCGGGTGGCTCTGCCCGAACACGTCCACCGCCCCGCGCGCGCCGGGCTTGGAGGTCCCCGTCGCGGGGGCCGGAGGCCGGCCGCTGGGCCCGGCGCCCGGTGAGAGCTGATCGTGGGCTGCGCCGTCGCCGGCGGCACCGTCGCCGTCGCCGGCGGCACCGCCTCCGGCGGCGGCGGCGGCGGCCTGGCTGGTGCTAGCGCCGCCGGCGAAGCCGGCGGTGGTGTCGTAGGGGGACGGCAACGTCCCGGTCCGAGCCTCCCGGTGCACCTCCTGCGCCACGTCGAGGATGCAGTCGTCTAGGAGGTCGCTGAATGCGGCGACGGTTTGGGCTGCCACGGACGCCTCGTTGTTCAGAAGACCTTTGAACGACTGCAGTATACTTATCTGCCGCCTGAGCAGGTCCTCCTCGGTGATCTGGGGACGAGTCTGTGGGCCTGAACCCTTACGCGTAGACATGCATACGCCCCGGCCCGATAGCGTCCTGCGCCGCGCGGAGCTTCAGCCCGCGCTGCTGGACCGATGTCGTAAGCCCCGGCCGGAGGAGCGGCCCGCGCCGTGGAAATCTGTGCAGCTGGATGGCTGACAACGGTTCTGATTTACTCTGGGGCTCGACACATTTCTCAAGTGCCGAGCCCCTTTCGAGGGAATCCTGGCGGGCGTTGGCTGTTCCTCCCCCGCAACAAGCAATGCTACGGCATAATAGAATGCAGCAGGGGCTTCAACTTTACAAATGTTTGGTTAATGAAACGGACAGAAGGGAACGACTGTACGGCATGAAAATGCTGTAAACAAAAGAACGCGGGGCGTCCTCTACTACTTCAATAGGCATCTGCGTCACAACTCACAAATTAAAATGGATCCGTTCGTGTCTAGCTTTGTTCTTCAGCCCAAGGATTCAAGTGACTATGCGTTGCAAGCCGCTGCGTCACTTCCAAGCATGCCTGTCCGCACAGTTCGTGTGGGAGATATTGGCTTTGGCGCACGGGAAGCTGTGCAGAGTGGCATTGACAGGTGGGGCGAACGGCATGTCTTCTGCGCGACATTTTCCTTGCAACCGCTACAATTGCCAACCCCACATACCACAGGAAACACCATTACAAGACACATGAAGAAGTTGGAATCCATGTGATTAACTTCAATGTAAGCAGGGGCACCGCGGCCTGTCTGTTTGCCCCATTGAAGGCCGCTACCTGCCTTTACCCTGTGAAGCAAACCGACAGGTTACGAACGTTTACCACTGCATCCATCGGTGCGTATGCAACTAATTCAACACGTCCCTTCTCGCCTCCCTTTGCCATGGGCGGTCTTGCATCGCAGAGAAAGCACGAGTTCACCCAGCTTCCAGGGCAAACCTTCAACGAAAAGAGGTGAGCAGCAGGTCGTAGCGCGTGTGCGTGTGCGTTTGGAACCGCATCCTAGGGCACGACATCGCTTGGCGGACACGTGGCCCCCGGGGCTAGGATGGCCTGGAGTGACCCAGGACCCACCCGGCCCTACAGCCG
Source organism: Eudorina sp. 2006-703-Eu-15 (assembly GCA_003117195.1). Classification (NCBI taxonomy): domain Eukaryota; kingdom Viridiplantae; phylum Chlorophyta; class Chlorophyceae; order Chlamydomonadales; family Volvocaceae; genus Eudorina; species Eudorina sp. 2006-703-Eu-15. The sequence continues at coordinate 459,081 of BDSI01000062.1, read as the reverse complement.
GACGACGTCTCCAGCACGACTTCAGGTCCCCCACGCGTCGCATACTACCAGCGCGCACGTTGGTGTCTCTGAACATTCTACCTGCACGTATGTTCGCGTTTCGAAGGCCCAAGTTACTTCTTACTTGGGACAGGGGAGCTGGGCACCCCCGGTCTGTACGAATAGGCCAATGCAAGGCCACGCACGACGCGCCCTCACGCCAGTTGCACCCCACCCACCCACCCCCCACGCCCCTCCCCCGCCGCAGCTTCACCAACTACATCACCACCGCCAACACGCTGCGGCGAACCATGCAGCAGCAACAGCAGCCGCTGCGAGGGACGTCGCCGAGGAAGGCTGCGGGGCGGTACTGAGAGGAAGCTGTCGATGGTGATACTGAGGACGGCCCCCGGCGAGACCGCCGCACTCGCTCGGACCGATGCAAGCTGGCAGTGGCGACGCCGCGGACGTGCTCCTTCGGAACAGCTTCCGGACAGCTGGGCTGGCTGCTTCGGAACAGCTGGCTGGGCTGGGCTACGCTGGGAGCTTCAGACAAGCTGGCTGGGCTCGACACCCTCAGAGCCTTCTCCCACCCGGCGACCGACCGTACCGCGGCCCATGTGGTATCACGCTGTTCGGCGTCCGTGCGTCGTCCTGCGCTGCCCGGGCGCCTGCTGGTCAAGGACGAGGCCGGGAAAGAAAGGCCGGGGCTCTGATTATTTGTTGAGGAAAGGGGGGGCCGCGGGCGGCGGGCTGGCCCTCATGCATCGTCAGGTGGGAGCTGTAGCACGCACTCGGCCGGCCCTCAGCTGTAGCTGGCCGCCCGGTCGGGAGGCAAGTCGGGAGGCAAGTCGGGAGGCAAGTCAGGAGGCCACCCAGCACGTGCGCCGCAGTACGGTTGGGGCTCTTGAGATTGCTCCAGGGCGGCAGACGCTGGGCGGCTCCAGGGGGGCTGCGGACAGACTTGCGTGATTAGGAAAAAGGAACCCACAGACTTAAATGTGTAGCGGAGAAACCCGCCCGACCCGTGTGTCGTCTTCGGGAGGCTGCAGGGGCGTTGTTGGGCGGGAGAACGCTATGTGGGCGGCGCCGCGGGGCGGGCGGCGCCCCGCGGCGGGGCCATGCGGACAGGGGCCGACGATGATGATGGTGATGACGGCGGTGGTGCGTGCGTGCGGCCCCGGGGAAGGAGTCTTAGGTGGGCCGGTAGCGCGCACAGCAGGAGGCGCAGCATTGGCAAAACGAAAGGACGACGGGCTGGCGAGTAAGGGGATGCGCAGGGCCTAGCTAGCAGCTCATCAGCTGTGCGGCGTGATGTGTGGAGTGGCATTCGGGTAGTATATCATATGTGTCTCCGGTGTCTCTGGATTATATGTGTGTTTACATCATACCTGCTTTACTTTTACCTACTTTCTTCCTATTGACGATTTGATTACATTGGTCATGGGGGCGACTTGCCTGACGCGTGTGTTATACCATACGACATACCGTACTGTACTGCTGACGGGGAAAGAATCAACGTTGCCTTACACCTGTGTTCTATCATATGACATACCGTACTGTACTGCTAACCGGGTCAAGGACTTACACGCCAACGTTACCTACATACGTACGTACCGCGTTGCGTATCGTCAATGTTTGTTGTCGTGAGGTGGGTGTGTTTTGGGCCTTGACGTGTTGAAGAGAGATATGTGGGCGCGTGAAAGGGCCGTGTGTACGATTTGTACGCACTGCAGGTACGGAAGGAGGGGGGTCTGTAGGTTTTGCCGCGAGGCTATACCTTTCCGTGTCTCAAGGGGATCCAGCAGAGGTCGAGGTGACGAGGTCGTGTATTTGATTGGCCGAAGACGCGTTTCGTAAGGGGGCAGATCGGTTGGGTTCGCCTGTTTTTACACTCCGGGAACCTGAGGGGCATTGTAGTCGGATAGCAGGCGGCGAGGCGAGATGGCGATACCCACCCACCGGTGGGCTGCTCGTCCAGCGGGAACGTCTTATACTACGGGTTACATTGCATAAGACGCAATACGTACCTCCATTGCATTGATATCCGATACGGTATGTGCCCAAGGCACTCGTTTGATCCGTGTCGGGGGCCGCCATCGCTGTGTCTGCATCATCCGGCCGACCGGGTGTCCCATGCGCGTGGCCGTTTTGCTTGAACGCGGCTACAAAGCATGGTGGCGCGATTTCGTTGCTGCAGTGTCTGGTGAGGAAGCTTTGGCTGTCACCGATGACATACCCGCGTGAGTATCCCCTGGAACATCATTATTCACGCAACGAAGCAGCAGACAGCAGCAGCACTGCAGCACTGCAGCACTGCCGCAGTCGGGCAGATGGGACCGACGGCGGACAGCGGTTATTTTTGCGCTGTCCGCCGGGTCCGCCTTACTTGTGCAACCGTCACAAGTAAGGGTGGACCCGTCGTCCCGAGCGGGCGATCCACCGGGCCCAGATCGCTGCGTATGGAGGCGCCTCCGTAACTTTGGTGGTTTGGACCCTTGGGAGCGCAAGGAGCAGGCCACAGCGGCAGGCTCGCGGTTGGACCGACAGCGGTTGGGTGGTTAGGGTTCGGGAGATCCGTCCAGTCTCCGGTCGAGGGTTAGCAGCGCGCAAGCAGCTAGGGGAATCAGTCCCCTCCACCCACCTGGCGGTTGCAGCCGCAGCCCGCGGGCTGCGACGGCGGGTGGTGGTGATCTGCCGCCCGCTGGGGGTGTGAGTCACACACAAGTTGTGACACGACATACTGGCCAGGCACCCGCGTACGTACGGGTGCAGTACCTGGGCTCCTCGTACATGACTCCGCGATGACCAGATCGCCAGCGGAGCCCTCCGGCCAACCCTGGCCGACAAAGCAACGACCCAGGCGCCCCTGGGCACCGTGGCGTGGCACCGTGGCGCCGTGTCCCTCGTGGCAAACGTGTCAGGGAAGGGGCGTGCCGATTGGCCGGCATGCGTCGAGGTCCCGCAGTGCAGGCCGGTGGAGGTAGGTGGATACGCAGCTGCCTCAGTCTTGGTGGGTGCTGGAGATACCATATCATGGCTTGGAGCCTTCCATCCATGAGCCCGTGCGTTGGATCGTCCGGTTGGAGATGGGGGTCTTTCGGTCATACCGAATGGACATGCAATTTGGTGAAGACGCGTGGCAGCGCGTGCACAGGTAAACGAGGCGCCTGAAGGCCTAAAACTGGTTTTTGATATCACGGGCACCAGTTATACTTTGCTATGATATCGCGGACTCGCGGTTGAAAGAGCAACACCTAGAAAGGCTAGTACAATCTCTGATATTATGAAGGAGTTGCATCAACAACATTTGTCAATGATACCCCTGGTGAACACTTGAAGCGATGGCAGCAGCCGAGATTCCGGGGGATGCGCAACAAGACGGCGAGGTACCTCTTTTCAACAATAAATGATGTAGCTGAGATAATCTTGGCAAGGCTCAACGAGAACGATTACGCCTGCACACTCAGGCCTGTCAGCAAGGCGTTCGCTTCGCAATTCAGCCGGTTTACTCGTATCCGCCTCTCCGTGCCATCCCCAACGGCCTCTTTCCGCGAGCGTTGGGGCTCAGAGTCCGCCACTCGGGCATTCAACCTTGAAAAACGGCGCAAACTGTTGACTCTCACAACGCTCAGCGGAAGCCTCTCGAATCTCAAAATTGCCATCAAGTTCTCTGGTCTTAACCTAAAGCCGGAGCTTCAGGCAGCTGCGTTGCAGGGCGGCCACCTTCACATCTGCGGATGGCTTCAACGCCGCGGGCTGCAGCTCACGCTGAGCCACCTTGGTGATGCTGCTTACGGAGGTCAGCAAGAGGTATGTGCGCTGCTGCTCGAGCTCGCCGGTGACCGCATCCACAAGCGCTACGCCGCAATTTCCGCCGCTGAGGGCGGCCACAGCAAACTGCTGCGCTGGTTCCTCCCGCGGCTTGAGCTCTCTCCCCCGGCCGGACAGCAACTCGACCTCAAATACGCGTCAGACCTTTTACGGGCAGCCGCCGCGGGCTGCAACCTGCGAACGCTCCAGTGGCTCCACACCGCGCTTCTATCAGGCGGACAACCGACACAACCGCCACAACTGCCGCAGCAACCCAACGCCCCAGCAGTCCGCCGACAGCTCCACGAGCAGCAGCTGTCTGCCGTACTGGCAGCCGCCGCCGGCAGCGCCACCCCCGACTGGCAAGAAAAGGTGCTCTGGCTTCGGAGCCTGGGAGGCAGCTCCCCGCACAGCTGCGTCGCCACGGCGGCGGCGACCGCCGCCGCCGCCACCCTCTCCGACGCCCGGCAGCGCCTCGACTGGCTGCACCGGAGGCACTTTGATGTGACGCATAGGGCCCTGGGCGCCGCCGCCGCCGCCGGCCGCCTGGAGGCCGTACTGTACTGCCTGGACAAGCTCCAGATTCGTCCTGACTGCGCCGCGCTTCGCGCGGCCGCATCCGGCGGCCACTTACCCGTACTGCAGGCGTTGTACGACAGAGGGTATGGCGATGGCGTGATCGACGGCGAGATGGTGGAGTTGGCGCTGCGGGCGGGCAATGTCGAGGTGGTGGAGTGGATGGTGGCGCAGAGGCCGGATGTGCTGGTGGTGCATGGCGGCAGTAGCAGCAGCTACAGCAGCAGCAGCAGTAGCGGCAGCCGCGGCGGGGGGTTGGTCACCGCCGCCGCGCAATCGGGATGCGTGGGGCTGCTCCGCCTCCTGCGGCAGTGGAATTGTTGCGTGTGGGGAGAGGAGACGGTGGCGGCCGGCGCGGGAAGCGGCTGCGTCGCGGCGGTGGAGTGGCTGGCGGAGAACGGCTGCCCGATTCCGGTGAGCTGGCGAGGTGTGCCACGGAGCGATTTCCTTGCTCGCACTTATGCTATGTCTGTCTGCTGCTGTTGCTGTGAACTCGCCCCTTTGAGAAATCCCAACCTTCTTTCGCCGCACCTTGCCCCGCCCTGTCCCCTGTCCCGCCCTGGCCTGTCCCGCCCCGTCCCGCCCCGCCCTGTGCCGCCCTTCCCGCCCCGCCCTGTGCCGCCCTGTCCCGCCCTGCCGTGCCCCGCTCCGTCCCGCCCCGCCCCGTGACCGACAGGGCGACCGACAGGGCGACGGGTTGCCGTACGTGCGAGCAGCGAGGAATGGCGATATCCGCATGATCTGGTGCTTGAGGTGCCTGGGCTGCCCCTGGGGGCCCCGAAACCAAGTCTTCAGTCACTGCCTGGAGGAGATGAACAACCGCGCTTGGTTTGCCCCCACGTTACGGGCTCTGCTGGAGGCGGGCTGCCCGGTGGACTGGCCGGAGGCGGCCGCGGTGGCGGACGAGGTCAGGCAGATGTTCGACGGCGTGCGGGAGCCGCCACTGGCCGGGGGCCTTCTTGACATCGGAGACGGGGATGGGGATGGCGATGGCGATGGGGGCAGTGACGGCGGGCTGGGTGAGGTGGGGGTGGAGGACGTGCCGGATCTGTGTTCCTGGGTGATGCAGCGGTGGCAGGAGCTGGGGGACGTTTAGGGGCAAAGGAGGTCGCGGTTTGGGATGGAACTGGTCTTGGCTATGACAGGGGGGGACGGGGACCACGGAGGGCGTTGAGCCCAAAGAAATCCCCTTTGTTATGCCCACTCTCGTGATGCCAGAAAGGGGCAGAGGAGGTCGCGCTGTGGCATCTTGATTGGCGAGTTTAGGGGACAAGCGGTGGGCAGTGACGGGCAGCGGCGAACAGCGGCGGCCCTGAGTCGCACTGAGCGAGGGGTTGGGCTGGCGTGGCCGCCGCCTTGATGGTGGTAGCTGAATGCACCGACCGTCCTCCGGGATGGGTCGTCGTTCGTCGCCCATCGGGTCGGCCGTCCTCTCGTCCGCGTGACTTCGCTTGAGACTTCGCGTGCCCGGCTTGATGAGCCACAACGGTGGATCCGCGCACGCGCCTGTTTCCTGTATCTTGCCATCCGTTGCAATGTAGCCACACACACGCATGCGCCCATGCACATGCGCCTGTTTCCATACCTCTTTCCTTGATTGTTTGTTTGTTTCCTTGCTTGGTTGTTAGTTTGTTGTTGCTCTCTTGTTTGTATCTGTTGCTTGTATCCGGTGTTTCTGCTCTTGCCGCTGGTCGCGCTGGGCTCCGCCGCCGCTTCACCCGAGCGGGCAGGACCCTAGCGGTCCCGGGATGGGGGCCTTTTGCGGTTGATTCACAGAACCATGGGTCGCATGCGTTACTGTACGACGATCTTGGCGATCTGGGTTCGGGGCGCCCACCTCCCACATCGGAGTCGCCCCGCCGGGTCGCCGTACACACCAGGTAGGAGCTCGAGTAACGCATGCGACTCGTGGTTCTGGGAAACAAACGCGGGTGGTGGCGGATCGGGGTGGTGGAGACAATGGGTGGTGGAGGGAGGCCTGATAGGAGTGCAAGGCTGCGGTTTCACGGCGGCGCGTCACTCATGGACTGTCTGGCGCTCGTGCAGTCGTGCGGGATGGATGAGTTGCGTCGAGGCGGAAGGACGCTGTAAAGGCCCCGCGCCAGGAAGTGGATCCCTCGTGGTCCTTGGATGCTGGATCTCAAATCCACAGCCTACCCCGCGCACTGGACGGGTGAATCAACCAAATAATCGTGTGCCTACACAGAGGGGCTGTGCCTTGGTTGGTCCACCTACACGTCGGCGGCGCCGGGGGACTATGTGGGGGCCTTCGTGCGTCACCGCCCCATGGGGCACCTTGAGGGGGCTGAGCGGGTGCGTGCGCCGCATGACAGCACGTTTGGCAGTACGGCAATCATTCATTCTGGTGGCAGATTCCCATCAGCAGCTGTTTGCGGCGTTGGACCAACCAACCGTACAAAGGGGAAAGCTATAGGGTCCTACAGCCCTGCTCGATGATGCTCGACTGCTCCGGCTGGTTTACAGCACCCAGACAGCTCACATTCGCCCACTGTCAATCACCCTGACAGACGCTGATGAGAACCCGCACCTGGAGAAGTGACCCCGCCTTGGTTGGGGTGGTGGTTCGCTAATAGGGGCGCCCTGGTGACTAACTCCCCCTGAGCTGGCTTTATCCCTTGCTATGGTTGGTTCTCAGGAACGGGGTGGTTCCCTGGTAGTGTGGGCCCGGGGAGTGTTTCGGTGCACTTGGGGAGCCTGTACCACCGCCTGAACACTGATCTCGTTGGGAAGACCCCACCCAGCACCACCCTTCGGTCTGCAAGGGCACACCTCATGCAAGCTGGCCTTGCCCCTGGCGGCGCTTTGCTGCATTACGGTATCAATGACGTTTCGATGAACGACCCTGGACCCAGGGCCCAGGCGCATCTGGGCCTTGCGTCTTAACTAAAGACTCTTAAGGCATTAGGTCGCTGGGAGCACACGCCGACGAGCTCTTCGTTCATCGCGGCCGTGGTCCACACCAGGGACGTCGTCATGTCGTCATGCCGGTCTATCCAGATCCATCCCAACCAACCCAACTGCCCCACCGGAACCGCCAACCAACTAGAATGAAATCACGCACTTCGCACGTCGGCGGGCCGTGCAAGGTCGGTTCGCACAAGTACCGGTATGATAACTGGCTCCAAACTCGACACATATATAACCATGAAAGCTCGGATGAACAGCTCCGTGAACAGTAACGGTTCCAAAGTCTGCACGGCAATCACACGGCAGCATACCCACCCACCATGCACCCCTCAGGTACACCATCACGATGACGAGTTGAGGACCACGGATGGCTCTCTCTCTCACGCGCGCGCACACACACGCCCGTCCGTCCGTCCTTCCGTCGGCATGTTTGGATCCTGCCATGTTTGGACCCTGCCGCTGTCAAAACTGAATCGTCATCACAGAGCCGCGGCGCAACGTACGGTACATAGGTAGCTGCGATCCAAGTGCCTCTACGGCCGCCCCCAACCCATCATCCACATGCCCACCTGCCTCCAAATGCGTCTAGGGCGCTCAAGGCCCTCCTACGGTACTACTAAATAGCCACCGAGCTGCAAGGGGAGGCACGCGGCAGTGCCGTACAGTGGCGCCCATGCATGGGTGGCTGTTTGACGGCCAGGCTGGCCGGCGTCTTGGGTCGCGGGTTGAGTGAGGAGACGAGACACACACTCACACACACACACGCACACGCATGGGTCTGGCATTTAACGCATGGGTCTCTCTTATCCAAACACACACACACACACGGGGGGGTCCGTCCTGTTGGCGGGGTCCTGCTGGTGGGGCACAGGAGACAGGACCGTGTGCGCATGTGCGGCAGAGACGGCGTCGCAGCCCCTCGTCCGCCCCACAGCTGCGCCACCACACACAACGTCAACAGCAACCCACACAAATAATGCATATGCGTTGGACTCTGGGGATGAATACTATTATGAAACGGCACCGTCCTGGTGTGCGTTCGCGTTCGAAATATTGAGGCTACGCTTCGCTTCACTGAACGGATCACAGCACAGCCACGTCATCATGAATCGCCGCCAGCCTAGCTGCTGCATCTCTGCCGCTGTCGTGCATCCGCGTTCGCAGCGTCCGCGTTCGCATCCGCGTTCGCGTTCGCTGTTTGTGATCTTGACCCCAACCTACCAACCAGGAAGCAGCGGCGACTGTCTCAACTGTCCAACTGTCTGTCTCAACTGTCTCAACTGTCTAGCTGTTCAAAACGGCCACCTGACCTCTCCCCTGCGGCTGATGAGTCAGACATCCCCCCGGACATCGGTGTACGGCAACCTCTCCATCGGCCTTTGACTCAGCCTCTGCCTCCGCTGCTGCATCTGATTTCCATCCACAACACCCCTCTAGCCGTAACCTCCTTCCGCGCCGTACCCACCCACATGGTCCCTAGCCTCCCGGCACGCCACGCTGCACAGCGGGTGCGTGTCTGCCTCCCTCCCTCCATTCGGGCGACAAGTGTGTGTGTATGTGTGTTTCATAGGCAGGCAGAACAGGAGTGCGTGACATGCGAGGGGCCGAGAGGCGCCCAATAGTTGCCCGTATGCGTATATAATACACCCGTTGTGTGTATGTGTTTCTAGAAATGAAACCCGCCCGTATATGTGTGTTATTAGGGCCCGTATATGTGTGTGTTTAGAAATGCAACCCGCCCGACCCAAACCAACCTCCAATATACTTACGTGTGTGTGTGTGTGTGTGTGTGTGTGTGTGTGTGTGTGTGTGTGTGTGTGTGTGTGTGTGTGTGTGTGTGTGTGTGTGTGTGTGTGTGTGTGTGTGTGTGTGTGTGTGTGTGTGTGTGTGTGTGTGTGTGTGTGTGTGTGTGTGTGTGTGTGTGTGTGTGTGTGTGTGTGTGCAAACATGTGTGACCTACGTGGCGCGTCACCTACCCCCGGGTCTCCCCGCCACACGCTCGCCGACGCGGATGGATTCAAACGGCACCCGAGTCATGAATGTGAATGACGCCCGAAACATGCCTATAGCGGCACGGCCTGCGTGCTCGATTAGACCTCAAACGGGCCAACCCTTCCGCCATCCCCCTCCGTCATCATCCCGCTGCTTGCATGTATGTAGCGACGCAACCTTGCAACCTTGCAACCTTGCAACTTTGCAACGCATTCCCTCTGCTGGTGCTGCTGTTAGTGCTGCATGCAGCTGTTGGAACAACACCCCAAGCCCAGCGTCCTTCCCTCAACAGACACACCACACCACACCGTCGGGCCCACAGCCTGGACGATCCTGCCGCACACCCAAATTGCTTTCCCGACTCAGTCTACCAGAAGAATGGGGCTATTTGGTGACTAGGGTATCCCACCAAGACCGCAAGAGTTTGCATGGGACCGAGGGCCGCAGCAAGGGTGGGGCAGCGAGCCACAGCCCCCCCCACCGAAAATGTGACCCTGGATGTAGACCGTGCTTCCGATCAAGCAAACGCGGTCGAAGCGTCGAAACACACGCAGAGACCCCGACACGCACACATACACACGCCACAGACACGATACACCTCCTGGTTCGGTCGGTCGGGTTCCTTTCACATAGGTACACATACACCTACCGGCGGCTCTCGGCGGGTCGGTGTCATTAAACACATGCACGATTCACCTCCGGGTCGCCCGAGGGTCTACGGCGACTGTAGCATGGGCTGCAGGGGCTGCGTCTCCACCGCCGAGAACGCCACCACCTGCTCGGACTCCTGCTTTGGCGAGGCGGCTGTCGACGTCCCCAGGACGCCCCCGCCCCACGCGGCTTGTTCCCTGACCTTGTCCAGTCGGGCCTTACGTCGCCGCTCGCGGTCCAGCTTCAGCTGGTCCACGGGCCCTATGGGTCCTTGGCCCAGCCGGTCGCGCTCGGCGCGCCGGAAACGTTGTTCGCGTCGGGCCTGGCGGGCCGCCTGGCGGGCCTGGCGGTCGCGGTCGCGCAGGTGGGACATGAGAGCACACATGTCAAGCGATGCACATGTGTGAATTAAACATATATATGTGTATATATATCGCTGTACCTAATTATATATATATATATCGCTGTACCTAATTTTGTTTGTAAAGTATATATATACTTTACAAACAAAATTAGGTACAGACAACAGACGCCCGCACCTCTGGCGTGGCGTTCGGGTCGTCGTCGTCGCCCTCCGAGTCAGTGTCCATGTCGTCGGGCTGGTCGAACGCGCCCCCGCCGTAAATGAATGGCCGATTGGGCGCGGCCGGGGCCTGCGGCGGAGATATGTTTGTCCGGTGCGTCGGGGTTTAGGGTCGAGGGTCAACGATTAGAGCGTGTGGACGTCAAGGGCCCGTCGCAGAATCATCCATACTTGACCTCTATTCTAACAATTAAGAAAGGCTCAAACCGACCGCGACGACCGCGTCTCATGCACTTTCGCATTTTGTGCACAAATGACGGTGAGCTGCCCAGAAGCTGGTGAGTGCTCAACCGACACAACCGATGATTTAACACCGGTGGCTGCTACCGCGCCATATGCACTCCCGCAGTTGTGACTCAAACTGATAATATGGGGCGGGAAGTCAGTTGCGGCTGCCGACTGCCTCTGCACGGCATTTCGTAGGCAAACGCAACGCAGGCCCAACAAGCGCCGCGCTCCAGCGCGTGGCAGGCTGGCAGCACGCGCGGACTTACCGCTGGGGGCCTGGATGGGCCGTCGTTGCCCGCAGGCGTCGGCGCCAGGGACTCGCCCTCAAAGACCGTCTCCTCGGGCTGCGAGCCACAATCACGGAGTTGCGGGCAACAGCAGGGGTTAAAAGAAAATAGAAAAACGAAATAAACCCTAGAAGAACGAACCAGGGGTTGGGGGCTCGGTGCGACTGACGGCCCCACTTGCATGAATGAAACACGTGCGCCGGATCATGAGTTGAGGCCATGCATGTACGGCAAATCCTAGTACGACGCACGTGAATGAACCAACCACCGGACCCGTCAGAACACCACCATCCACCACCACCACCCCCGGATGCCGTACCACGTCCAGGCCTCTGCCGTACTTCATCCCACGGGCCGCGACACCCAGCGGGCCCGCCTCGCCAAGCTCCGTCGTCGTCGCCTCTTTGACTGCCGCCGCAGCATCCGCGTCCAGATCGCCGCCGTGGGGCCCATTGCCAGGTCTGACGGGGCCAAGGGCACGGACAGGGCATCATAAGGGCACACACTCTGGATGCCTCTGGTTACCTTTCAGGGTTCGGAATGACATAGGATACGGCGTCTACCTGCAGGAGTGAGGGTTGTAGGAGTGAGGGGTTTGGAAACACCCAATGCATGCCAGGCTGGTAGTCTTCCGCGACGCCGCGACACCAACAGCGCGCCAAATCGACAGCGTTCTTCCGACACCGCAGCGATATATATATCGGGCAATGGGTATATTTTATATGGGTATATATGGGTCGGGCAATGGGTATATATGGGTCGGGCAATGGGTATATTTTATACGCATACGGGCAACTTTCGGGCGCTAATCAGCCTGTGCATGTCACGCACTCCTGCTCTGCTGCCTGCCTAAGCAACACACACACGCAGGTCCTTTGGCACGTAATTGGGCTTGGGCGGTTCGGGGCGGGTATGTCATCATGCACGTGCCTGTGGGTCCTCTAGGGCCCATCAGCCCTGCCAAGGCGCAACGCGAAGCGGCACAACGGAGGAAGGCGCACGCCAGCGGTGTGTGGTGCACTGCCGGCGTGGGACAGGCGGTTCGGCCGAGGGAGTGGGGGCAGTGCGGGAGTTGCGGTACAACTCCAGAATGTCGTACATGTGCTAGGTGCGAAGGAACCAACTAGAGGGTTGCTGCCACCCGGGCGCTCTAGCGGCGCAAGACTCAGGCTCGCGCACGTGTGTTTAGAAATGCAACCCGCCCGACCCAAACCAACGTATGCACGTGTGTGCTCGTGGGCAGGCAGGCAGGCAGGTGTGCGTGCGCGACAGGCACGGCGCCGAGCAGCGCCCGCGCGTTCCCCGTATGCACGAGGTGCCCAAGGAGCAGCAGCAGGCAGCCGCAGAATCGGGTTTCGCGCCAAAACGGCCAACCGGTCGCCCCAGTGGCCACCTCAACCAGTCGCCTGAATCTGCCTGCATCTTGGCCTCACCGTTTGAAGCCGCGGACGTCCCTGGAGCCGGGTCTACCCGCTGCCGGGTCGTCAGTGGAGACGGCGGGTGGCGCCATGAGATCGTCCAAATCGCCGTCCGCGTCGCCGCCGTCGGGCCGCCGATGCTGCCGTACGGCCTTGCCGCCGGCGCCAGGGCCATTCTTAAGAACGCCGCCCCGCGCCTCTGAGTCGTCGTCCACATCACCGTCCGCGCCGCCGCCGTCGGGCCGCCGATGCTGCCGTACGGCCTTGCCTCCGGCGCCAGGGCCATTCTTAAAAACGCCGCCCCGCGCCTCTGAGTCGTCGTCCACATCACCGTCCGCGCCGCCGCCGTCGGGCCGGCGGAAGCTCCGCAGGTTAGACCCGCGACCGTCCCCGTACGCGTCGCCGCCGCCGCCGTCGCCTTGCAGGGCGCCGCCGCCAGACACATCCAGACTCGCAGATTCTCTTCTCGGCCGATTGGATGCCAACGACCCGTCACCCTCACCCTCACCCGCACCACCTGCCTCTCCGCCCCTGTCTGCCGTCGCCGCCGCAACGACGGCCAGTTCACCGCTGTCAGCTGTCGCAAGCGTCGCGCTGGCCCGAACGTCGCCGCCCCCGGCGGAGCTGCCAGAGCCCGCGGTGGTGGCGGCGGCGGCGTCACGGGTGTCTGAGTTCGTTGAACCGCTGAATGGCTGAGCGCCTTCGCCGCCCGACCCTCCGCCGCCCGACCCTCCGCCGCCCGACCCTCCGCCGCCCGACCCTCCGCCGCCCGACCCTCCGCCGCCCGACCCTTCGCCGCCCGACCCTCCGCCGCCCGACCCTCCGCCGCCCTCGCCGGCGGGCTGCGGCTGCCGCAGCGACGGCAGCAACGGCTTTTCAAGGGGGTTGTGTGAAATCGCGACAACGGCGGATTCACCAACCTGCGACAGCGCGGGCAGCACGGACCGCCGCCCGGTGACACTCGGCAGGTGAGTGGGGCCTCCGCCGCCGCCGCCGCCATTGTCCCCGCCGCCGCCGCCGCCGCAATTGTCCACGCCGCCGTTGCCGCCACTGCTGCCGCCGACGTGGCGATTCGGCGTCGTCGTGGGCAGTACGAATCGCTGGGGTCCAAGGGTCTGCCGCGTCAGTGTCGGGTCCAGTCGCTCCACGGGCACGGCGATATGCGGCAGCAGCTGCTTTCGGGGCCCGGCGCCGGAATCCGGGGGCCCAGCGGGGAGCATTGACTGCCGTGAGTGATGTGGCGAGGTTGATTCGCCGCTGCCGTCCTCTCTGTCGCCGCTGCCGCCGCCGCCGCTGCCGTCCTCTCTGTCGCCGCTGCCGCTGCCGCCGCTGCCGTCCTTTCTATCGCCACTGCCTCCGCCGCCGCTGCCGTCCTCTCTATCGCCACTGCCTCCGTCACCGCCGCCGCCGCCGCCGCTGCCGGCCGCGCCGCCGCTTCGACTGGCCACGCCTCCGCCTCCGCCACCGCCCTCGCCTCCGCCTCCGCCTCCGCTCTCGCCTCCGCCTCCGCCACCGCCTGCGCCCTCGCCTCCACCTCCATCTCCACCTCCGCCTCCGCCCTCGCTTCCACCTCCGCCACCGCCTCCGCCTCCGCCCTCGCCCCCGCCTCCACCACCGCCGCCGCCACTGTCGGCCTCGCCGTTGCCTCCATTTTCGCCCCCGGCCGTGCCTCCGCTGCGGCTGGCGATACCACCGCCGCTGCCGCCGCCGCTGCCGTGCCGACCGCTGACATCCGACGACGGGACCACCGGGACCACCGACGGCAGTTGAAAGTCCTCCGCCGACGGCTCCGAAGTCCTCGTCGCCGTTACCTCAGCCGGCGGAAGCAGCAGCCCGCCTGAAATTGCGCTGGCCGAGCGATCAGACGCGTCGCCTCCGTCGTCCTCCTTCCCGTCGGGGCAACCGCCGCCACCGCCGCCGCTGCCGCCGCCGCCGCCGCCGCCGCCGCTGCGCGTCTTGTAGCCGCCGCCGCCGCCACCGCCATTGACGTCATCCCGGCCGGATCTATGGTGTATGCCACTGACCTGGGTCGCCCCTAGGCCGCGGCATCCCCAGAGCTGCCAACGGCGCCCGGGGGGCGGGGACGGGCCATCCTGGTCTTCAATGGAACCCCTGTCCCGATCAGTAGTGCCCTGGCCCCGGCCTGGGCCTTGATCCCCGCCTTCGTCTCCGCCGCCGCCGCCGCCGCCAACATCACCGCCGCCGCCAGCGCCGCTACCGCCGCCGCCGCCGCTGCGCGTCTTGTAGCCGCCGCCGCCGCCGCCATTGGCTTCAGCGCCCTCCACGTCATCCCCGCGGGATCCAGGGTGTACGGCACTGACCTGGGTCGCGCCGCGACCTCGACATCCCCAACGGCGTCCAGGGGGTGGGGACGGGCCATCCGGGCCTTCGGGCCGGCCGCCGTCCCGAGGAGGAGTACTTCCAGTAGCGCCCCGGCCCCCGCCTCGGCCTTGCTCCCCGCCCTCGTCTCCGCCGCCTCCTTTCCACCACCCGCCTCCACACCATAAAAGGCTCCAGAAGATTCCGCCACATCCAGAAGCTCCCCCATCCCGCTGGGATCCCGGTCCTCTCCCCCTGGCCCCATCTGGGTCGGGGCTGCCGTCCGCGTCGACGTCGGGGCCGCACTCCAAGAAGCCCGAGCGGGGGCGACAGCCGGAGGAGGAGACGGCGGCGGTGGAGGAGGAGGGCTCGCCTCTAAGAGTGGTTCTGGAGCTCTCCGGGGACACCCGGGCGCCCCGCAGGCCGAAGCAGGCGAGGAGGCCCCAGCGCGGCCCGCAGCATGCCCTGTCGTCGTCGCCGCCGCCGCCAGTTCCGCCCCCGCTTGCGCCAGGGGGACCTCGACAACACCCGCCTCCGCCGCCGCCGCCGCCGCAGAAGAAGAAGAAACCACAGCAGGGGCCCCCAGAGGGGCCGCAGCAGGCGCGTCCGCCTCCGTCGTCGTCCTTCTCGTCCGTTCCATCCTCGCCGCCGCCGCCGCCGCCGCGGCGGCGGCGGCAGCAGCATAGCAGTAGCAGCAGCAACAGCAGCAGTAGCACACCGCCGCCAACGGACGCGCCGATGATGATCGGCAGCTGGTCGTCTTGCTTGCCGCCGCCGCCGCCGCCGCCGCTGCCGCCGCCACTGTCGACCCCAGCGACCACGAGCAACGTGACGGCTGGCGTCTGCGGCGGTGGCGCAGGCGGCGCAGGCGGCGGCGGCAGCATGTACGAACTCGGCGGCGGCGAGCTGACGATGCCGCCGCCGCCACCGCCGCCGCTGCCACTGACTACCGTCACCTGGCGGCAGCGCGCCTGCGTCACGGAGACGGTGACCGACGACGTCGAGCCAGCGGCGGCGGCAGCGGAGATGCTGGCGGAGGCGGCCGGTGCGACAGAGCTGAGCGCCGCCAGCAGCGCGGCCACGAAGGCGGGGCAGTCCTGGAACGTGTTGTCCGGAGTCGACGTGGCGCGGATCTGTACGGGTACGGGGGCGGGCCGAATGGTCGTTCGCGGACGTGTACGACAAGTGTACGTGTACGGCTCACGTGTCAGTTGTGCCAGCTGCCTAGTCAGCTATTGCGCTACTTCCGGGATTAATCAGCTCCCGATCTAAATGGTGACGATAACGACAAAGCTCCGACACGGCCAGCTTACTCGCCCACCCAGCAAGTCAAAAGGTCACAGATCGTACACAGATCGTACGGCACCCACCATGGAACCGTACATCGCCTGCGAGGCGTCCGTCTGCCCCGCCACCGGCGGACACACTCGGTCCATTCCGCCGCCGCCCGCGGTCACGTTACCGTACAACACCTGGAAGACCGACGCCGTGAAGGACTCGATGGCGGTTGCCGGATCCAACTGTCCAACGTCCAACGTCCAGCCGTACCGTGAACGGCGAGCCCAGAGGGGGTTGAGGCGCGCGCCGGCGCAAAAGCCGTTCGTCAGTTGTCGATTTTGTTTAGCAGGTGGTTGGTTGTGTGTATATACGGTGTGTCGCTTGTACGTTTTAATTTCTTTCAGTTTGGCGGGGCGATCCACCCTCACAAGGTGCGCGAGCCCTCACGAGCTTCCCTCTTAAGGGCGCGACGGAGGACACTGAAGGACGCAGCCGGGAGCCCCGCATGGTCGTGCTCGGCAATAGGCCGTCCTCGGCAATAGGCCGTGCTCGGAAATAGGCCGTGCTCGGCAATAGGTCGTGCTCGGAAATAGGCCGTGCTCGGCAATAGGTCGTGCTCGGCAATAGGCCGTGCTCGGCAATAGGCCGTGCTCGGCAATAGGCCGTGCTCGGCAATAGGCCGTGCTCGGCAATAGGCCGTGCTCGGCAATAGGCCGCGCTCGGCAATAGGCCGTGCTCGGCAATAGGTCGTGCTCGGCAATAGGCCGTGCTCGGCAATAGGCCGTGCTCGGCAATAGGCCGTGCTCGGCAATAGGCCGTGCTCGGCAATAGGCCGTGCTCGGCAATAGGTCGTGCTCGGCAATAGGCCGTGCTCAGCAATAGGGTTGTTTTTGTATTGAAGTATTTCGTACGACAAACGAAAAGGCTCACCTTGAACGACAGCACAGTCTCCAGCGCGGCATCGGCGGCGCAGGACGTGCCGTTGCTGCCGTCCGCGCCGCCGCCTCCGCTGCCTCCGCCGCCGCCGGCCTTGCAGCTCTGGGTGGAGATGTTGGCCGCGGGCAAGCGCAGCCGCGCCGCCAGCACCGCACACAGACCCGCCTGGGTGGCGTTCTGACAGGAGCCGTACACCGAGTCGGTCTGTACGACGTCGTCAAGCGGTACAGGTGGACGGCAGTCCGGACGGTGTGAAAAAAGGGCGGGAAGCAAGGCGACGTCAAATGGGGGAAATGATGAGAGGATGCGAAATGGGAAAATGCCAATGTGATGTGGAGCTCTTGACGTTTTGGGGACAACCGGCAGCGGTTGCTTTCCTTTCAACTGTAATTAGTGGACGAGCAAGGGCGCGTGCATATGGTGTTGGGCGATCTAGGACGATTCAGGAGTACGATTGTACGACTGTACACCTTTCAGGTCTTTCAAGGGACAGAGGCACACAACCGCTTTCGGGTGAAGCAAGAAAAGAGCACGAACAAGCCATGGCTCAGAACAGATCGCTCCAAATCAAACCATGACGCGTGGCGCCGACAAGAGTAACCGCTCAGAATGGCAGGGTGCCGTACACCAATGTACGGTAGGTACGGCGGACAGCTGTACGGGAACCGACGGGGCGGACGGGGAGGCCGACGGGGCGACCCGCGGGGACAAAGCGCTCTCACGCACCCGGAAGCGGACCGTGACCATGAGGACGTTGTACGACACCGTTAGTACGGCACCGGGAACCGTCGGGAGTGACGTGCTGGCGGACACGGCCTGACCCATGGTCACATCGGCCTGGAACATGGGGACCGGCGGCGGCGGCGACGGCTGCGGGCTCGGAGGTGGTGGCCGCGGCGGCGACGGCGGCGGCAGCGGCGGCGACGGCGGCGGCGGCAGCGGCGGCGACGGCGGCGGCAGCGGCGGTGGAGGTGAAATCCTTGGCGGCGGGCTGCCAGCGGGCGATGGCGGCGGCAGCGGCGGCGGCGGCGGCGGCGGTGATGCCGTACCCGGCGGCGGCGGCGGAAATGCGAGTACGAGAATGCTTCCGTTGGCGCCCACGCTAACGGTCAGCTGCGCGACGTTTGTGTTACCGTTGTTGTCCGTAACCGTCAACTGAAAAACGTACACACCAATGACCACTCCGACCACGAGCGCCTCCGGGGCCGTGTCGTTCACAATCGTGGCGTTTTCGCCGTACAGCGGTGTCGACAGGATCTTCCACTTGTATGGCGACGATGACGGCGATGTCTGCTGCAGGCCGCGGCCCACGGGTCGCACCAGCTCCGTCGAAAGTACGCCGTCCTGCTCGTCCCGTACCTGCCACGTATCCTCCTGTTCCTCCCGCTCCGCCCACCACCCTTCCTCCTCCTCATCCTCATACTCGTCGTCCAGGTCGTCCAAGTCCTGCCGTACTTGCCCGTCTGCCGTACTTGCCCGTGGCTCGTCCGCCCGCAGCCGCCGGGTGGTGGTCGTACTGCTGGATCCGCCCTGGATCTGGATCTGGGTCTGGACGCCGCCTGAGGAGGATCCCGTCTTCGCGCCGGCGCCGTTGAGGGGCAGACCGCCCAGGTAGGTGTATACGGGGCAGGCCTGAGGGGCCGCGGGGCGGGCGGTCAGTGTGGGGGCGTCGGCAGTGTGGGGGCGTCGGCAGGTTGGGGGCGTCGGCAGTGTGGGGGCGTCGGCAGGTTGGGGGCGTCGGCAGTGTGGGGGCGTCGGCAGGTTGGGGGCGTCGGCAGTGTGGGGGCGTCGGCAGTGTGGGGGCGTCGGCAGTGTGGGGGCGTCGGCAGTGTGGGGGCGTCGGCAGTGTGGGGGCGTCGGCAGTGTGGGGTCGTCGGCAGTACTGCCGACGGGCACCCCCTCGTCAGTTATGGCAACTCCAGGCCGCCTCGAAAGATATTCACTTGGTGGTGTCGCGGCCCGCCGCGACCCCCTCACGCGGCCCCCTTCCCCTCCCTTTTGTAAACACCCATCCCCTTCCCGCCCATATCCCCCCAGCCCCGGAAGCCCCGGCACGCGCCTGCATGCACCGAACCACGCAACCACCCAACCACCCAACCACCCAACCACGCAACCACCCAACCACACAACCACCCAACCACCCAACCACCCAACCACCCAACCAAACCCACCAGACCATTCAATTAACCCGCCCGCCCGCCTCCTTAGTCAGCTATCACGCACCCTCAGGCAGTTACCTCATTCACCTAGTCAGCCACCTCAATACCCCTTCAGTCAGCTATCTCATCCGACCTCAGGCAGCCAACTCATCGCGGCTTCTCCCCCCACCCCCACTCCACCCCACGATTGCAAGTCGTGTCCTGCTTCAACAGGTGAGGACCGACGAGTTCCACAAACCCCTCAGATACCACCGAAACACGCACAAACAAACACATAAACCCTCGCTCCACACCCTCGCCACACCCTCGCCACACACCCCACGTACCCGGGCAGCAGGCACGCAGCCGGCCGAGAAGTCCAGCGAGACGCACCAGCGGCACCGCCCGCCGCTGCTCGCCGCGCACTGCTCCGCGCTGGTGGCGGTTGGGCACTCGCAGAAGCAGTCCCAACCGTTGTCTGATGCAGGACCGTCAAGGGGGGGAGGCAGGGAGGGGGGGAGGGAAGGAGGGAGGGAAGGAGGGAGGGAAGGAGGGAGGGAAGGAGGGAGGGAAGGAGGGAGGGGAGGAGGGAGGGGAGGAGGGAGGCCGGGAGGGATACAGGGAATTGGTAGAGGCAGGGAGAGAGGGAGGAAACGGGGTCCAGGGTCGGGATCGGGGTCCAGGGCCGGGGTCACATCCCGGTCATCGACTGCGTGAGGGGCCAGCATTTGTCCGGTTGACCGACGCCGCCGTCGAAGTAGGACGCAGTAATTATATATGTAGATGTATATATAGAGAGCATCGTAGAACTTTATTAAGGTTATATGAGAACTGCTATAGTGGCGGCTGAATGCGCCCCCTCCCCTGCCGCCCCATGCCGCCCCATGCCGCCCCCTGTCCGATGCCCCTGCCGCCCGCTGTCCGGTGACCCGCCACCACCCACCTACGGCATCCGGTTGCACGCAGTTGTAGATGTCCCCCCAGCCGTCATCACATGTGCAGGCGGGGGCGGAGGCGCCTGCCGCGAGAGGGGCGGGGAGGGGACGTGGGGCCACGGAGGAAAGGGCAACGGGGTGAGGGACAACGGAGAATCGGCATGCAATAAGACAGGAGGGCGATCGGGGGCCTTGCACCTTGCATCCCCCTTCCCCTCCATTCCTGAAGCAAAGGTAGAAGTGTCTGCCAGACCAGCGGAAAATCTTCACCCAGACACAGCGGAAAACCTCCACGCCGCCTCTTCCAAAGATTCTTCCACAGATCCTTCCGAGATTCTTCCCAAATTCCCCAGATCGCAGCTTTGGGTCACGACCCAGGCCCGCAACCGCCAACTTTCAACCAAACTCGGTGGCCTCGCCAACGGGGCGCAAGCTTGGGCCGCCGCACACACCGTACGTACCGCAGGCACCCCGGCCGTTGCAGCCCGAGCCGTCCAGTCCGCAGACCAGAGGGGGCGCCGGCGGAGGCGCGGGCGGCTGCGGAGAAACAAGGAGGCGCGGGCGGGGCGGGACGTGGGGCCCAACCGACAACCGACAACCGACAGGGTGTCAGCAGAGCGCGAAATGTGTATTGCGGGCTTGCGGGTCTGCGGTGAATAAATGTGTCGCCACGGACCCACCATCGGCCCTTAATCCCGCCTCTCTGAAGGTATGGAGCCCCGGATGGACCCACCATCGGCCCGCGAGCTGGGACTGGAGCTGCGGGAGGACCCTGCACCCCTGGGCCAGCGCCGCGGAAACGAAACGGCGCGATGCCCCGATTCCGAAGGCCACTAACCCGCCCCCGCTAACCTCCGCCTCGCTTACATACAAGGGGCCCTAACCCCGGATGGATGGACCCACCATCGGCGTCGACACGGCGGCGTCAGCGGCGCAGCCGTACGGCCCCCGGAAGCTGTAGCCCGGCCGACAGGCGCATGCCGCCACGACGACGCTAGAGTCGCTGCTGTTGGCTGTAGCACCTGACGAGGAGGAGGAGGAGGACGACGGCGAAGCTACCCCAGAGGAGGAGGAGGAGGAAGAGGAGGAGTTCACCTCCACGCATAGTCCGTCGGCGATACACAGTTGGTCGCCCCAGCAGGGCCCCGGAGGCACCTCACACGAATCCCCCGTCCACCCCTCGCGGCAGCTGCAGTACGCTGTCGTACCAATCGCCGTACAAGTACCCCTGGGCGTCGACAGGCAGCCCCGCACGACGCAGTCGGAGATGAGCGCCGAGCTCGATAGCTGTACGGCAACCGCGCTGCCGTTCGGGAGTACGGCGGCGCCGCCGCCGGCGTTCGGCTGGCCGGCGGCGCGCGCCGCCGCCGGCGGCGGCAGCGCCACAAGTCTCGCGCTGGCGCCGAGCGGGAAGGCGTCGCTGGCGCACGACGAGCCGGCGGTCTGCGGCGCCGACTCGCAGGTCTGGCCGGGCTCCAGGAAGGGTAACCACCGCGCGGCGCTGCAGCGGCCGCCGCCGCCGCCGCCGCCGCCGCCCGTCGTCAACGCCCGACTCGCCGGATCCACGGCACTGCACGTGCACGTCTCCGCGCACCAACCGCAATCAACCACCTGCATGCATGTACGGCAGGACTGCAGCCCCGCGCAGCGCTCGAAGCCGGCGGCGGCGCAGGACGAGATGTCGGGCGCCCAGGCGGCGGCGGGGCAGGAGCGTACGGCAGGTCCGCCGCCGGCGGCGGCGCCGCCGAGCGCCATGCACTCGCCGCTGGCGCGGCAGTAGCCGCAGCCGGGCTGTACGGCACAGGCGTCGCAGCGGCCGTTGTAGGCGCCGCACACGGTTGACGTCGCCGGCACGGAGACGCCCCAAGGGAAACCGGCCTGCGGGTTTCGGGGCGGGTTTTGGGGCGCGAGGGAGTGGGAGAGAGAAGGGTATAGGCTACAGAGAGAGAGAGAGGGGTACAGGCTATAGAGAGAGAGAGGTATAGAGAGGGTAGAGGCTATATCTACATAGAGAACGGAGACAGAGCAGAGAGTGAGAGGGGAGAGGCAAGGGGACATGAAACAAAAGGGATCAACCACGCCCAGATCCGCAGGTCGCACGGCGTTCCTCGACCGTTGCCCCCTCCCTGCAGCCGGGCCGTATGTCAATCAAGAGAAAGACAGCGACACGGCATACCCTCCTGCAGGGATCGGCCCCTTTCGTCCCCCTCCCCCATCTCCCTCTCCACCTCCATCAAAAACCTCACGGACTCCCTCTCCCTCACGAACTCCCCCTAAACCCCCCTCACGGACCTCCGCGCGGCCCCAGGAGGAGTTCAGCAGCACCAGCGAGAAGGGCCGCAGCACCGGCGCCATACCGCCCGACCCGGCCGGCGCCACCAGCGACAGCGACAGCTCCAGGGGGGCCCCCACGTCCAGGCAGCTGAAGGACACCGACCGGGCCCCGCGGGCCGCGTCCTGGCGGGTGGCTGCCGTGAGGTCCAGGACGGCCGGGGTGGAGGCCGTGCCGGCGGTACCGCGCAGGGTGAGCTGGGGGCCGCGGGGGGCCGGTGGGGGTGGGGGGAGGATGTGGGTGGGTGGGGTTAAATTGAGGAAATAAATAAACCGGAAGAACGAACCCGGGTGGGTGGGGTGTGGGTGGGTGGCGAGGGAGCAGGCGGGTTAGGCGGATTGTTGGGTGGGTGGGTGGGTGGGTGGGTGGGTGGGTAGGTTGGGTATTTAGATCTGTGTAGGTTCTTCAGGGGAAGGATGTTGGGGAGATAATTAGGTGGACAACCGCACAAAAACACACAAACACACGCATGAATTTCCCTCGCCCCACCCATGCCTTGAACCACCCACCACACCCCCAAGCTCTCAGCCCACCCAACCCGCCCCATCCCTGCACCCACCACCCGCCCCACCCATCCCCCCCCACCCACCCACCCCTCGTACAATTTCCTATACCCCTCGTACCCACGCCTTTGACACACTCCCCCCGCCCACCCCCCACCCACCCCGCACCCACCACCAGCGTAGACATCAAGTCGTCCTTCGCCGACCAGGGCAGGAACATCCCCACGTACGACACCATGCCACGGATCCCAATGGGGCCCCGCGTGTACGTCACGCTACTGCCGCTGCTACTGCTGTTGCTACTGCCGTCCGTCACCACCGCCCGCAGCATGTACCATCCAGACGCCACATCCGCTGGGACCTGCCAGATCGCCTGACCCGTATTGGACGTATTGACCGGGAGCCCAAGGCTGCCCGGGGCCAGCCACGTCAGCGACGTGACGCTGGGTACGGCAGCCGTCGGCGGCAGCTGCGCCGCCGCCCCCACGCCCACCAGCGCCGCCGTCACCGTCACGAGCCCGTCCCGCGGCCCGCCCGACCACGTGATGGTAGCGGGCGCGTCGGCGCCCGCCAGAAGTACGGCACCCGCCTGGGGGGAGAGGAGCCGTATAGGCTGTGCGGCGCAGGGGACGGTGTTGCAGCGCCGCTGGGAGGCGGGCCGGGGCTGCTGTCCGGCGCAGAAGCTGTCCGGGAGCGTGGGCCAGGAGGAGGTGGAGGTGGAGGTGGTGGTGATGTTGGTTCTGCTGCTGGAGGAGCATGTGACGGTGCGGTTCTGATTGCCTGAGGGGGTTACCGGGGCCGGGGGTCATGAGGGGGGAGGAGGTCATGAGGGGGGTGGGCAGTCCTGCCGGGGTGGGGGTTCAGAAGGTAGGAGCGGGGTAGTAGGCCTAGGGTATCACAGAGGTCCATTCGGGTTAGGGGTACACTGTCAGTATCAGGACAGGACGGCCAAAGGCAACGATGCAGACAGCCCCGGGGGATATGGGGCATGGAGTGAGGGGCAGGAGGTACGGGTAGTGCAGGGGGAGGCGGTCATGATGGCTTGAGGGTCGGGACTGAGGAGGTACGGGTGGTGCAGGTCTGCTCGCTCTAACGCGACACCATTGCATCACCACCTTACCTCCTTAGCGAGCATTGACACCATCGACCCCATTCAACCGGCACCTCGGCACCTCCTCAGCCAGGGCGCATCAGCACCACCCTTTGCCGCCGCCTGTCACCCACCCCGTCTGCGGGTTTATTTATTTTTTTCAATTTAACCCACCCCGTCACCCCCGACCGACCGACCGCCAGCCAGCCGCCTCGGAGAACCCCAACCCCCTCGCGCCCTCATCACCTCCGTCGCAGGCCTGGTCGCAGGGGCCCCACTCGCTGGCGACCCAGCTGTTCGACGGACACGGCTGCAGGTTGCAGTCGTACAGCAGCAGCCCCGGGTCGGGCCCGCCGCACTTGACGGCGGGGCACGAGACGGCCCTGGCGCACTGCTCTGCCGTACCGCCTGTGAGGATGGAGGGGTGGGGGTGGGGGCGCCGCATATAGGGAATTGGTAGACAACTTCATTCTGCGCTGCTCCCAGAGCAAATATCTGATGGAGAATATTCATTCTGCGCTGCTCCCAGAGCAAATATCTGATGGAGAAAATTCATTCTGCGCTGCTCCCAGAGCAAATATCTGATGGAGACTGAGTGGGAGGGCCGGCACGCGTGGGACGGACTCGAGGGGCCGAAGGGGGGGGGCCGCATTGGAGCTCTTTGCGCGAGGGAGGAGCAGGACTTCTCCCACGTCGAAACGGTCCCATCTCACACTCAAAATGATAGAATCAACCCGAATATTATTACATTAAAAAACCCAATTATATTTATACAAAAAACCAATTATAATTTAAATAACCCAATTATTTGAATGAACCAATGTTATTAAAAATAAATTATTATTACACCTTGAAGGCCGCAAGAGGGCGCCCTGGGCCCTAGATGAGGAGGTAGCACAGTAGGCCCCCCCCTGAAGCCGTCCGCGCCTGTCTTCCAAGGCCACGACCTCCCCGCTGATCCGCCTCGCCCGAGATAACATTTTTATCATGTTCGGCGCTTGCCCTCGCTTCGCACCCCACACCCCTTTCCCCCCCTCCCCCCTTACCCCCTAGCACCCCCTATGTCAACATAACCAGCGAAGCCGCGAAACGTCACCCCCCGCCCCATCCCCCAAACCCCAAACTTCCAACCCAATACCCCCACCTGCCCTATCCCCCAAACCCCAAACCCCCTGCCGTACCGCATCCGGGGCCGTAGTAGCCCGTGCAAGCGAAGGTCCGGGTCTGCACCCCGCCGCCGCAGCTCTGGCTGCAGACGCCTCGAGCGCCCTCCACCTCCACCCACTGGGCCTTATCCGTACAGCCGTCGTCACACACGTAGCTGCGAGGCGAGTCGAGCAAGGGGGAGAGGGACGACGGGGCGAGATGACAGGGGGCGGGAAGGGGGGGAGGCGGGCCGGCAGATGGGCGGGCGGGCGGGGGGCGGATAGGGGCGTATGGACGCCCGGTGGTGGTGGTGGTGGTGGCGGTGGTGGTGGCGGTGGTGGTGGCGGTGGTGGTGGTGGTGGCGGTGGTGGTGGCGGTGGCGGTGGTGGTGGCGGTGGTATGCGTGACATGGAAGGGAAGGAGAGGTAACATGGACTTTGAAGCGACGGTGCGGGTCCATGGTTAATAGGACAGGGGGTGAACCGAAGCTCCGAAGGTAAATGGAGACGGCGCGGCAAGGAAAGAAGCAACGGGGCAAGGCGTTGGAGGGAGCCCCGGCCGGGTGGGTCGTCCACTTGGTCCACAGCGGGAACATCTAACTTCTAACCGACCGGCACAACCATCAACCGCCAACCGCTCTTAACCGGTGCACCTTCGTCGGAATGCACCCGCCCGCCCGCCCGCCCGCCCGTCAAGCCTTCAAACCGACCGACCATCTCTACCCAACATAGGTACACGCGATCGCCCGTCCGGCCGCCCAGCCGCACGCCAGCCCCGCACGTACCCGTTCTTCCTGCAGCAGGCTTGATAACCCCCGCTGCTCTCCGGCGCGTCATCGCAGCTCAGCACCTCGCCGTTCGCCGAGGAGACGAACCCGCACACGTAGCCCAGACCCGTGGGTCGGCGCAGGCAGCTGCATGCATTACACGCAGTGGCGTTGCGCAGACAGGTCGACGACGACGTCGCCGCCGGGCAGGTGAGCTGGCAGGCCCAGGCGTTGCAGGTTTCGGAGCGCGGCGGCATGGTCGCGGCGTTGCAGTACGAATCCGAAACCACGGCGGCGGTGGCGTTGGCGGCGCCGCTCGCGTCGACGCACACGACGCGGCGAGTGCGGGTGCCGCCGCCGCACACCGCGGAGCAACGGACCCACGGGTCGGCGCGCCACGTGTACATCCCCGCCGACGCCGCGATGACAAACGCCTGGCTGGCGGCGAAGTTGGTCTTGTCGGTGGCGCTGTGTACGACCAAGCGGTAGTCCGACCCAGGGGTCAGTCCCGCCGGCAGGCTCCAGTTGAAGACGCCCGCGTTGGGGACCGGATCTGCGGCAGGCGATGCAAGGGACCCATGGGACCCATGGGGGGGCGGGGCCGACCCAGGGGTCAGTGACGCAAGGGGGGGCGGGGTGGGCGGCGACACGTAACCAACACAGGTTGCGACGGGGCGGGTGCATGGGCGGGGGGGGAGCAATCCAGGGACGGAGGGGACGCCCCATGCAACTGCATGTGGGGGCATGCAACTAACTGTATGTGGGGGGGCGCAAGCGCGCGCAGGTGCCGACATGCCAAGTAAACGGAGAAGGCCGCGGCACAGAGCAGAAGGCCTCGGCACGGAGCACAAGGCCTCGGCACGGAGCACAAGGCCGGCACGGAGCACAAGGCCGGGGCAGGGCTGGCTGGCTGGGCAGTGTCGCATCAGGCATCCAGTCCAGTCAGTCGAATGGACTGAGCCCTGGTAAAGAGCAGGCAAGGGCGGGGCCCCTGGGGCCGTGGAGGTCAGGTCGACTCCAGGGTGGCATGGCCAGACAACATAGCCATCCTCCCCCCCCACAAACCCGACTCGCCCCTCGCCCCTCGCCGCTCGCTCCTCCTCCTTACCCGGGCTCAGCCCCAGCCCCAGCCCCGCCGCCAACGGCCCCTCCGCGCCGAACCGCAGGTACAGCTGCACCGCGCCGGCGCCGGCGCCGGCGCCGCCGGTCCACGTCACCATCGCCGTACGACCCGCCGCGAGCGCCTCCCCCGCCGCGGGCCGCAGCACCGTCAGCCGCGGCTCCGGAGCCGCACACTGCGTCACCCACCAACCGCCGCCGCTACTGCCGCCGCCACTGCCACTGCTACTGCCGCCGCCGCCCGTAGTGGTGTTGGCTCCAGGGCAGCTGTAACCCGCGGCGGGTCCCGCGGCGGTGCCCGGCATGCAAATGCCGCCGGTGCTACTGCCGCCGGTGCTATCCCCGGCGGCAGTAGCACACCAGCCGCACGCTGATTTCTGGTTGAGACAGTCGGCGCAGGAGGTGAGGAACTGGCAAGAGGTCGTGATGCGCAGCTGGGCCGCGCAGTAGCCGTTGTCGTACCCGCATCTAGGGGCGGGGTAAGGGTGAGGTGAGGGTGGGGAGGGTGAGGTGAGGGTGGGAGGGGGGGCAGTAGCGCATGTGGGGAGCCTGGGGGTGAGGAGGTCGGGAGAGGGATGGGTTTGGGCGGGCGCGGCGGGACAAACCCTAGATGGCACGGATGGCGGCGGAGGGGGCCCCTTACCCTTCCCTATGCCGCCCCTCCCTGTCCCTAGGCCGCCCGTACATCTCCCTAGGCCGCCCGTACATCTCCCTAGGCCTTCCCTCCTCCCTCTAGACTCACTCTGCCGTCATGCACTCCCGATCGCACTGCTCGTTGCCCAAGAGATCTGCCGTACAACTATCCGGACATGCCGCCGCCGTCGTCGCGTTGCACGGCGCCGAGTTGCAGGCCTGGCTGACGGCGGGTTTCGGAGCGATGACGATGTTGCCGCCGCCCAGCCGGCCGCCCAGGCACAAGCTGTCAGGCGCGGTGGTTTCGGCGCCGCCACCGCTGCGGCGGAGGCAGACCACGGTGCGTGTACGGCGGCCTCCGCCGCACGCCGCGCTGCAGTTCCCCCAGGGGCCCAGCGACCATCGGGCACTGGTGGAGGTGGCCCGGGTGTCCGCCATGCAGCCGCTGCAGGTGGGGCAGTTGGGGTAGGCCTGAGGGGAGGGGGCAGGGAGAGGGTACAGGATTCGTTGCCTGCCTTCGTTCGTTCGGGGCCTCGTTTCGCTTCATCCCCACCTCCCCGCTCGTTGTGTCCCGACACGACACGTACGGCGCACACACACCCCCGGCCAGCGTCGGCCCGGCAGATATGTAACGATTCACACACACACACACACCCTCCCACACACCCTCCCACACACACACCCTCCTCCCCACACACCCTCCTCCCCACACACCCTCCTCCCCACACACCCTCCTCCCCACACATCCTCCTCCCCACACACCCTCCTCCCCACACATCCTCCTCCCCACACACCCTCCTCCCCACACACCCTCCCACACCCACACCCTCCTCCCCCCACACCCTCCTCCCCCACACCCTCCTCCCCCCACACCCTCAACCCCCCACACCCTCAACCCCCCACACCCTCAACCCCCCACACCCTCAACCCCATATTCCCCCCCCCCGAAGTCTCACCAGCGGAATCATGTTGGCGGATGCCGCCCAGGGCAGGTACGGCGCCCCCAGCGTCATCACCACCTGCTGGCCCCCGCCCTCCCCCGCCCCCGTGCCCGCGTTGGTCCCCGGGTCGCTGTCCAGCGGCACCCACACCTCGTCGTCCAGCCACATCACGACGTCCAGTCGCCGGGACAGCTGGAAGGCCAGACCGGAGCAGGAGGGTGACCCGGGTCCGCTCTGGAAGCCGATCCGCAGCGTGGGGGAGAACCGGGCGGGGGTCTGGCGCCTGCCGGCGGGGGGAGGTGGGTGGGTGTGGTGTGGGGGGCGTGGGGGGCCGTGGGGTTCTAGGAAATTGGTGGACATATTCAAACTGAGCTGCTGCTGCCAGGGCAAAGGTCCGGTGAAGAATCAGGGGCGTGGGGGAGGGGGGTTATGCGGGTGGGTGGGTGAGTGGAGGGTGCGGAGGCATCGTCGGGTTGGCCGCAAGGGGATGGGAGGTAAGGATTGGGGAACCGATGCGATGGGAGGGTGGGCCGCATGAGGAGGGGTCCAGGCGCGGCGGCCCCAACCCCTCCCTCCCTCCCTCGCACCAGAGCTTGAATGAGAAGGTGGGGTTGACGTCCACCGTCAGGGCGACGGCGGCGGGCACCGTCAGCTGCGTGGCGTGGGCCTGGAAGCTGCCGTACGCCAGTGGCGGCATCCTGGAGGCGGGGACGCGCGCACGGGGGGGTGGGGGTGATTGATCCCAGGTTGTGCTCTTGGGTGCAGGGCTGTGTGCACGGCCAGGGTGGATGCTTTCATATAACGGCCGAGCTCAACACACACACACACACACACACACACACACACACACACACACACACACACGCCGGACGCCGCACCCACATCCGGAACTCTTGCCACTGCCGCCGGAACTCCACCGCCACCTCCACGTAGCCCGAATAGGCCATGCCCGTGTACACCGCCCCTGGAGCACCCGCAGACAGGCCGATGCGCACCTGCGGGAGGGGCAGGGGAAGGGGGTGGGGGAAGGGGCAGGGAAAGGGGGAAGGAGGGGAGGGGGAAGGGGCGCGAAGACTGTACGGCAGACGTGGTACGACGTGGTACGACGAGAGGTGTGGACGCGAGAGGGATGAAGGTGATGGTGTAGAGAACGGCAGAACCCCACCCACGTCGCTCCAACAATCACCCACCGTTTGTTCTTCGGGTTTATTTCGTTTTTCAGTTTAAGCCACCCTACCCACCCACCCACCCGCACCCAATCATTGAATCACCCACCCACACCAGCCGTCACCCATGCCCGCCACCACTTCCCTAAACCCCCGCCTTTTACCTGCACCGTCGCTCTGGCAGCAGCAGCGCAGTTTTTGAAATGTCCACTCGCTTTCCTATCCCACCCACCCCCCTCACCTACAAGGCGGACGTCGTCACTTCGCTGGAGATCCTGGTCCAGTCGAGTCTCCAAATATCGGATATTCGCTCTGGCAGCAGCGCAGTATAACTATGCCCACCACCTCCCTATCCCCCCTTTTTACTTTCGGGATTATTTCTTTTTTCAAATTCAACCCACCCACCCCCACCCACCCCATCTTCACCTGCATGGCCGTCCCGGTGTCGATCACCACAGGCACAGGGCCCGCCAGGAAGGAGATCTCCCCCGGGGGGCCCGATGCGCTCCAGGGAGCCAAAGTGAGGGAGCCCGACGTGAGGGAGGCGGCGCGGAGCGCTTGGACCGCCACGTCAGCGCTGATGGTCAACGGACCGAACACGGAGACCTGGGTGCGTGGGGTGTGTACGGGTGATGGTGTGGGGTTGGGGGAGGAGGGGTGGAGAGGGCATGGAAGGTAGGTAGGTAGGTAGGTAGGTAGGTAGGTAGGTAGGTAGGTAGGTAGGTAGGTAGGTAGGTAGGTAGGTAGGTAGTTAGGTAGGTAGGTAGGTAGGTAGGTAGGCAGGTAGGCAGGTGCGTGGGTGGGTGGGTAGACGGCTGCCCCCTCCCGGCCCCCGCCCTCACCCTCAACATGTCTACCCACTTCTTATACCCCCCCCCGCCCCCGGGTTTATTGTTTTTTCAATTCAACCCCCTCCCCCCTCCCGCCACCCCCTCCCGCCCCCTCACCCTCATGTAGTCCAGCCGCACGTAGGGGTCCTCCTGCTGGGGCACCACCACCAGCTCAAGCGCCACACCGGCGTCCAGGGTGGCGTAGCAGCCCAGGCAGCTGACGGACACGTCGGGCGAGGAGGCCAGGCCGGCGGCGGCGGCGGCGCCCGCCGCCACCGACCCCGCCGCCGCCGCCACCACAAGCGGCAGGCTGGCGTTCTGAACCGCGCCTCTGCCGCCGCCGGCGGCATCCGGGTCGAAGTTGATGGCCAGGAAGGTGCGGGCCTGAGGGCCGAGCGGGGTGACGGAGGCGGACGGGGTATGGATTGGGGAACCGATGCGTGGCACAGGAGTCAATACGCGACCCAAGTGGCGGAGGGGGGTGACGGAGGAGGAGGCGGAGGGGGTTGGGTGCGGGCGAGGATGGAGGTCCAAACGCGTCCCAAGGTCCCAACGGCATTGCCCAATTATAACGGAATTGCCCAACTGTAACAGAATCGCCTAACTGTAACGGCATCGCCCAACTGTAACCCAAACCCGTCCTCGCCGCCCCCGCTCTTACCGCGGTGCCGTTCGTCGTCGAGGAGTTGGTCGACGCCGCCGCCGCCGCCGCGCCCGCAGCAGCTGAACGCCGCCGCCCGTGGCCCCAGGTCTGTGTCCCCGAACCGGACAATCCAGCAAGGGAGGCGCCCGGCCGCAGCACAAACCCAGCACCACCCGCCTCGGTGCGGACATCCTCCGCCTGGGTTGCCCCCGGCTCAGTTGCGTCGGGCCCCGCCCCGGTGCCTCCGCCGCGCCCGTCGTGTGTCGTCGCCCGGTGGTCCGGGTGGTCCGGGTGGCCGGGAGGGATGTGGCGGTAGGAGATGCGCGCCTCGCGGAAGCAGTGCTCCAGACCCACCTGGGGTGGGGGGTGGCGGCGGGAGGGCGGCGGCAGGAGGGCGGGAGCGCGGGAGGGCGGGAGATGGCGGGAGGGCGAGAGGAGGGCGGGAGGAGGGCGGGAGGAGGGCGGGAGGAGGGCGGGAGGAGGGCGGGAGGAGGGCGGGAGGAGGGCGGGAGGAGGGCGGGAGGAGGGCGGGACGAAAGGACTCTAGGCCATTGCAGGCCAAGCCCAGACGAGGTCGGTTCCGGAGCCAGAATGTTCCCTGATCCGTACGACACCTTGGGCGTCAAGCAACCTGCCCACCCACGACCCTGCCCCTAGGAACGCTATCAGTCCTTGCCCTCCCCTCCGTTCTTCGGGTTGATTTCTTTTTTTAATTCAACCCTCCCCACCCTCCCTCACTGCCCACCTTCGCTAGCCCTCCTCACTGCCAACAGCTGCTGCCTCCCGGCGCCCCCACATAACCCCCGTAAGCATGCTGAGTTTTTCTGGGTGTGCCCGGGTTCGTTTTGCGGGTTTATGTTTTATTTTCAATTTAACACCCAACTCCCACCCAACCCCCACTCAACACCCGCCCTGCCCTCCCGAAGTATGAGGGGCAGCACTCACCCGCTCCACCGGAAATAGTACGACAACCGTTGCGGCGGTTGCGGCGGTTGCGGCGGCGGCCACGTGAGAGCTGAACACATCCGCCCACGTGATGAGCGGCTGCTGCCCCTCTGATCCCGCCGCCGCTGCCGCCTCGTCCCCACCGCCGTCAACGACGGGCCGTTCCGCCTCCGCCTGCGCCTCCGCATCCACGCGGGCATCCAGCGGGCCGTCGCCAGCTGCAGTGACGGCGACGGCAGCTCCGCCGCCAGGTGCTGCTGTTGCTTCTGCTGCTGCAGCTGCGGTCGCCTCGTCCTTGTATCCCGGTGCCTGCCCCTGCCTTCCACCTCCTCCTCCTCCTCCTTCTCCCCCTCCTCCTCCTTCTCCCCCTCCTCCTCCATCTCCCCCTCCTCCGGTCGCCCTCATGTCCCCAGAGGTGGCCATCCGCCGTGGGTGCACCGGGTCGGTGAGCGGGTGCACGCGGCCCGGGCCCGTCAGTCGGAGGTACAGGGCCGCCGGGCGGTCGGAGCCGGGCGGCGAGCAGCTGCGGGGGTAACGAGACCGGGACAGCCGGAGGACAAGGGTTAAGAGGGAGGCGAAGAGGGAGGCGAAGACCGAGGCAACGAGGGAGGGGGGGAAGGGAGGCAACGAAGCCGACCCCCGGCGGAGGGGGACAAGGAGGCGGTCGCGGGCGGGTGTGACGCACAGATTTCGTGGAAGGGGGGGCCCCTTGTGAATCGAGCTTCGCCGCAGAGCTTCACAGCAACAAGGGTTCACAGCAACAAGGGTTCACAGCAACCGGGTTTCACAGCAACCGGGTTTCACAGCAACCGGGTTTCCAAATAGCAGGCGTTTAGGTGTCTTTTGGAGGTTTCCGAAACGGGGCTTCCAGAAGGCTTCGAGTGACGAGAAGATCCGGCCAGGTGGTCTGGATGGAGTCGGAGGTGGAGAGCCCCCGACCCAACTGCCGCGAGCAACACCATCCCCGCTGGGGCAGCACAACCCCATCGACTTTTCTTTTTTTCATTTTTACCCCCCAATCGGTTGCCCAGGCGGTTAATAAAGGCGCCCATCCCTTCTGAGCCCTGCCGGACATGAACCCGCCGCCGCTCCGAAACCCAATCCCAACACCATTTGCTATCCCCCCACACGGCACACGGGCCTCGAATCGGGCTTCCCCTCCTTCTTCCCCGCTTGTCGACCTACCCCCAGCTGCTGTCTCCCGCCAGTACGGCACCCGGTGGCCAGCTCAGCACCGCCGCGGGGTCGCTGACTGCCAGCGCCACTACCATCGGCCCCTCGCCATTAGTGATGGCCTCCTCCTCCTCCTCCTCCTGCTGCTGCTGCTGCTGCTGCTGCCGCTGCTGCTGCTGCCGCTGCCGCTGCCCCTGCCTCCCATCCTGACCCCCCCCGTTATCTCCTAGCAGCCGTCCATCATCCCCATATTCCTGTTGCTGGTCATGCCCAGGGTCCCGATGCTGCTGCTGCTCCCGCTCCTCCTTTGCCGGCGGCTCCCGCTGGCCACCTCCCCTGACCCCGCCAGTGGCCGGGCCACACCATAGGGCCCTCAAGGACGGCTCCTGGGACAGCACCACCAGGTCACCCGCCTGGGAGGGCAAGAGGGAGACCCGGGCGGGAGCGGGGGGGGGAGGGGGGTACAGGAAATTGGTAGACATTTTCAAACTGCTGCGGGGGGGGAGGGGGGCCAGGAAGGGACCAGGAAGGTGAGGCTGGGGGCGGGAAGGGGGCGGCACAGCGGAATAATGTACGGGGAGGGGGCGGCGGGTTGTAAGCAAACCACGGACAGGGATGGGCACGTATGCCACTTCGGGGGTGCGACTGGCGCGCGTGGGGAGGTGGAGGTGGAGGAGGAGGAGGAGGTAAAGGACGCACAAGGACGCACTGATTAAGCCCGCGAGGCTATAAGCACACACACGCACACATCATGTTTTCTTTTAAACACATCCTGTTGCGTTGCGGTGGTAGTCCGCCATGGCCTTTTCCTTCCAGACACACGCACGCACACAACTCTTCAAGGCGGGTCAGTCAGCAGAGGAAGAACACGCACCAAGGTAACGTCGTACTTGAGCTGGACCCAGGCCCCGCTGTCATGCTTTTGGGACTCCTCAAATGTATGACGCGTGGCGAGGACGTCGCGATGCAGACGATGCGACGTCCCGGGGTCAGTAGCTGCGACGCGCTGCGTCCACAGCAATGCTCCGATTGAAGGCAGTAGGAATACAGCCAACAACCTGAAGCCTGTGAGAACGCTGTTCATAGTAGCCACTGTGCTGAAACGCGTCATTGTTGAGCCGCGGCACTAAACCGGCTTGATGGATGAAAGCCGCTGCCGATGTTCATTGCATTGATGTCAAAGCTTACGATTGTTGCGAACAGATGTCGATGGCAGTGTTCAAGGCAAACGAGGTATCCAGTTCGAACACCTGCACGCAGCTACGCAGCAGGGGAACCGAACCACCGATCACAAGCATGGGTGTGTGCTTGTCTAGTTATCCTGCAGTCGCCAATAATTCTTTGAAGATGCAGGCATCATTGCAAGCGCCCAAGTTGCACGACAGTCACAGCGATTGCGGAGGCAGGGTAAAACCTACGAGATACTGAACATGTAACCCACGGAAATAATGCAACACTATGCGACTTTGGTGGGATGCACAGAATCGGCCTTGACCTCGCAGTTTATTTGTAATGCAATTATGCTTGCTCGCCGTCAGCGTCGAAACACCCAGGAATTTCGTTAAAAAATGAACGCTATTTATCACGGGCGCTCAAGTTTTACGCGGCGTACTTGGAGTCAGCAGGGGCCTGCACAGGCAACACAGCAACTCTGCGCCCCAGCCATAACATTAAGCAGGACACCATGCCTGTGACTGCCTTATTTTTATTCCTGATTGTGGAAATCTTCGTATTGAGCAAAATTGTTCATTCCTTTGAAACCCTATCCACATGCCCTTCGCCCTGTTCGTACATACGGGTACCCGGAAACGTTGACTTCTCCAGTTAATAGCATGGGAGTCAGGTTGGTGTCATTATTTAGCGGTTGCTTTGGTTACGTGCAGGGTTGCGGCGCCGGTGGCGTCGTGGCAACTTGGCCAGTGGCGGTTGGGCCTGCTAACTCGGTATCGGCTGTTGAGGGCCGTCATTGGTAGTCATATTTGTTAGTGCCCTTCTGCCAGGACATCCTACCCTCCCACCCACACCGGTACTGCTGCCGGAAGATAATGGATTTGGATATGGGGGGGCATTCGGGGTGCGGGAAGCCCGATGGCAGGGGGCCAGTCGGGGCTCGGGAAGCCGAACAGCCGGAGGCTTTGGGAAGCATCGTTACAAGGAGGACCAGCAGTTGAGCTGCTCGCTCGCCGTACATGAGCAGACGGACTCTGTTGTCGGCTTTAGCCGACAACAAAAGGCTAGCGAACTCGCAGGAACCGGGTTGGAAACCTCGTAGCAGAAGGCCGGACAGAGAGGATCAGCGAGAGGTCGACATGACGTGAGCGGGGTTGCGTCCGTCCCTCCGTCTTATTGTTTGAATGAATGAATGAATGAATGAATGAATGAACGTTACAGAGGGCCCCAAAGGGATCAACGGTGTGTACCAGGGAAAGCCCCAGCGTTGTTTGTTCCGCGGTGGGGGCCATGTCCGCTGCCGGCAGCAGGGGCGAGGCGCTGGGGCTTGGGCAGGGGTGCCAGAGGGGCCTCATGCCCGCGGCGCCTTCTAAACACCTGCGGAGACCCTAAGGCTCGGTGTCTTGGGAGGTTGGGAGCAATCAATGCCCGGACTCCAGGGGACCGTTAGGTGCGGCTGCGGGCCCAGGGCAGATGGCCGCGTGCGACCTACCAAGCTCGACCCGCGGGGAGGCCCGATCTGGAACGACGGTGAAGGCGATGCAACGTACTGTGACTCTATGAGTGCGAAACCGCGTGGCGGAGAGTGGGCGGCGAGTGAGTTGCGAACCGCCACAGGAATCCTACAGCTGAAGGCCGTGGATTACCCTGCCGGATGCCGGATCCCCTGGCAGGTAGTGTTTGCTTGGCAGTGAAGGCCATCCGAATACTGCGAAACAGACGAAGGGGGCCCGCGGCAGAATGTGTGTGACCGTGGTTCGGTTGGGAGTCCCCCGGGTCGGCCGACGGCTTGGTAATGTGGTCGGAGCCGGTGCCGTTCTGGGCGCGAGGCCCGACGGAATCTGCCGGCGCGGCCGTACTACGGAAACAAGCACGCGCCGTACGCCAGGCGGCGAGTGTCAGTTTAACCATCTGGCCCACCCGCCTCACTCTCAGACGCGACGTCGGGTGACAGGGCAGGCGCCCGGAGGACCGTACATCCCACGTAACAGGCCGCCGCAGGCCGTGTGTGATCGGGCATGGATCTAGGACAGCGGTGAGAGACCGCTTACTTCGCGCTCAAAGAGAGGGGCGGGATCGCTGCCTCCCAGTACTCGACTGGGACGAAGTCTATCTGTACACTGGGACTGGGACGAAGTCTATCTGTACACTAGAGGCTCAGGGTGGTGAAGCTGGACGTCCTGGGTGCGACAGGAACCCTTCGGGCACCGTCTCTACTCCGTTTGGATACCGGGAGGCGATGGAGAGAGACGTCGAGGCGTCTTGAGCTCTGCCAAGCCCGGGTCAGGGACTTGTCAGCCCGGTGCAGTGCAGAGAGCGGAGGAGGGGTCGCAAGCACGCCCACGAGGCATGCGCGACTCATGATGCGCAAGGGAGCATTTGGTGCACTGGCAAGCCGAGGTAGGGCCAAGTGGTCTGTGGCTGCACGTGTGTATGCCACCGGACGCGGTGTCCGGCGGTGTGGGTTTGCATCGGTACGGCACTACGGCTCAAGGGTATTGTTATCTTCACACATCATTTCTCAACTCTGCAACAAGCTTGGACGCGGCAGTGGCCACTGTCCGATGCAGTAGGACGCTTTGGCTCCGGCGATGTACCACCATGAAGTGCTTCTGCATACATCTTTGCAAGCCGGAGCTGTATCTTTTTTGTTGATGCAATCATGTAGGACACGATGAAATAGGTTTTTTCGTTTGGGTTTCATTCTACGTTCGCACAGGAGCGCAACCCGAGCTTGCACTTCAGATGCCCAACCATCTCTAGCAGCTGGTCATAACGATTGAACATACATATTAAGTAAAAGCCCGTGCCTCAGCGACTGGTAGTTGTGCCAAGGACATCATGTCGGGTTGATCAGAAGGCTGCTGACCCTGGACGGGCTATCAGCGCGTGTGTCCTCGGAATTCAGCAGCCAGTCAGCCGAAGATGCAGCAGACAGCGGCGTCTCGTCGGGGCCAACGGTCCAGGCAGCTCTCACGCAATCGCCATGGCGAAGGGATGAGCGCAGGACCGCGACGTCCGTAACCGTTACAAGGTGGACCCGTATCCCGGCCGGGTGTTCCAACGGGCCCAGATAGCTCGTAGGTGCCTCGTCTCATCAACTCCTACCAAGGACTGCGCACCCACCCTCCATCACCCGCGGGTGGGTCACGCAGCCATACCGGCCACTACACCAGGTTACCAGCGCGCCAGGAGGGCCTCTTCTGGAAACCGCGCCAGACCCGCCTAATCACACGGCGGTGAGGGGATTAGGCGCAATTAGTAACCATTCCGATTACGATGAAGATGTGATGACCACACTCAGGGCACGACACTTGAGCTTTGGTCGGCCCGCCCCTCGTCAGCCATCGGGCACTGACGGCCCTCGCCCTGCGGATCGGGCGGCTGGCGGTGGACTCCGCGCGGGTCTGGCAGCGACGGGATCTAGCAGGAGCGAGGAGATTATGCAGCAGCAGGAGGAGGAGGCGGCCGCAACGCCAGGCAGCAGCGGCGGCGGCATTAGGCGCTTGGGTGCGGG
Source organism: Eudorina sp. 2006-703-Eu-15 (assembly GCA_003117195.1). Lineage (NCBI taxonomy): Eukaryota > Viridiplantae > Chlorophyta > Chlorophyceae > Chlamydomonadales > Volvocaceae > Eudorina > Eudorina sp. 2006-703-Eu-15. Next base: position 421,046 of record BDSI01000062.1, on the reverse strand, counting down.
CGGTGTGACACAGTGACAGTGTCGCCACCGCTGACGGACGGCTGTGCATTCGGAGTCGCAGCGGGACAGCGAGGGCGGCGGTGTAAGCGGCGGCGGCACGGACGGCGGCACGGACGGCTGTGTCGTAATCGATGGAGAAGTATTCCGAAGGCTTCCCGCAGACGCGGCTGGTACCTACTGCCCCGGGACGGATTGGACGGCAGAGGTCCGTCGCTCTGGCCGCCTTGCGAGCAGTGTTGATGGTGCCGTACAATGACCCTGCCTGGCGTCCGCCGCACCGCAACCGTTGGATTGACGGTTGACGCTTTGTGCCAAGTATTCAAATGGTTGGAAGGCGGCGAGCGATTTGGAGCAACTCGCCACATCGCTACGGCCGCTGGGGGTTTCCGACAGCACTTCTGGCAGGGGCAGAAGCGACGGCGAACCTGGCGGAGATGACGGCGGCGACGGCGGAACCGGCGGAGATGACAGTGAGGATGACGGCGACGGCGGAACTGGCGCCACCGCCGGTGGAGGTGAGTGTTGGACAGCTGTACGGCACTGGCCATTTTCAGAGACTGCAACACAGAGAGCTTAGACAGGGATAATCGTTGAGCCTTGTCAGTCCGTAGCGCTAGGGCTGTACGACATGTATCCCTTTGGTAGTGTTGCCCCGCTGCGCGCCTCTGCTTGCTTCGGTGTCTGGCTGGGTGGGGTCATGGCCCGGTGCGCGTTTTGGGTGCGGCGTTGAGGTGTGGAGGTATCTTGCCGCCTTGGCGGTGGGGCCTGCTGGGGTTTGCCCTGGTATACACCGGTGATCGCTCTGGGTTCCGCTGTAACGTTCATTCATTCATTCATTCATGCATGGATGACGTGGATGACGCGTTGTCGAGGCACGTGATGATGGTGTTCGTTATTGAATCGGAAACATCTCGTGGCCACTGTAAGTTCGGTTTCGCTGTTGTCAGAGGCCGCCATCCAACGAGGAAGTAAAGCGCATCACTCCAAAGCGAAGTAAGAGGTTCAGAGGTTCCCTTGGGCTCACCATACGAGATTGTTCACTGCTTGATTAGTAACTGCCCTCGCATTCGGGCGCCTTCTGTTTCTTGTTTTGGCAGGTGGCGAGCCGTCCACTGCCGCCGGCCAGTGCGGCGCTGTTGGCCCCGCCACCGGATGACATCGCGGCGGCGCTGGCGGCCGGCCTGCTACCCGCCCTGGAGCGCCTGCTGCGTCGCGCCGGCCGGGACCCGTCTGGCCCGCAGCGCCGGTTGCTGAGGATGATGCTGGACAAGCCTATGTACCCATTGCCGTACCTGCTAGCGTACGGCAGCGACCGGCAGGTGGCGTCCTTCGCTCGCGGCCACACTGCGCAAGTGATGCTGTCAACGATCGGCCCGCCCTTCGTCAGCCATCGGGCACTTACGGCCCTCGCCCTGCGGATCGGGCGGCTGGCGGTGGACTCCGCGCGGGTCTGGCAGCGACGGGAGGAGGAGGAGAGGATGCAGCAGCAGCAGCAGCAGCAGCTGGAGGAGGAGGAGGAGGCAATGTCGTTAGCACCCGGCGGCAGCGGCGGCGGCGGCAAGATCATGGACAAGGGGAACCCGACGTCAAACTCTCCGGCAGCTGCTGTGCATCCCGGCGGCAGCGGCAGCGGCGGCGGCGATGCTTCGGGCGGCCGCGGCGGCGCTGGCAGCACTGTCGCTGGCGGTGGCGGCAACGCAGTGGGGGAGCTTCCCGAAGGCTTCCCCCAGCCACGGATGGTGCTGCCCCAAGATCGGATCGCAGCGATCTCCCTTGCCGCGTTGGCAACGGTGGTTTGGTTACTGTACGGCCATAACCTCAGCCCTGTGACCACGACTATTGCGGTTGGTGGTGGCGGCGGCGGCCGCTGGCGCGCGGATATGGTCGTTGACTGTTGGCGGTTGGCAGTTGACACTCTACGCCACGTGGACTGGTGGCTTTCGGACGATGATGTGTTGATGCTCGCCCAATCACTGCGGCCGCGTGAAGTGTCCGACTGGAGTGGCCGAGGTGGAGTCGACGACGCTGGCGCAAGAACGGAAGAAGGTAAGCCGTGTGCAGCTGTCAGGGTGTACGACATGTACGGCATTGCACGAAATCGCTGGAGGAGTTACTTGGGAGTTGTTGTCCTATGAACATCACGGAGGGTGCCCGTGCTCCGGTTTGCATCCGGATTACATAGTCCCAGATATCGGAAACGACATCAATGGGTCATCAATGTTCATACTGTGATAACCCGGGTAGCCTCTCCGGGCGTACGACATTAACGGCATACCAGGAAACTCTGACACGCATTGAGTCATCTCTTGCTCCGTAGGCGGTGATGCGCACGGAGCCGCGCTGCCGCCGCCAGACAACATCGCGGCGGCGCTGGCGGGCGGGCTGCTACCCGCCCTGGAGCGCCTGCTGCGTCGCGCCGGCCGGGACCCGTCGGGCCCCGAACGCCGCTTGCTGGGGGCGATGCTGGATGACGCGACGTACCCGTTGCCGTACCTGCTAGCGTACGGCAGTGACCGGCAGGTGGCGTCCTTCGCGGCCACACTGCGCAAGCTGCGCCGCTGCCCCGGGGAGAATCGCGGTGCGGTGGCTGCGGTGGGAGGAAATGCTAGAGGTGTCCCCGGCGCGCGGTCAGGCGCAACGTTGAACCTCCCCACGTTAGTTTCGGAGCTGGATACGGTCCTGTTAGATGGCCGCGCAGCGTTTGTGAAATGTGGGCTCTGCCGCAACACTGCAGCAACGGCTACAGATGCCGCGGCGGCGGCGGTCCCACCGCCACCGCCGCAGCCGCAGCCGCGGCTGCCGGTGCCGCAGCAGCGGCTGGCGGCGGTGCTTTCGCCGGCGTTAGAGTTCGCCTTGCCGAGCAGTGCCGCGCAGCTGATTCGGGACTTCGAGGCGCTGAGCCACCAGGCGACCCTGCCCCAGGGGGACATCGACAAGGCGCTGGCTGCAAGGTTTTGGAATACGTTGTCGCGGCAGTTCCGCTGGACACTCCTTCTGGCAGCCCCCGTGCAGACGTCTGAGGGCCCGGACCCGGCAGCCTCTGCGGGCACCAGGGAGGGGCCAGCCTGTGCGGGCACCCGGGAGGGGCCAGCCTCTGCGGGCGCCAGGGAGGGACCAGCCTCTGCGGGCGCCAGGGAGGGGCCAGCCTGTGCGGGCACCAGGGAGGGGATAGCCTCTGCGGGCGGTGGTGCAGCAATTGGTGACGTCCCTGGCGGTGGCAGCGGCGGCCTCGGCGACGTGGGCGGCACCGGTCACAGCGGCGGCCTCGGCGACGTCAGGACCGGTGGCGTCAGTGGTGGAGCGCCCGTCGGATTCGATGGACTTGGGTCCGCCTCCCCTGCCGCTGCGGAGACTGGACCCGACGAACCCGATGTCGCCCCTGCTGCCGCGGCGTTGCACGCCGGGGTAATGTCAGTCCGACTGCTGCTGCAAAGGAGCCAGTTGCTGTCGGTGCTGGGCATCGGCCTCAGGGCCCTGCAGGGGGGCGGTGAGCACTGGCGGCTCCTCCGGGAGCATAATTGGGGCGTGGATGTACCCGAGCCAGTGAAATTGCAGCCACTCCTGGCTTTGGCAATGCTCCGGGTGGCAGATGCGATGCCGCGCGCGGTACGTGACGCGGCGGCGGCGGCAACGGGGGCAGAGGAGGAGAGCGTGGCGGGCGCGTCAGCGGCTGGCTCGGCGGCCGCGGGTGGAGTTGTTGCTGGGGGCAGCTCGACTGCGACACACGGCAGTGGTGGCGCTCGAAGGCGCCGTCGTGCTGTTAAGAAACGCACGGGCGGTGGGGAGGCAGAGGTCGCGTTGGATGCGGCGGCGGCGGCGGCGGCGCCGTCACGGCCCGTGTCGTACTGGCCCCCGGAGCTCGTCCGCAGCCTGGCGGCAACGTTGGGGCCAACGGACGAGAGCCTTGCGCGTGGGTTGGAGGCGCTGGCGTCGTGTCTGAGTCGATTGGGCGGGGGTCTGGCGGAGAACGCTACTGAGAATGAGTTGCAGGCGGCAGCCGCGATTTCACGGGTCGTACAATTGCCGTCGGTAATAAGGGCGCTTCACAGCCTGGCCTCCCCGGCGGACCTGTCCTCGGCCCTGCGCACGTGCTCCAACCCCGCCTGCATCAACCTGGAGGGCGACACGGAGGCGGAGCTGCGGCTGCAGGCCTGCGGCCGCTGCCGTACAGTGCCGTACTGCAGCCGCGCTTGCCAGGTATCGCACTGGGGGATGGGTCACAAGGCGGAGTGCGGCGTCGTCGTCAGGCCGGTCGGGGCGGGGGCGGCGAAGGCGGCCGAGGCTAGACACGCGGCGGTGGCGGCAGTCGAGGCCGAGGCGTAGGAAGGGCCGCCAGCGTGGGTTGCTGGGGAGCCGTCGGGCGGGCCCGCCGGCGGACTGCTGCAGCGGGCATGGGGATCGCTCGGGGCTGTCAGTGGGCAGCTGCCATGGCTAGAGGGTTCACAGCTGTCGCTGTGTCGCAAATGAGCTTCCGGAGCTCTGCCGAGGTCCTTAGAGTAAATCATGGCGTTTTTGTTGACTGGGAATGGGCTCGCGAAAAGTCGGATGAAGACTTGCGCTGGGTGTCGGACCAACAAGGATATGGCTTCGCTTGGTGATTAGGTCATGTCCGTACGGCATACGGTGAGCTCAAAATCCTGTTTGCCCTTCATGGCAATTCTCTCCTGTCTCTCCCGTATTCATCGCAACACGGTAATAACAACTGCAGGGAATTCCGTATTGTTTGCGCAGATATCTTCCCATTTGAGTTCTCATCTGGAGTGACGAGTGGAGCAAAAAGGCGCCGAACGTTTCGAAGGCCGTGCTGAATAGCTCACGTTCAGGTCACGTGCAGGCCCACGACGTGCAGTTCGCGCAGGGGCCACATACAGCGGCCGCCGGGGTGTCAGACGACGAAGTCCGCGCAGGCGGCACCACATGCGGAAATGCGACAAGCAGCAGCAGCAGCACCATCTGGGTCGGTGTCCCAACTTCCCACGATGCAACAACCAGCAGCAGTCGCAGCAGCAGCAGCCGCACCTGGGTCGGGCCAGCAGCAGCGCGGCAGCCAGCAGTCCTCGCGCGCTCGACCCGGCCAAGGCACGAGCGCAGCAGGGCCGCGAAGGTTGCTGCCCGCGGACCTGGAAGAGGCGCTAGAGAAGCTTCCCGAAGCCGCAGATCAGCTGCTGATGCAGCAGCAACAACAACAACAACAACAGCAGCAAAGCGGCGGGCGTGAGCCGCCGCCTGGGTCGCGGTCGTCCGCGCCGGGCAGCTATTCGGCAAGCCTACTTCTGCTGGCAAATCTGCAGCGGTACATTTGTGTGGTTTACAGATACGCAATCATGCCCGAATCAACGGAACAAGCGTTTTGGCCAGCGATTCTCCGCAATGAGGCCGTCTGCCGCGCGCTGTTGACCGTCTTCGCGCTCTCCTTCGATGACTCACCGCCCGGGTCGGCCAGTTCCAACATCATCGACATGCCGCGCAGCACCGCCCGGGTCGGCCAGTTCCAACATCATCGACATGCCGCGCAGCACCAGCGGGATCAGTGGCTTGCTTGGCGACTCGGCCTTGGGGGCTCGACAGGGCGGCGGCAGCGGCAGCGGCCTGAGCAGAAACCTGGGCGACGTGGCCCTGAGGATCGTGTCCATCTGCATGACTGCAACTCGCATGACCTCTGCAAATTTGCCCGACGCCCGGCCGACCGACACCTCCATCGCAGCCACGCTTCGCCTGGCTCTTGCCCTGCTCCGAATGGGCGCTCTGCGGCACTGGAGCCGCAGCCTCTGCGCCGCCAACGCCGCGGCTCGAGCCGTCCACGGGCTGCTGCCGGCGCCGACCTCACCATCGGAGGGCCAAGGCCTGCCCCATGCCGCGGCAGTGCTGAACGCCAAGCTGACCGAAGTGGTTTTGGCGCTTTCAATCCCTGTCAACATGACTCTGAAAACGTACCAGTTCGACGAGGGCAGGCTGCCCCCGTCGTACTTGGACGAGCTGGCGGCGGAGCTGGCGGACAGCGCCGTACTGGACCACGCGGCCCGTGCGGTGCTCACGGAGGTAGAGCTGATGGCGCCGCCGCCGGCTGTACGACAGGGTGACGTGGCAGCGAGCGGTACGACTGCGGCTGCAGAGGCGTTGTACGGCATGGCTCAACAGCAGATGGGCGATGAGAGGTCGCGTTCAGGATTTATGAACATCCTAGGCTTATTATTGATAGCGCTGGCGCCACTGCCGCCGTCATCCTCAACCGCCGTACGGCTGCGTACGGCCTTGTCGGCCCGCGGTGTGCAGTACCTGGTGCTGGCAGTGGCGGTGACGGCGCTGCACGCCGCCGACGGCGCGACATCGTACGGCATGCCGGCAAGGCTGTTGTACGGCATGCAACAAGCGATTGGGGGGCATCCGGGGCAGGAAAGCGCTCTCCCGTTAGGCGTTTTGGACCTTCCGCCGCGCACTCAACGACGGACGCAGAAAGTGGAGGAGGAGGAGGAGGAGGAGCCTGCGAACGCCGCTGGTCCGGCCCTCCCGGAAACGGCATGCAGGGCGCTCGAGCTATTGCTGCACGCGGTGACACTGTCAACGATTGGCCCGCCCTTCGTCAGCCATCGGGCACTCACTGCCCTAGCCCTGCGGATCGGGCGGCTGGCGGTGGACTCCGCGCGGGTCTGGGAGCGCCGGGAGGAGGAGGCGGCGGCCGCAGTGCCCGGCGGCAGCGGCGGCGGCGGCAATGTTGGCGGTGGTAGCGGCGGCGGAAGCTCGCGCGTGGCCGGTACGGCACCGCAATCCCTCAGCGCCGCGCCGCAGCCAAGCCTGCAGCCGGGCCGCGGGGGCGGCGGCGGCAGCGGTGGCGGTATTGCTCGTGGCGGCGGCAGCGGTGACGGCAGCTCAAGCGAGATGGTGGAGCCTCAGGAAGTCTTCTTGCAGCCGCGGATGGTGCTACCCCCGAACGAGATCGTCCACGTTGCCGATCAGGCGTTGGAGACTGTATGTGCGATGCTGTACCGCAACGACAGCGCCGTCGTTGCCACGCCCGCTGCGTCCACAGCAGCTGGCGGTAGCGACCGCTGGCGCGCGGACATGTTGGTTGACCGTTGGCGGTTGACGGTCGATGTTCTGGGCCATGTGGCGTGGTGGCTTGGGACCGGAAGTGTGGGACGCCTCGCCCCCCTGCTGTGGCCTCAGCTGCCGCCTGGAGAGGCCAACGGCGGCACACGCGGCGGCGGCAACGGCGGCGGAGAGGACGGCGGCAGTCATCGCGGGCCCGAAGACGCCGGTGTCATCTCGTCCTCTGGCGGCGGTAAGACGTGCGGTCGGTGTTCGTTGTTGTGAGGGCCTTACCAGAGGTATAGCTGCCAAACGCAGGGACTGGTGAGGCAGGGGGTGTACGATGGCATTTGCCGCCCTGACTGTACGGCGTGCGCGACCTGTCTGCGGCAGGTTGTCTTGGTGGTGCCGTACCGTACCTTGGCGGTAAAATTAAAAGCATTTGTACGGCATAGTTAGTTTCGTTGACTAACCAAAACCAAAGCGGGATCCTTTGACGCCGCCAACCTGTGCTTGAATCGATCGGCCATGTCGGTTGAAAACCACCACCTGACCTGGTCATGGGCCCTGAACCCGCCTTAATTCAAATTTGAAGGCGGCGATGCGCCCCCTACTGCCGCGCCGCCACTGGCGCCGCCGCCGGACGTCGCGGCGGCGCTGACCGGCGGCCTGCTGCCCGCCCTGGAGCGCCTGCTGCGTCGCGCCTGCCGGGATTCGTGTGGCCCCGAGTACCGCTTGCTGGGGGCGTTGCTGAAGAACACCACTATCCACCCATTGCCGTACATGCTAGCGTACGGCAGTGACCGGCAGGTGGCGTCCTTCGCGGCCACACTGTACAAGCTGCTCAGCCGGGAGGAAAGCTACTTGGCGGCAGTGCAAGCTATGTTCGCCGGCGGGTACCCCACGAGCGGGGTGCCGTGCATACAGGGGGACACGGCCAACTACCTCGTGATGGTTTCGGAGCTAAACGCGGTGATGCTGCACAGCATCCACGCACTCCTACGGATGTGCGATGTCAGGCGACAGGGTACGCTCCATACGACGCCCGTTGGCGCGGAGCCGAGGGTGCCGCCGCCGGTGCCGCCGCCAACGCCGCCGCCGCCAACGCCGCCGCCGCCAACGCCGCCGCCGCCGCCGCTGTGCCGGCTGGCGGCTGTGCTGGTGCCTGTCGCACAGTCAGCCTTGCCGCGCAGTGCGGATCAGCTGATCAAGGATTTCAAGAAACTGCGCGGTCGTGATGACGTGGCGGCAGCCGTCGAGGGCGGCACGGACAAGGCGGCGGCGGGTTTCTGGAACACGCTGGGAATGCATATCGACTGGGCTTGCATGTTGGCGTCGTCCGTACGGGGTTCCGGAGCCGTCGAGGAGTCTGCCTCCGCGGGCAGCTCGGGGCTGGCCGGTAGCCGCGCCACAACATCCAGCAGCGGTGACGACCGCGCCACAACCGGCAACATTTACGGCCGCGGCAGCGCTGATGGTGGCGGTAGCGGCGGGCCTGACGTAACGGATGCTCATCCTGACGCGGCTGGGTCCGCCGGCGCCAGCGGGGATGACTGGCGAATCCGACTGCTGCAGCGGTGCCAGGTGCTATCAGTGCTGGGCATCGGCCTCAGGGCCCTGCAGGAGGGTGTCGGAGGTGGCGGTCCATCCGATCCGCCCGACTGGAAGCAACGGCTAGCTACGGCACTGGTTCTGGTGGCGGAAGCGATGCCGCAAGACGTCAGGGCGGCGGCGGCGGCAGCGGCGGAAGCGTCGAAGGCCCAGCGAGCAGCGGGCGCCAGCGGGGGCGGCACGTGCGGCCGCTCCCGCAAGTACAATAAAGGCGGTGGTACGGCAGCGGCGGCGGCGACCGCATCCGTCGCGGCCGACCCGGCGGCGGCTGCAGCGGCGCCGTCACAGCCAGTGTCGTACTGGCCTCCGGAGCTCGTCCGCAGCCTGGCGGCGGACCTGCGGGCATCGGGCAACGACCACAGGTGGAAGCTTCTGGCGATGGAGGTGGAGGCGCTGGCGTCACGGCTGAGCCGATGGGCCGTCGCGGGTCTGGCGGCGGGCGAGGAGGACATCAGTGGCGAAGACCTGCAGGCAGTGGCGGCGGGCATACGGGTGGTTCAGCTGTCGTCGTCGGCTGCAGCGATGGCGGCTCGCAGCCTAGCCTCCCCGGCGGATCTGTCCTCGGCCCTGCGCACGTGCTCCAACCCCGCCTGCAGCAACCTGGAGGGCGACACGGAGGCGGAGCTGCGGCTGCAGGCCTGCGGCCGCTGCCGTACAGTGTCGTACTGCAGCCGCGACTGCCAAAAAGGACACTGGGCGGCGGGTCACAAGGCGGAGTGCGTCGTCGTCGTCAGGCCGGTCGGGACGGGGGCTGAGGCGGCGGCTGAGGCGGCGGAGGCGACGATGACGGTGGGCAAGGCGGCGACGGAGGCGGTGGTCAAAACAGCGGGAGATGTAACGGAGGCCGATGGTTAAGGGTCGGGGTCGATCGCGGGGGTCGGGTCCAGGAGCGGGATGGCGGGGGACTATGATGATATTATGTGGGTGTGGTTCATATCTTAGAGCGGGGCGACCTGTGGCCGAAGCTGTGGTCATGTGTCTAGATCCAGATCCGGGTTTGTCGCCATAGATCCAGAGCGGTCATATCGACTTGCTCGCGGAGCCGAGTACGGGCAGGAGCATTTTTCCTGTTCTTCGCGAGGTTTCGCCGCCGGCGGGTCGGACGCTCGGACCTGAAGATGCTGTACTACACCTTGTCGTACATCAGTACGGCAACATTGCTGGGCCAGTCGATCGTCGGCACCTGAGGAGAAGAGGGCTGGTTGTGCGGGGGTCTTATTGTCCCAAGTCTATGTTCGGCATGTAAGGCCCATGTGGCTGGGTAGTGACGGCTATAGCTAGGGCGGGTCGAACATTGGCCCAAGGCCCCTGCGAAAGAGACGTCGCGCCCAGTCACGGGGTCAAGGTCGTTAGGACGGTGGGTTGGTCGGTTGGGACGAGCATCCATGGCGCGCACCGTCAGACGCCGTGCCTGGAGTAGTTGGCCGCGAGGTTACTCATTATGCATAATATGATTGAAGTCGGTCGCGTCCGAGTCGATGTCGGAGGCTTCTCACGGGCGGACGGACGCGCGGACGGAGTGGATGCCGACTATTGTAGCAGAGGTCACACGCCTGCGGGCCATATCAGTTAGTGTACGGATCTCCGTACCCAGCATCGGCCGTACCCGTGATCCGTTGGCCGTACCGTGCTACCGTCCTCATATCACGGGTCGTACTCACGGATGCATGACTGGCCCACGAGCCGCAGTCCCCACTCCTCGGTGTGAGAGCTGATCCCCGGTGGCTGTGGTGGCGGCGATGGCGGCGGTAGCGGCGGTGGCGGCGGTGGCGGTGGTGGCGGTGGTGGCGGGTGGTGGCGGCGGTGGCGGTGGCGAGGTTGGGGCCTACCGTACCCTATCTTGACACAGGTAGGCGGAGGTCCATCCGCGAGTACCTCGCAGCCAGCCTGGCAGTGTGCACGCGTGTGGTCGCAGGGGTCTGTGATGGCGACTTGACGTTACGCGTCCGAGTAGTATCCATGATGGCCCTGTCCTTGGTAGGTGCCGGTAGGTGGGATGCGGAAGGACTGGGAGCAATCAAGCTGCCGGAGGATAAGGTTTGCGCGGGTGCGGTACGGTACGGTGCCGTACGGTACGGTGCAGTGCGAGCGATGATGGTCCCCCCGGATGCGGGGGGACAGGTAGCCGAGGTAGGTTTCGCATCTGGTGGTCGTCAATCTGCCGGTGAGGGACGGAGGTGGGGGAAGGGAGCTGCCCGCCGCAACGACAGGCAGCCCATCGCAATCAAATGCCGGGAGCACATAACAGCGGCGAAGAGGGGACCGCAGTGCGTTGGGCAAGCAAGGGTGTTTTCCAGGACAACCTGGGAGGTTTGCTTTGGATTTGCGGTTGGAACCAAACGCAGAAATGTCGCATCTGGATCTGCTGACGCTGGCTACGGGAGCGTGCACGCACTGCGATTCAGTCAGCTGCCTGCTCAGTGCGGCAGGTCGGTCGTGCTGCCGGAAGCGGACGGCCACATACAGGGCAGCGGGTCCTGCGTGCCAAGTGCGTCCCGTACACGGTCCCCAGTGTCGTGCATGGCCCCATTGCCGTACACTGCTTTCGGTTAACACCGCATCGGAAAACGTGTGCCGCCGTGTGTGTATGGAGACGGCAGCGCCCATGCTGCGTGCGTGGTGTTGCTGCAAAGCTGCAACCAATGCTGAATGATACCGTTCGGTACTAACGAGCAACGTGGTCGGTAAGCAAAGCAGAAAAAGCGGCCATTTCGATGTGGGTCAAATGCCGGTACATACCGTAAATTGATGCGGGTCTAGCAAGTGCTGAATTGCTCATGGACGGGTTGTATACGGTAATCTACAGGATGGCTGAACGACTGCGTGGAAACGGTATCATTACAGCGGACCCCTCGTGCGCAACGGGATCGATCGAATGAACATCGGTGCGTGCCTGCCGCCGGTGTGTTGCATCTCGCGTGCGAGTTGGGGCCAGGACCCGGGGCCGCCGGATAGGTACGTAGCTGGATGAACTACACTTGCTAGTTGGCCCGGAAGGGACGCTGATTCCGCGGCCTGGTGGCCCGTGGCTGGGTCTCTGTTACCTCGTTCATTCGCATCTGGGAAAATGACGTATTTGAGGAATGACGTACTGGGGCGGGCGGCCCGGCGAGCGCTCAGTTGCTCCATCTTGCTCATGACAATGGGCATTGTCGGTGGGGCCTGCAGGGGGTTCAATTGAACCAGATAAGACAAGCTGAGGCTTGCCCTCCTATACACCTACCGCTGATCCCTTTGTAGTCCGCTTTAACGTTCATGCATTCATACAATGGGCGGCATAGGCCAGGTTACCGGTATGGGGAGCAGCAAGCAAGTGCGCAAGGTCTTGCTGGGAACGCGAGGAGCGCGGAACTGCGGAACCGAAACGCCTCGGGCAGGGTCGTTGGAGTTCGCGTAAGTACGAACGGGGCCACGAGAAGCAAGCGTAACATTGGCTCAGAGTCAACCTCGAGGACGTCTGTCCGCAATCATGCAGATTTACGGGTTACTCTTTCTTAGTCAGCCCTTGTCAACGATTGCAACCCAGCAGGAACAGCTCTACCGAGTGAGTTCGAGCAGTCTCGATGACTGGTGATGATCTCGCCAAATGGATGGAGTGCTCACGAGAATAATTTGGGTTTCTTATGTGGTTATATGAGGCTTTACATCATTATCAAGGGGTTTAGGGTTGAGGGTTTCAAGGAGGACCGCAGTGGATTGCCCCACAACGCTGGGAAGTCAGTCAGCCAACCAGCGACATAGCTACGTTTAAAAATGCGACAAGCAGCAGCAGCGGCATCTCAATCGGGCCAGCAGCGCGGCAGCCAGCAGTCCTCGCGCGCTCGACCCGCCCGAGGGACCCGCCCGAGGGACGAGCGCAGCAGGGCCGCGAAGGTTGCTGCCCGCGGACCTGGAAGAAGCGTTCGAGAAGCTTCCCGACGCCGCATATCAGCTGCTGCAGTTGTTGAAACAGAATGAGCAGCAGCAGCAGCAGCAGCAGCAGCAACAGCGTAGCCGCGACCCTGAGCCGCAGCCGCAGCCGCGAGGGCGCTCTTCCGCGCCTGGCAGCTATCCATCAGGGCCGTCCGCAGCTCACGTGCACGCCCAGTTGAAACGCTACCTGGATGTGATTTTGGATCTAGTTTCGTATCGGCGTGTTCCAAGAACTGTTCAGACGATGGTGGTGGCGGCTAGACACAGCGGCCGGCGCCATCTTGCACAACCGCCTCGTCTGCAGCGCCCTGTTGACCCTCCACGCGCTCTCCTTCGATGACTCACCGCCCGGGTCGGCCAGTTCCAACATCGCCGACATGGATGGCAGCATCAGCAGCATCAGCAGCATCAGCCGCTTGCTTGCGCCTCGGCCGTATGGGCCTTGACAGTTGCCATGGATTACACAACGCCGAAGACCTTGAAGCAAAGCCCAATCCCCGCAAGCGCCGGTGTCGCAGCCTCATCCGCCGTCCGCCTGGCTCTCGCCCCCTGCTCCGAGTGTGCGCTCTTCGGCACTGGAGCCGCAGCCTCTGCGCCGCCAACACCGCGGCGCGGGCCGTCCACGGGCTGCTGCCGGTGCCGACCTCACCATCGGAGGGACAAGGCCTGCCCCATGCCGCGGCAGTGCTGAGCGCCCAGCTGATCGAAGTTGTTTTGGCGCTTAGGATCCCGGTCCAGATTACCCTGAAAACGTACGCGTTCGACGAGGGCAGGCTGCCTCCGTCGTACTTGGACGAGCTGGTGGCCGCGCTGGCGGACAGCACCTTACTGTGGACCACGCGACCTGGGCGCTGCTCACGGGGGCGGAGCTGCTGGCGCCGCCAACGGCTGTACGACACCCATATCCGCAAGCTCAAATTTCATTTTGCCCCAGCATATCTCTAGTACGCGGGCATATCCGGTTCTGTCTGTCTGCTCGTTTGCCGCCCCTACCTTGCGTGAGCTGAGCTGGGGTGCTGCTGCTCCTGCGCTCTGTATGCCGGCGACCCACCACTTGAATCGCGGCCGCAGCTTGAACGACCCAAAGGCCTCCGCGACCAATGCTGCTGCTCTGGAGCATCATCTATCTCCTGCTCAGTAATCCATCATGGACTGCCCACTGACCCTGAACGCGGCGGCGGCCCCGCTCCTGCTGCTGCTGCTGCTGCTGCTGTCGCAGCCCGCGGACGTCACCCTGCCTCTCCTCTCCCAGGAGCCGGAGCCACCTGCACCGGCGGGCGCCTCACAGCAGGAGGCGCTGCCCAGCAGCCCGGCTATTGTCTAGTCCACCTTGAGCGCTCTCCTCGACAGCGACAGCATCTGCAGCCGCAGCAGCAGACACCACCCTCACCGCTGCCGAGGTCAAGCTCGCCGCTGGCACCCTAGCCTTGTTGCACTCGGGGCCGGCGTGGCTGAGGGAGGGCTCCTCAGCCACACGTGCCGACTGCACGTGGTCATCAGCACAACCTCGACAGACGGTTGAAAGCAGAGGATTTGAGTGGCCCACTGTCCGGCAGCCACGGGACCTCCGCCGGGATTGAGCCCCATGTACAGCCACGGGACCTCCGCCTCCCCGCCAAGATGGAAGCTGTTGTGGTACAGGACAACCCTTCAGCCCTCTGCCGCACCAGGGCCACCTATGCATGTCTGGTTGTGCTGGGCAACACCCTGAGGGGCAAGCTTCGTGTGGTTCAGGGCTCTTGGTGAGTGTGTTTAGAAGTGCAACCCGCCCGGTGAGTGTGTGGGAGCATTACCGGGACAAGCTTGCTTGTATCCAAGCTGTGTGATAAAGACAGTGCCAGGGGCCGTGCAGTCGTTGAACGAGTGATGCTGGTGTTGTGCCCCCTGCACCACACTTAGGGATGGGTAATGGTGCGGCGGCACTTCCCGCTTCACCCCAGCACGTGGTGGCGGTGTCGGGCAAATCCCACGCAACTGGGGTGCGGATGGGGACACAGTCCTCACCGGGATTGTGTATGAGACAGTCGGGGGTGTATGTGGTGCCGGAGGACAAGTGCCTGGATGCATGTACTGCAATGGGGCTCTCTAATCTTGAGCCCCTGTTTACAGGCTGTAGTGGTACGGAAGGGTGACAGTGAGCGGCAAGAAACAGCAGGGCACCCTTGTGGGCTAACCTTGTGGGCTAAACCCCGACCATCTTTTACGCTATCCCGTTGAGGACTGTGTCCCCATGCATCTGCGCCCCCGGTTATGTGGGGTTTGCCTGACGTCGCCACCATGTGGTGGGGTGAAGCGGGAAGTGCAGCCACACCATTACCCACCCCCCAGTGTGGTGCAGGGGGCACAGCACTGGCATTGCTCGTTCAACGACTGCACAGCCCTCAGCACTGTCTTTCTCGCACAGCTTGGATACAGTCTTGTCCCGGTACTGCTCCTACACACTCACCAAGGGCCCGGGACCACACGAAACTTGTCCCTCAGGGTGTTGCCCACCACAACCAGACATGTGTAGGCGGCCCTGGTGCAGCAGAGGGCTGCAGGGTTGTCCTGTACCACAACAGCTTCCATCTTGGCGGGGAGGCGGAGGTCCCCGGCGGGTGGCTGTACATGGGGCTCAATCACACAGGACAGCCGGCCACTCAAATCCTCCGTCGTCCACCGTCTGTGGAGGTTGTGCTGATGACCGCGTGCAGTCGGCACGTGTGGCTGAGGAGCCCTGCCTCTGCCACGCCGGCCCAAGCTTGACCTCGGCTGCCGCCTGAGACATCTATCATGGCTGGCAGCAGTGCGTGTGGCTCAAGGTTGTTAACATCACCGGTTGCGGCGGCGGTCGAGGCATCACAGGCGCCATGAAGAGCTGCAGAGGCAGCGTCAGGCGACGCTTGCACAGCCGCCAGCGCCAGCCCCCAAAATGCTGGTGCTGGCCCTGGCGCTGATGGTCCCCCGGTCCCAGGTGGCTGCAGGCCAGGTGAGGAAGCCTCCGTGGGGAGAGAGGGGCGAGCAATGGAGGGTGGGAGGCGGCAGACTCTGCGAAGACCGGTGGCGGCGGAGCAGCAGCTCGCAGAAGCAGTAGCAGCAGCGGCGGCGGTGGAGCAGCAGCGCACAGAAGCAGTAACAGCGGCACCGGCGGCGGCGGAGCAGCGTCAGGCGCCAGCCCCCAAATGCTGGTGCTGGCCCTGGCGCTGATGGTCCCCCGGTCCCAGGTGGCTGCAGGCCAGGTGAGGAAGCCTCCGTGGGGAGAGAGGGGCAGGCAGTCGCCCAGCCCCGCCAACGGCTCCCCATGGAGGCATCCTCACCTGGCCTGCAGCCACCTGGGACCGGGGGACCATCAGCGCCAGGGCCAGCACCAGCATTTGGGGGCTGGCGCCTGACGCTGCTCCACCGCCGCCGCTTCCGCTGTTACTGCTTCTGTGCGCTGCTGCTCCACCGCCGCCGCTGCTGCTACTGCTTCTGCGAGCTGCTGCTCCGCCGCCACCAGTCTTCGCAGAGTCTGCCGCCTCCCACCCTCCATTGCTCGCCCCTCTCTCCCCACGGAGGCATCCTCACCTCGCCTGCAGCCACCTGGGACTGGGGGACCATCAGCGCCAGGGTGCTGGCCAGCACCAGCATTTTGGGGGCTGGCGCTGGCGGCTGTGCAAGCGTCGCCTGACGCTGCCTCTGCAGCTCTTCGTGGCGCCTGTGATGCCTCGACCGCCGCCGCCACCGGTGATGCCTCCGCTTGGGGAGGCACCGGCACAGGAGCCTCTGCATCCCGCTGCACCTAAGCCTCCTGCTGCGCCTGAGCCCGCCATCGCTCCTCCGCAGCTTGCAGCTGCTCCTTCAGGGCGCGCAGCTGTTCCTCGTATCTTTGCCGCTCCTGCTCCGCTGCCGCTGCGTTCTTTTGCTGGTTGCTGCTCCTCCGCTTCCGCCGCATCCTTTGCCGCTGCTCCTCCCGGGCGAGCTGCTCCCTCAGCTGGCCACGGTACACCTCCACGCCCTTGCGGAACCTCGCCCAGGCATCAGCCCACTTCTTCTCAGGGCTGAGGTCGGCGTCCGGATCTGAAGAAGTTGACGAGCTTGGCGCCGAGGCCGGCTTGGCGGCCGGCGGCAGCAGGTCAGGCGGCCGGGTGTGGGGCTCCACGCCAATTGCCACCAGCGCGGAATGTTCGGGGCCATCAGCAGGCAGCTGCCCTGGCTAGAGAGTTCACAGCTGTCACTGTGTCGTACTGGTGCATCCATAGCTCTGTCGTTGTGATGTATTGGAATTGGGTACCGTACAGGACGGCAAGGCGGATGCTGTGTCATGTGGAGGCCCTGGATTGGGCTCACGGGGAATCCGACGTACTTCATGTGTGCTTGTCACCTGTCTGTTTGAGTCCCTGCCTTGTTGTTTGTAATTGTATGATTTTTCTCGCGTTAAATTTGTTGTTGCTTGCCGGGCTGGTGTGTGGGTCTTGCTGGTGTGGGGAGCCTGTGAACGCTGCGGTTCCGATGCTTCCCTTCGCAGCATGCAGAGACCTCGAATTATTGATGAATGCTGCGATGCTTTCAACGATCGGCCCGCTCTTCGTCAGCCATCGGGCACTCACGGCCCTTGCCCTGCGGATCGGGCGGCTGGCGGTGGACTCCGCGCGGATCTGGAAGGGCATGGAGCAGCAGCAGGAGGCGGCCGCAGTGCCCGGCGGCGGCGGCGGCGGCAGAGGTGGCGGTGGTAGCGGCGGCGGGAACTCACGTGTGGCCGGTACGGCACCGCAATCCCTCAGCGCCGCGCCGCAACAAAGCCTGCAGCCGGGCCGCGGGGGCGGCGGCGGCAGCGGTGGCGGCATCAATCGTGGCGGCGGCAGCAGCGATGCTGCTGGCGGCGGCGGTGATGGTGGCTGAGGCGGCGGAGGCGGCGGAGGCGGCTCAAGCGAGATGGGGGAGCCTCAGGAAGTCTTCTCGCAGCCGCGGATGGTGCCACCCCCGAACGAGATCGTCGACATAAAATCTGCATAAAATCGGTCATGTCCAAGTCGATCTTGGAGATGCTTCCCGCAGTCGGGCTCGCGGACGGGGATGCCGGCCACTGAAGCAGAGTTACACGCCTGTGGGCCGTAGCAGTTCGTACAGGGATCTCCGTACCCGGTACCGACCGTACCCGTAATCCGTCGGCCGTACCGTCCTCATATCACGGACCGTACTCACGGATGCATGGCAGGCCCACGAGCCTCAGTCCCCACTCCTCGGTGTGTGGGCTGATCCCCCTTGGCGGGGGCGGAGGCGGGGGCGAGGTTGGGGTCTACCCTATCTCAACACAGGTAGGCGGAGGTCCATCCATCGCAGCCAGCCTGGCAGTATGCACGCGTGTGGTCGCAGGGGTCTGTGATGGCGACTTGACGTTACGCGTCCGAGTAGTATCCATGATGGCCCTGTCCTTGGTAGGTGCCGATAGGTGGGATGCGGAAGGACTGGGAGCAATCAAGCTGCCAGAGGATAAGATTTGCACCGGTACAGTGCGGTCGGTGCGGTGCGGTGCGGTGCGTGCAATGATGGTCTCCCCGGCCCATAGACTGGGACAGGCAGCTGAGGTAGGAGTTGCATCTGGTGGTCGTTGACCTGTCGGTGAGGGACGGAGGTGGGGGAAGGGAACTGCCGCCCGGACAGGCAGCCCATCGCAATCAAATGCCGGGAGAACATATGGGGGGCAAAGAGGGGACTGTGGTGCGTTGAGTAAGCAAGGGTGTCTGGGAGAGTTGCTTGCGGTTGGAAGAAAACGTAGCAATTCTGAATCTGGGACTGCTGACGGTGGCTACGGGAGCGTGCATGCACTGCGCGATTTAGTTAGTTGTCTGCTCAGTACGGCAGGTCGGTCGCGCCGCCGGAAGGTAGGGGACGGGCACATACAGGGCCGCAGCGCGCGGGTCGTGCGTCGGTGTCAGTCGGTCGTGCGTGCGTGCGTGCGTGCGTGCGTGCGTGCGTGCGTGCGTGCGTGCGTGCGTGCGTGCGTGCATGTGGCGTGCGTGCGTGCGTGCGTGCGTGCGTGCGTGCGTGCGTGCGTGCGTGCGTGTGTGTGGAGATGGGGGTGCCCATGCTGCGTGCGTGGTGTTGCATGAAAGCTGCAAACACTGCCGAATGATTCCGTTCGATACAAACGAGCAACGTGGTCAGGTATCAGGAAAGGCGGCCTTTTCGATGTGGGTCCATTACCGGTACACACCGTACATTGATGCGAGTCTAGCAAATGCTGAATTGCTCCTGGGCGGGTTGTAATACGCATCAGCAGGACGGCTGAACGACTGCGTGGGTACAGTATCGTGACAGCGGGACCCCTCGTGCGCAACGGGATCGACCGAAGGAACATCGGTGCGTGCCTACCGCCGGTGTGCTGCATCTTGCGTGCGAGATGGGGGACCAGGACCCGGGGCCGGATAGGTACGTAGCTGTGTGGTTCATTCAGCTACGTACCTGAATGAACCCCACAGCTAGCTGGCTCGGTTGAGATGCTGATTCCGCGACCTGGTGTCCCCTGGGTCTCCATGAGCTCATCCATTCGCATCTGGGACTGACGTATTTGTGAATTGACGTATTTGTGAATTGACGTATTTGTGAATTGACGTATTTGTGAATCGACGTATTTGTGAATTAACGTAATTGTGTTAGCAAGCTCGCTGGGGCGTGTGGCCCGGCGAGCGCTCAGTTGCTCCATCTTGCTCATGACAATGGGCATTGTGGGTGGGGCCTGCTGGCGTGCTGGGGTTAAATTGATACCCGAAAGACAAGCTGGGGCTTGCCCTGCTACACACCGTCGATCCCTTTGGAGTCCGCTGTAACGTTCATGCATTCATACAATGGGCATAAGTCGAGTTACCGGTATGGGGAGCAGCAAGTGCGCAAGGTCTTGCTGGGAACGCGAGGAGCGCGGAACTGCGGAACCGAAACGCCTCGGGCAGGGTCGTTGGATTTGCGCAAGTACGAACGAGGCAACGAGAAGTTTCACATTATTGGCTCAGAGTCAACCTCGAAGAGGTCTGTGCAGATTTACGATTTATCGTTTTTAGTCATCCCATGTCAACGATAGCAACTCAGCATGAACAGCTCTACCGGGTTAGTGCGAGCAATCTCGATGACTGGTGATGATCTCGCCGAATGGATGGAGTGCTCTCGAGGATAATTTTGGTTTCTTATTTGAATATACGAGGCTTTAATTTCAAGGAGGATCGCAGTGGAGTGCCCCACAGCACTGAGTCAGTCAGCCAGCGACATAGCTAGGTTTGAGAATGCGACAAGCAGCAGCAGCTGCAGCAGCAGCAGCAGCAGCAGCCGCATCTCAGTCGGGCCAGCAGCGCGGCAGCCAGCAGTCCTCGCGCGCTCGACCCGCCCGAGGGACGAGCGCAGCAGGGCCGCGAAGGTTGCTGCCCGCGGACCTGGAAGAAGCGTTCGAGAAGCTTCCCGACGCCGCAGATCAGCTGCTGCAGTTGTTGAAACAGAATGAGCAGCAGCAGCAGCAGCAGCAGCAGCAGCAGCAGCAGCAGCAGCAGCAGCAGCAGCAGCAGCCCTATCACGGGCGGTTCGCTGGCTAGCTCCAAAATACTGCAACAACCCGATATTTTTCCATATCGGCCCCTTTTGTCTCACCGCAATATGACGCACATCACCCGCCTGTTAAAATCCAAAACGGCTTACCCGCCAATCCGCTCCTCCTCAAAATCCGATTTTTCGCCTCATGACGGCTCGTCATCTACCAACTCCATTACGAACGAAATCTGCTTGAAAAATGAAATTAACGGGCAAAAAATCATATCCTGGCACACCTCGACCATCCAAACGAAAACCTCCCTCCGAAACCGGATCCCCGCCGTACACCCTTCCCTTTTACGCGGGCTTAAATACGCCGCCGCGCCTCACTATGAACCATCTCTCAAAACGTTCCAAAAATTATATCTGTTCCTCACAACTTCCTGCACACCGTCGCCAAGACCGCCGGCCCAGTCCACGCCGCGCGCGCACCTGGCCGCTTCGAAGACTGCCCCTGAGACCGAGCAAAATACGAACTCCGCCAAGCACCGCGCTGCTCGACCACCGCAACGCCGACCGCCGCACCTAAGACAAGTCCGCGACATCGATCCCGCCCGACCGCCCACCGCTTACACCGCTCAAGCTTGCCCAACGTCCCCACGTCGTTCGACTGCAACCGACGTCCCAAAAACGTAAGCCCTACCGCGACACGTGAAACGAGGGTTACGGGCTCCGGGGTTGCTAGGTTGCATGCGCACTAGGCACGGTAGCTAAAGTCACCTGATGAGGCCCTGGCAAGGCCGAAACGCGTCGTGACGTGCCTTGCCCTATGCTCTGCGCACTAGCTGCACTTGCACCTTGCACTCCGCGAGCACCCTAACCCAAATCTTTTATTCTCTCTCTCATCGCCCCCAACTAGAGGCGCATTCAGTAGTAACTTCGGTACGATTACTACGCGTCAACCGGACTCACTAGAAACTCGCCTGGTACCTTTCTTTTCTGTCTTCGCCTCCTTTACCCCTTCACCATACCCGGACTGCTTGACCACCTGCCTACCTATCTTTGCACTACTGGCCCCAACCCCGACGAGGTTTCTCTCACCACCAATACCAGCAGCAGCAAAGCCGTGACCCTGAGCCGCAGCCGCAGCCGCGAGGGCGCTCTTCCGCGCCTGGCAGCAATCCATCAGGGCCGTCCGCAACTCACGTGCACGCCCAGTTAATCATCTACCTGAAGCGCTACCTGGATGTGATTTTGGATCTAGTTTCGTATCGGCATGTTCCAAAAACTGTTCAGACGATGGCGATGGCGGCAACAGCGGCGGGCGCCATTCTGCACAACCGCCCCCTCTGCCGCGCGCTGTTGACCATCCACGCGCTCTCCTTCGATGACTCACCACCCGGGTCGGCCAGTTCCAACATCGCCGACATGGATGGCAGTATCAGCAGCATCAGCCGCTTCATCAGCGGCTCGGCGTTATGGGCCTTGACAGTCGCCATGGATTACACAACACTGAAGACCTTGAAGCAAAGCCCAATCCCCGCAAACGCCGGTGTCGCCGCTGCAGCCGCCGTCCGCCTGGCTCGCGCCCTGCTCCGAATGGGCGCTCTGCGGCACTGGAGCCGCAGCCTCTGCGCCGCCACCACCACCGCTGCGGCGCGAGCCGTCCACGGGCTGCTGCCGGCGCAGACCTCACCATCGGAGGGCCAAGGCCTGCCCGATGCCGCGGTTGTGCTGAACGCCCAGCTGTGGCAAGTGGTTTGGGCGCTTCGAATCCCAGTCCAGATGACGCAGCGAACGTACCCTTTCGATGAGGGGAGGCTGCCTCCGTCGTACTTGGACGAGCTGGTGGCCGCTCTGGCGGACAGCGCCGTACTGGACCAAGCGGCCCGGGCGCTGCTGACGGAGGCGGAGCTGATGGCGCCGCCGCCGGCTGTACGACAGGGTGACGTGGCAGCGGGCGGTACCACTGCGGCTGCAGAGGCGTTCTACGGCATGGCTCAACAGCGGATGCGCGGATCGAGTCTGTCAGACCATCTGGGCATCTTGAGCGTTTTATTGAAAGCGCTGTCGCGACTGCCGCGGTCATCCTCAACCGCCGTACGGCTGCGTACGGCCTTGTCGGCCCACGGCGTGCAGTACCTGGTGCTGGCAGCGGCGGTGACGGCGCTGCACGCCGCAGATGGGGAGACAACGTACGGCGTGCCGGAACAGATGCTGTACGGCATGCACCAAGTCATCATGGGGTCTCTCAGAGCCCTTGAGCCTTCTGCCAGGTTCCGCCTCGGCCTTCTGCAGCAGGAGCCGCCGCAGCAGCAGCCGCAGTTGCAGCCGCAGTCGCCGCAGCAGCCGCAGTCGCCGCAGCAGCCGCAGTCGCAGGCAATTGACGCCGCTGGTCCGGCCCTCCCGGAAACGGCATGCAGGGCGCTCGAGCTATTGCTGCACGCGGTGACACTGTCAACGATTGGCCCGCCCCTAGTCAGCCATCGGGCGCTGACGGCCCTTGCCCTGCGGATCGGGCGGCTGGCGGTGGACTCCGCGCGGGTCTGGAGGCGACGGGAGGAGGAGGAGAGGATGCAGCTGCAGCAGGAGGAGGAGGCCGCAGTGACCGGCAGTGGAGGCAGGGGTGGCGGCGGCGGCGGCAGCGGCGGCGGCGTGAGCTCAAGCGGGAGCGGCAGCACGGCAACGCCCGGTGGTGGCTGTGGGCTGATGAGGGGGCGTTCGGAGGTATCCTTCCAGCCGCGGATGGTGCTGCCCCGAGGCCCGATCGTTTCCGCTGCCAAACACGCCCTGAAGACCGTACATTCGCTGCTGTACGACAGCGACAGCGCCGTCACTACCACACCCGCTGCGTCTGCAGCAGCTGGCATGTTGGTTGCCCGTTGGCGGTTGACCGTTGACATTCTGGGTCATGTGGCGTGGTGGCTTGGGACCGGAAGTGTGGAACGCTTTGCCCCCCTGCTGTGGCCTCGGCTGTCGCCTGGAGAGGCCGACGGCGGCACACGTGGCGGCACACGCGGCGGAGAGGGCGGCGGCAGACATCACGGGCCAGATGACGCCGGTGATGACACGTCCTCTGGCGGCGGTAAGCGGTGCGGTCAGTGTTCGTTCTTGTGGGCCTTACCTTGTTGTGAGCCTTATCAGGAAATGGTACTGGATGGAACTGGGTACATCGTATGTTGCTCGGGTCGTACGACGTGTACGACAGTGGAAGGGGCTCTATCTATCCTGGGGGTCTCCCCTTTGCTCAGTTCACACAAACGGGTATTGCCCTCGCTCATCAGTTTGGCGATTGTCCACTGTGTGAGGAGACGTCATTTTTGTTTAATCCGCTTACCCGCTGCATAACCCTATTTGTTGAAGATACTCCTCACATCCAGCTACTACCGGCTGCACCGGTAATTAAACCCCTAGTTATTATAAAAAGGGGGGTGCATTACTGCTGCCATTGGGGAGTTTGGGACAGCCCTTTTTCGGTCATCTGGAACGTGCTGCATCGATTTGTGCTCCATTTGCTTGTCGACGCGATCGGATGCCGCAGGCGGCATTCCGCGCGCCGCCGCGCCGCCTCCACTGCGGCCGCCGCCGCCGCCAGACATCGCGGCGGCGCTGACCGGCGGCCTGCTGCCCGCCCTGGAGCGCCTGCTGCGTCGCGCCTGCCGGGACCCATCGGGCCCGGAGCGCCGCCTGCTGGGAGCGTTGCTGGAGGACGCGACGTACCCGTTGCCGTACCTGCTAGCGTACGGCAGTGACCGGCAGGTGGCGTCCTTCGCGGCCACACTGCGCAAGATGCGCCGCCGCGGGGGCAGCTGCGAGGACCGGGACTTGGACCTGGGGGTTGTGACCGCAGCGGCTGCCGACGGCTCCCTCGTCGGGCCGGTTGGCGCGGGATCGGATGCGGTCGCGGCACTGGTTTCGGAGCTAGATATTGTACTGCTGGCCAACGGTCGTATGGCGCTGCTGTCGTGCGCGACCGGCCATGCGGGCAGGCGCTGCGACGCGGAACGGGCAGCGGACGACGACGCGGCGGCGGCGGCGGGGCTTGGCGGTGCGGTGACAGTGACGTCGCCGCTGCTGCCGCTGCCGCCGCCGCCACTGCCAGTGCAGCGGCTGGCGGCGGTGCTGTCACCCGCGATGGAGTCCGTGTTGCCGCGCGATGCGGCGAAGCTGATTCGGGACTTCGAGACGCTGAGCGCTTGCGATGAGGCGGAGGCGCCTCCGGGCCGGGACGACGAGGTATTGATCGGAAGGTTCCGGAATATGCTGCACATGCAGCTGAATTGGGCCTTCGTTCGCGCCGCGCCGGCGCTGTTGGCTTGGAGACAGGCTGCGACCGCCGCTGCACGCAACTCGCCGACCGCAGCCGGCGACGACGACGCAACCCGTGGCACCGGTGCTGTTGACGACGACAGCCGCGGCTCCGGCGGCGACGGAGGCGGTGGTGGCAGAGTCGATGGCGGACCCGCTTCCATCCCTGCAGACTCCGCCGCGGCGGGGCACGCCGTCAGGGCCGCTGCCGCCGCCGCCGCTGATGCCGTCGATCCCGTCCTCCGTCTGCGCCGGGGGCAGATGCTGTCGGTGCTGGGCATCGGCCTGAGGGTGCTGCAGGGCGGCGGCGAGTGGCGCCGTCGCGGCCTCTTCCAGGCCCTCGAATTGAGCTGGTGCCGAGTGCACCTGGCCTCGGCTCTGATCCTGGTGGCGGATGGGATGCCCCGGGACGTGCGCGATGCGATGGCGGCGGCGAGGGGGCCATCCGCCGCAGTCGCCGTCGGCGCCGCACCCGGCGGCTCCGCTACCCCCGGTGGCGAGACGACGTCGGCGGCCCGGCCTGCGGCGGCGGTCCCGGCGGCGGCGACGACGCCTCCACAGCAGCCTGTGTCGTACTGGCCCCCGGAGCTCGTCCGCAGCCTGGCGGCGGACCTGCGGGCATCGGGCAGCGACAACGAGTGGGAGGTCCTGGCGATGGAGGTGGAGGCGCTGGCGTCGCGGCTGAGCCGATGGGCCGTCGCGTGTCTGGCGGCGGACGAGGAGGACAGCAGTGGCGACGACCTGCGGGCAGTGGCGGCAGGGGGCATACGGGCGGAGCAGCTGCTGGCGTCGACGGCGGCAGCGATGGCGGCTCGCAGCCTGGCCTCCCCGGCGGATCTGTCCTCGGCCCTGCGCACGTGCTCCAACCCCGACTGCACCAACCTGGAGGGCGACACGGAGGCGGCGCTGCGGCTGCAGGCCTGCGGCCGCTGCCGTACAGTGTCGTACTGCAGCCGCGACTGCCAGACGGCGCACTGGCGGGCAGGTCACAAGGCGGAGTGCGTCGTCGTCATCGTCGGGCCGGTCGGGACGGGGGCGGCGGAGGCAGCGGCTCGGGGTGCCAGGCGACGGTGGGCAAGGCGGCGGCGGGGGTCGCGGGGCCTTTGACGGGAGGGGTTGTGAAGGTGGGAATGCAGTGAAGGCGGATTCGGGGCCGGCGGCGGGTCCAGGCTCCAGGGGCGGGACACCGGTATCTGTACGACGTCGAGCAGGGGAGCTGACGAGCAGCTTCATCAAGCAATCCGTGTTTGTGTCCGCGGGTGGCAATCCAGACAGTACGGCGACCGTACGGGACCAGTCGTTCAACACCTGGGGAGGAGAGGTTTGTGTCGGGGTTCTGTCCCGAGGGGATGGCTGGTGGGTAAGGCCTGAGAGGGCTGGTAGTCATGGCCAGGGTGCGTGGGGATCCATGGCTCCATGCAAAACAAGACGCAGGGGATCGTCAAGCTGCGTGGTTAGCACTGTCGGTTGGTCGGTTGGGACGAGCAGCCTTGGCGCACACTTGTCTGGAACAGAGGAACACGACACAGGTTTCCACAGCACTGGATGCAAGCATGTCGTACTCATCGTAAATATTTACCTCACACATCTACGCTAGGTAAGGTCATTTGTGTGAGTTTTTGCTTTTAGGAAACGTGGGAGTGGGGTCAGGTTCAGGTTGTTAACGTGGGGAGTGGAGTTTACGTGATGGGGCAGCATACCGAAGCCTTCCTGCAACTGCTAGCCGCAGACGGTGCTGGACCGCTGACTGGCCGCAGCCACAAACGCCGCTCTACAGTTCGCTGCAATCAATGTGTACGGCACTGTACGGCACTGTCATCCTCATCGACATCGTGTCAGTACCAGGTGCCCACACCTAGGTCGTAATAAAAGGCATCACGTGTATGTGTCAGGCACCGGTGGTGCTTTGTCCCGTTGCGGTTCCCGAGCAGATTCAATCTGTGG
Source organism: Eudorina sp. 2006-703-Eu-15 (assembly GCA_003117195.1). Classification (NCBI taxonomy): domain Eukaryota; kingdom Viridiplantae; phylum Chlorophyta; class Chlorophyceae; order Chlamydomonadales; family Volvocaceae; genus Eudorina; species Eudorina sp. 2006-703-Eu-15. The sequence goes on along the minus strand of BDSI01000062.1, from coordinate 394,772 downwards.
TTGGTACTGGTGGTTGTACGGCAGGCGATCATACGGTCGTTTGGGCTGCTGTTTATGTGGCAACGCGAGTGAAGCTCGACGTTGTTCTCTTTCTCTCCAAGACCGAAGCGTGAGCTCATTGCCTTGCTTCCGAGCGATAGAGACAGCCACGGGCCATGTCACGTGACAGGATAGGAGGGACCAGACGCCGTCCCTGAACGGCGCGGCGATGCCTGGCATTCAGCACAGCTATTGTCAGCAATGTCAGCAATGGGGGTATGTCTCGCTTGCGCGGGCAGGACCCGTTGCAGGTAGGGAATCCGGTGGTAGGCTTTCGCGAGCCTGACTCCTCAGCTAGGGCAGCGGACAAACAGGGCTGAGCGAGCAACCCAAGTGCCCGTACCAGTGCCCTCGCCGTGCCGAAACCTCATTGGGGCCTGACATACGGCAATAAAAGCGCTGATGTCAAACGCGCTGATGTCATATTGCGTGTACAGCATCGCGAGACATTTATCATGGCTGGTGGCGGTGCGTGTGGCTCAAGGTTGTCCTCACCCGTTTGGCGAAGCAAGGGTCCGGTTATGCGCCTCCTAGTTGGAGGAGACAATGGAGAGTACGGAGTGTACAGTAGGTAGGGCCTTGTACGGGTACGCACTGTCCCAGGTGTTGATTGGGGAACCGAAACACATACACGTCCTGGCACGCACGCAATTGCCCACAGAGGCAGCAGTCCGTACGGCGCTGTGTACGGCGATGGTGAGGACAGCGCGTTGTTACTGTGCAAGGTGCTGCTGGATTAAGTGCTTGTGTTGATGTGTTACCGGTGTGGTCGCGATGTGTTACCGGTGTGGTCGCTTGCTCATCATTCCGTACTTGCAAACGTGCCCCGCATTAGTAACAGACATGCAGATGATAATCTGCACCGCACACGCCAAATGTACGTCCTCCGCGGTCGTAGGGAGTTAGACCACACAGTCACGTGCAACAAAGTATATGACCTCAGTTGATTGGTCAGTGACGGCCAGCCCGCGCTATATGTCAGTCCTTGCCGCCCCACAGCGTATCTATCTACATGTATGGTACGGCAGAAGCGGCATACATCTACATGGTACGGCAGAGGCGTGTACACGGTACGGCACGACAGCAGCGTACCTCCTCAGCCCGCCCAGCCCAGCCCCGTCACGGACAGTTGACCTGCATGCTGCCCTGAATCTTTTCACCGTTGTCGTCATCATCTAGCGGCACTCATCTAGCGTATGCTCACCCCATCCTACGCACGAACCCATCCCAGTCTTCCAAACCCAACCACCGATCCCCACTTCCCTCCCCAGCCTCACGAGCCTCCATTCAATCCCCGTCACGGCCGTCGGAGGCCCCCTCTGAGCTGGAGGAGGAGGAGGCGGAGTCGCTCCACCCCGCGTGGCGGCCGCCGCGTCGCACCCGCCGGGGCACCGCCACCTGTGAAGGGCCAGCCACCGCCACCCCTGCACCCCAGCCCTGCCGGGTTCCCCCCCGCCGCCCCCGCAGCGAGACCACAGCCACCGGCGTGCCATCGATCCGGATCACCTGTGTACGACAGCGCGGTAACGTATATCAGAATTGTGGTATGCTGGGCCCATCGGCCCCAACGGCTTCAACGGACAGCAGCAGATCCAATTAACGGACATACGCCTATAACGGACAGCAACAAACGCGACAGCATGAAGATCGATATTTATTCAGTGTCATCGCAGTGTTTGTATTCATTTGAGTTCAGAACGGATCACACGGCGGCGAGCGCTCTGTATTAGATCGATGCTGTTATAACCCAGCGCCTACATGCTGATAACGTCCTAACCAATTGCAACAGCCCGCCCGCCCATGCTCTTCGTTAAGACTGTTGTCGTACCTGCCGTACAATGTCGACCGCATAGCTCCAGGCGCTCGTCACGACCGCCGCCGCCTCCACGACACCGTACGACACCGCGTCCGGTACGGCGACAAAGTCATGCCCGCCGAGCACCGCCCGGGCCCGTACGAACGCGCTGTCGTACTCGCACCCCTTGCCGCCGCCGCCGCTCCCACCATCGGACCCTTGTACGGCAGCCATCACGGCATCGCCGCAGCCGTCGGCAACGCCGCGCAGCGCCCTGCCGTGGAAGGAGAAGGCCGCCGACGGCACCACCAGGCCGCATCGCGCCACCCGCAGCTGCCCCCGCAGCGCCTCGGCCTGGCAGCGACGGAGGGCATGTACCTGCGTGAGGGGGCGGGGGCAGAACACGTACGGTACCAGACGTCATGCACCTGCGACGTACTGAAGACGTACGAAACATGATACTGACTCAGCCGCATTGTTGACGTTGAGACAGCGCCGGCCATTGAGTTGGTCCCCCGACACCCGCCCCATCAGCGGATCTCATTAGCACCGGTCAGAGGATGCGGCCACGGCTGCTGATCGCCCACCTCCCCGCACCCCGCACCCATCGCAGCTCATGTATACCTCGACCCTCAGTCGCAACACAGCATGTAAGGACGGTCTTTGGAAAAGGCCTCCGCGGATGCAGGGCACCAGCTTTCTATGGTATTTATACTCTGTAAGGCCTACGTCCTTACACATCAGCTGCGGTGAGGCAGCGGTGCGGCAGCTATGAGCTGTGAGCTGTGAGGAGGCCATACGTACAGCGAAGAAGAACCCTGCTGCCTCCCAGGCCCTCCCAATGATCCCGCTGGGGCCTCCCCTGGAGCCCCTTGCACACACCTGCCAGTTGTCTTTCACACACACCTGCCGTACCTTCCGTACCACCCTGCTGGGGCTAACCCCTAAGGCCCCCGCACCTGCAAGAGCGCCTCCCTCCGGGCCCGGCGCTGCGCGGCACTGACGGCACCGCTGCCGTCGCCGCCGGCACCGGTGAGGGCCCGAGGCACCGCCGCCGCCATGGCATGCAGGACACGTAAAGACGCCAGCAGCTGCGCCCAATTGGGGAGTTCGTTGGGGAGTTTGTTGGGGAGTTCGTTGAGGAGTTCGTTGAGGAGTATGTTGGAGGCGAGGAGAGGGTGCCTGAGTCCAGCTTTGAAAGGATTGAGACAGGCGGGGATCTCCCCATGGTACAGGTCGGGATGCAGACGACACTCATAAACCCAGTTGAAACAAGGCGGTGAGGGTAGGTATGGACTATGGAATGAGGAAGGATTGAGGAGGGGGGACTCTAAGGGGATCACTGCTAAGGGGGTTTCGACCCCCACCATCATCCAGACGCCGCAGCAGCCGCACCTGGCCGTGCCGTACGGTGCGCTGTACGGCTTGTACGGCAGTATGCATCCCACCCCCCTGGACCCACCTCGCTCGCCGCTCTTGCATCCTCCGCGTCCGCCTCCTGCTCCGCTAGCTGAGACTCCAAGCCCTGCTCCTCCTTCTCCCTCTCCTTCTCGCCCTCGTCTGCCTCTCCCAGGTCCTCGGGCACGCCCCGCTTGGCCACATCCGACAGCTCCCTCAGCTGCATCTCCAACAGCCCCTCAAAGCCGCCGCCGCCCGCAACGAACACCAGGCACTCGCCGCCGCCGCCGCCGCCACCGCCAACGTCGCCAACGGTGTTGACGCTGCCGCCGTCCACGGTGTTGACGCCGCCGTCGCCAACGGTGTTGACGCCGCCGCCGTGAACGGTGTTGACGCCGCCGCCGCCAACGGTGTTGGCGACGGCGCCAACGTCGTCAACGCTACTGGCACCGTCGACGGCGACATCACCGCCGCCGGCAGCCGCGGGTGACATGGTGCCGACGGCGGCGGCCACGGAGATCAGGCAGCGGCGTACGGCACGCGCAGATTGTCGTACCACCACCTCGCTGACACCCCGGAGCAGGAGAGTGCAGGCGGCCTGTGGCGGCGGACGGTTGGTCAGTTGGCGGCGGTTGGTTGGTCAGTTGGCGGCGGGTGGTTGGTCAGTTGGCGGCGGGTGGTTGGTCAGTTTGCGACGGGCAGGTGCTACAGTTGGTCAGTTGAATGGCGCTCAAGCACGCCACCAAACATGAGCGGCGTGGTTGGGTGGCGTGCTTGCGCGCCCAACCACGCCGGTCATATTATCATATATTCAGTTCATTATTTTGCAGGTAATAAGTATTCGGCAGGTTTTCAGGTCCGCGCGACGGCTTTCTTCTTCACTGAATGAACACCCGATGACGCCCATCGTCCCTCACTTGCCGCCAGGTTCTCATCCTTAATCCCAGCCGAGCGATCCAACGGCGCCAACCGTGACAAAGGTGATAGGGCACCGCCCGCCTGCCTTGCCGCCGTACAATACATACACGCGGTGACTCGTACCTGGCCCGACGCGGCCCGCTGTTCCGCCGAGAACTCCAGCAGCAGCCCCCACCGCCCCGGGCCCAACGCCACCAGCCTCGCCGCCGCCGCGCGCCCCAGCGGCGCCGCCGTCAGCGCCGCCGGACCCGATCGAGACAGCGGCGGCGCGGCGCCGCCGGCGGCGCAGGCGCGCGCGACGTCCTGCTCGTCCAGTCCGGCGACGAGACAGATGCCGTACTGGTGACACAGCTGGGTCGCTATGGAGGGCGGCTGCGGGGGGAGATCCGGAGGGAAAGGGGGCGAAGAAAACCCTGTCGGAGACTCTTGAACCCCTACCCTCCACCGTCCACCCTCCACCCGGGGTGTCCCTCGAAGAGCCCAACTAAACATTGCGACAGCTCCTCGCCCTCTTACCCCCTCCTGCCGGTCATTCTGGGCCCGCTTCGCGTTGTTACCCTCCCACCCACCCATCGTCCTCGCTCTCCACCGCCGCCACCACCATCCCCTCCCCGCTCCACCTCACCACCGCTACCCCCCGCCCCGGGATCACTCACCCGGCCGCACAGCAGCACCAGCCCCACGCCCCGCTCCGCCAGCAGCGCCACCCGCTGCCGTACCAGCTCCGCCGCCGACGCCTCACCCGCCGCGCGCTCCGCCGTCGAGCCCACCCGCACCGCCACCGCTGGATCACCTCCGCCGCCCTCCTCAGCCACACCACAACCTCCGCCGCCATCGCGTCGTCGTTGTCGTGCCCCGCCCGCAAAGGCGATGTCCTCGCCCTCCAACGGACATCCCAGAGCGAGGAACAAGGGGCTGTGGTGAGGTCGGATAGGTGGGGGCGGTGGGGGATAGGTGGGGGGTACAGGAAATTAGTGGGGGCCGGTGCGGGTTGGACACAGACGGAGAGGAAATTCAGTTTTGTTGCAATGACACTCCTTTAACCTGCCAGCGCCACACCGCTTGAGCTCTGCCCCACCTACCCATTCCCCGCCCCCCCGTCCCCCCCCTCGCGCCGCCCGTCATCCTCGCCTGCCTGCCTTTGCAGCAGCACGTCCCCCTTGGGCGCCGGCCCCGCCAGCGGCCCCTCGTGCAGCAGCACCCCCTGGAGCAGCCGCGACTCGGTGGCGGGGGCGCCGGGCAGTCGGGCGAGAGGGGGGTCGTCACGCAGGGCGGCCAGGGCCTGGGGGCGGGAGGGAGGGATAGACATACTCAGACGAAGGCAGGGAGGAAGGCCGGGAGGGATACAGGAAATTGGAAGACATATGCAGACTAAGGCAGGGAGGAAGGCCGGGAGGGAGAAGGCCGGAAGGGGAGTGTTGAAAGGAGGAATGGAGGACATTGGTAGACACCTGATTGAAGCCGCGCTGCCGCCAGATGACCGGCAGAGAGGCCGCGCGGCGGAGCGCGGCCGCGCCGCGGAACGGAATGGAACGGATGTCGCCGCAGGCAAGTAGCCGCGGTGGAGGACACAGTAGAAGACACAGCGGACAACCACTACAGGGGAGGACCAAAGGGGAACCTCAGGCGGCTCAAACCGCGATCCATTCCCGGTCGGCAAAGGGCCGAGGCCGCCACCCACCCCGCCACCCACCCACCCCGCCACCCACCCACCCCGCCACCCACCCAGCACCCACCTGGGCGGCGGACAGCCCTGCAGCCGCCGCAGCCCGCAGCTGCAGCAGCACCAGCTCCTGAGCCGGGGAGGAGCCAGGAGGGGGCGGGCGGCGCGGAATCACATATAACAACCCACCAAAGGGAGAGGCGGAGTGGCGGTCCGCGGATGCTCAGCGTGGTAGGAATCATCCGGGGCCGGGCCCCCTCCCGCACTCCCAAACCCAAAAAGCCCGCAGCCGCTCCCCAGCTCACATAAGGCTCCCCCCCCGCCGAGAGCAACCCCCCCCGCACCGCCTGCCCACCGACAGGTAGAGGACACCGGAGAAGACAGCGCAAACAAACATGAAGAACCCCGGGTACTGGCCCCGCCCCCCGGGTAAGCCACTGGGGTGTCCCACACACCCCCGCCCCCGCCCCCGCCCCCTGCTGTTTTCTCCTAGTCCAACACCACCACCACCCATCGCCCTGGACATGCCGCTTTCACTTCACCCCACTCCCCACCTCCCCCACTCCCCACCTCCCCCACACCCCACCTCCCACCTCCCCCACACCCCACCTCCCCCACCTCCCGCCCCCACCTGCAGGCAGTCCCCCAGGCGCTCCTCCGCGGAGGGGCCCCCCGCCTGACCGCACAGGTGGGTGGCGATGAGCGCGTGGAGCACCTGCGCGGGGGGGGTTGTGTATGGGGGGCTTAGGGTTTAGGGGTTTAGGGGTAAGGGCGGGGGGAGGAGGGAGGGAGATTTAGGGAATTGGTAGCAGCTGCCGCCAGAGTTAAGGTATGAGGGGAAACGACGTCACACCAAGAAACACACCAAGAAGGGCGGGGGAGGGGCTCGCCGTACACATACACACACGGCCACGTGGCGGTGGTCGGGCGCGGGGCCGCGTGTTTGCCGCCCCGGTGGTGGATGACCCGCTCCCGGTCCCTCCACCCTCCACCTCTGCTGGACAGCACCGCAGTGGCTCCACACCGCATCGGCTTCAGCCCTTCAACACCTTGGACCGTTGGGCCCACAACCGACACCGTTGGGCCACACATGACACATGACACGTCATCACAACGAACGACCTCGGCACCAAACGGGTCGATAAAACATGTTGGTCTTGGTCGGTGTAAACGGGCTGGTCGATGAGACAGGCTGCTCCAAGATCAAGCCGAGCTGCCCGGGCTTCGACCCGGCTCGTCTCAGAGCACCGTTACTCGGTTCCCAGCCGGGTATGAGCCATGAGGTAGGGCTCCCTAGGGGGCGGGGTCCGGGCTCACCTCGGCGGCGGCGCTGCCCGGCGGCGGTCCCTCCCGCGGCAGCGGCACGTGCAGTACGGCAGACGGCACCGTACACTGCAGCACCTGGCGTGCGAGAGAGGACAGGCCAGGTGCCGGAGGAGGGGAGGGCAGCGGATGGGGGTTTCCTGCTTCGGCGGGCCGGGGTTGGGGGGTGGGGAGGAAGCGCTGAGGCCTCGCCCCATCCGGGAGGTTCGGCCCTCGGCCGGACCAACATGGCAGCTTGGCAGGAGAGCCGGCAGGTCCGTGGGCCCGCGACTGAGACTGAGCCGAGGGGACTCCACCAGGGACCGCCAAATGATGATCCATCAATCACCGACTGGTGATCACCAAGTAATGATCCACCAACATAGTAACCATTTATCACCGACTCGGTCGCTCTGACGGATACACCTACACACCTACACAGCTACACAGCACAGCGTGGCTTTCTTAGGTCGGACGTTAGTCGTTGGTCGTTGGCCGTTTGAATGGTCGTTGGGAACGGTCGATGTCCAGCTGCAATGCTACGGTCAGATCATCCGGACGTGCTGTGGCACAACTGGGGATTGGGGGTGAGGGGGGTTGGCTGGCAGGCTATGTGGATGATCGCTCTCAAGCCGCCATTCCCCTCTCGGTCCGGCGGACGCCCTCGACGGCCCTCTTTCGAGTACGGCACAGCGGTCACGCTGCCGTACCTGCGACGCCAGGTCGTACTGGAACGTGTGCGGGTGCAGACCGGTGCGCTGATACTGCGGGAGGGGGGGAGAGGGGAGGGAGGGGAGGGGGGGAAGCCAGTTACGAGCCAAGCCCAGCCAGCCCAACGTGTCTTTCGTTGACCGACCCGTCTCTCCCTCTTCTTCCCCGGCCTTCCCGGGACGTTCTCTGGGTTTATTTCTTTTTTTCAATTTAACCCCCTGCCTTCCCCCTGCCTTCCCTCGCCTTCCCCAAGAGCTGCTGTTGCTCCCCCCTCCTGCGCCCCTCATCGGCATCAGGAGGTGAGGTGCTCGAGGGGGTTCCCGGAGGGCTGACCGCGGAGCTCTGCCACCGGCCCCTCTGTCAACCAGGACAGTGCCATCGGCCCCTCATTCCGGCGCATCTACCCACCGGGCAGACGTGCCCGCCCTCCGGTCCCATCCCGGTATGTAAGTTAGGCGGTGGGACCCGAGGGCGCGGATCCGTCGCACCACCTGACAGCGGCGCATCTACGGCGCATCTATCCACCGGCCCCTCCCTCCCACACTGCACTCCTCCTCCTCCTCCCGGCAACGCGGCACCGAGTGTACCTCCCGCAGGCCGGCCAGCACCATCAGCAGCACCCTCTTGGAGGCGTCGCCCAGGGAGGCGCAGCTGTCCTGAGGGGGCCGTCGTCCATACAGCGGGTGCGGTGACAGCAGGGGGAAGGAAGGTCGGGATGAGGCGCGTTGGGGGGGCCAAGGATCCGAGGACTGGCATTCAAACTGCAAAGGGGGTGGGGGTAACGGCCAACAGATTCACTTTAGGGGCTTCGCAACCCTTCACGTCACCCAGGGTCCCGACAGACTTGAATTTGCCAATGAAGTGCGGGATACACCCAATGCCACGGGTATAACCAAAAGCGAGAAGTTGGCTCACCGCGACAAGCTTCAGAATGAGCGCGCCCAATGCATCCCCCGGGGCGTCTGATGAGAGGATTACGTCACCGCAATTTGTAATTGTTGGTTGATTAGCTTCATCGATGTAAAGCTGGTCGAGACCTGAATGTATTCCGTCGACGGTCGGGAACCGCATAACAGTTGGTTTTCCTTTCAATCATTACGGGTAGCATTAATACACATGTGTAATTTATTCTCAATTATGTTGCACATCACACGAGACATCTCACCGTGAGGTCCTAAACCAACCGACATGGCTAACTCATGTCCGCAAATGCTCGCTACCGCACGCTGCAGATGTGCCATCGCGACGTATCAAAAGCATGGAAACGGTGTTACCTACGCTTGGCCACTCTTTCCATACCACACATAGCATCCATCACACGGGAAGCATAGGGCCCGCACTCAACGTGTGGTTTCAGAGTCCAAGGCCAGTGACGCGCCCGTGGCGACATTTAAAGCTGCAGGGCATCCGTAAATGCTAGATCGAGGCTTGTTGTTTGAGACAGTACTTGCAATTTCAGATTGTCCGCCAGGGATACGAGCAAGTACTTATTCACCACTGCCTACAACACTCGTGCCCAACACACAATGATGCTCATGCAGCAGCGTGTCGTTTCGGCTGGCGTGCGCCCAACGCGCCCAGCTCTGGTGAAGTCGCTGGTGCCTGCTGGTGCGTCGATGGCGTGTGTCTTGCAGGGCTCCATCTTTTCTGCGCGATCTCGTAGAGCGTAACTTGAAAGCACTATTCTTGCGGACAGGTGCTCTTCGGCGGGCTCCTCTGGTCGTTCGTGCCCAGCAGGTGAGAGCCACAGCTTCACTTGGCCACTTGCACCAAATCCGGACGAGCACCTGAGGACCGCGCGATTTTCTCTGTGCCCAAACCCTTATTTACAGGAGGTTGAGGTTGAGGTCATTTCGAGCAGCAAGCGTGATCTGTTCCGCAAGTAAGCGTTTGCGTTGGATCTGTGGGCGTCGGGCTCTGTAAGGCACTTTCCGGTAAGCAAGCAGAGTGTGACATATCCCCTCCATGTTTCTGTTTTTGCAGTGCCGTTGCTGCGGCAGCTGCGATGCTTTTGCCCGCTATGGCGGCAAAGGCCGATGATGCGACTGGGGTCGCGTCGTCGCGGATGAGCTACTCGCGCTTCCTCGAGTACCTCGAGATGGGACGTGTCAAGAAGGTAAACAGTCTTCCTGATATTTTTGGCCAAAGGATGGTGGAGACCAATACGAAATCAACCCGATTGACCTGGTGGGGGTACGGGAAAGTTCTCCAGTCCCCCCTCCTCCCCTTGCCGTTAATACGGCCATCATTTCCGCGCCATGTCGACTCCTGCTTCCCTTGGAAAGCACCTGACCCGACGTTTCATCATCTCAAATCCACATGGCGATCATCCGGGAGGCAACACAATCCGTATGGCGCCCGCGGCCCTAGCTTCCAAACCAAGCCCACGTAATAACTGATCCCCACTCGACCCGCCCCGCTCTAGGTTGACCTGTACGAGAACGGCACCATCGCGATCGTGGAGGCGGTCTCGCCCGAGCTCGGCAACCGCGTGCAGCGCGTGCGGGTGCAGCTGCCGGGCACCTCCCCCGAGCTCCTGGCCAAGTTCCGGGAGAAGAAGATTGACTTTGCGGCGCACGCCAACACGGAGGACGGTGGCGCGGTCTTCCTTAACCTGCTGGGTGAGCAGCAGCAGTGCGGGATGCAAAAGAGCATTAAGAGCAGGGGCGCTGGGGGCCCAGGGCGGGGATTGCGTTCCTGGAGAGTCAACGAGCTTGGGGTTGAGTGGTATGGGAGGTGCTGGTTAAGAGAAACTTCGTCAACGACCATTTATTGGCGGCCCGAAATGTCGTACAGCGACACCCAATTCACCGGTACCCGCAGCACGAAGTGTTCAATGGGTGCTGGTCTTTAGGAAACGGCGGAGGAAGGCAAGCCAGAAGCTTCGGAAACATTCTGCATGTTCTGTAGCGCACATACTCCTCCTGGCCGTGTTGGGGCTTGGTGGTGAAGTATGAAGACGATGGCTGCCTAATGGTGTCCGTGATTAAAGACACAACGAGTCGACCATGCCCCCCAGATTCCCCGACGCCGCGGCGTTATCTGACCCCCCGTCCCCGACCCCCCCCTGCTCCGTCCCATCCCCGACAGGCAACCTCGCGTTCCCGCTGCTGCTGGTGGCCGGTCTCTTCCTGCTGTCGCGCCAGAGCCAGGGCGGCATGGGCGGCCCGGGCAACCCCAACAACCCGCTCAACTTCGGCAAGAGCCGCGCTCGGTTCCAAATGGAGGCCAACACCGGGGTCACCTTCTCCGATGTGGCGGGTGTGGACGAGGCCAAGCAGGACTTCATGGAGGTGAGCGACCGGCTGTGGGTGGGGCAGAGAAGGATTGCATTGCGGGACAGAGAGGGGGATGGGCGATGGATATCGGGAAGTTGAAGGGGAGGAGTCAACAGCATGATGAGGGAGAGGGGCGATGGCGTGAAGGTTTGCGGCTTTGGCGGCTGTAAGGTGCGGGATCGGGGCCGGTGGAGGTCTTGATCATGGGCGGTAGGGGGTGCGGATTGTCTTGGTCGCATTGGAGCGGCTTGGCTGAAACCAGACCACTGTGTTCAAGCAGGCTTTCCCGTTCTGTCGAGCGATGGCTTGGGTGCATGTAATGATTACGGATTCATTCCACGGGCGCCAGGTTCCCTCACACTTGACATGTCGCTCTGGTGAATCGATCACTCGCCCTCGCGATGCAGATTGTGGAGTTCCTGAAGCGCCCGGAGCGGTTCACCGCCGTGGGTGCCCGCATCCCCAAGGGCTGCCTGCTGGTGAGTCAATCATCATCAGAGGCGTTGCTGCATATGGCATCCCTACCTACCACCGCATCGGGGTCGCAGCGCAGGGTTATCGGATGCCACGGTGATTCCATTCTCCCTTCAGAATGGGTGGCTGGACCGGACTCCACTCAGGTTGTCGTCTTGTTCATGCGGCTGTGATCGTGATGACACCCCTGTCCTCTAGGCTTCGCGGCACAGTGACACGCTGCCCCGGCTCCTCTCAGAAGCAAGCGATAGTCCGCGTACTGCGTTTGCGATTCTGAGTCCGCCGTTGTGTAAGACCAGCATTATTACAACCCCACGCACGCTGACCACACGCTGTCGCAATGTGACGATGCGCGTGCAGGTGGGTCCCCCGGGTACGGGTAAGACGCTGCTGGCCAAGGCCATTGCCGGCGAGGCCGGTGTGCCGTTCTTCTCCGTGTCCGGCTCGGAGTTCGTGGAGATGTTCGTGGGTGTCGGAGCCTCGCGCGTCCGCGATCTCTTCAAGAAGGTGAGGAGGCGGGCGGGAGGAGGGGGCGGGGAGAGACCGGGTGGTGGCCTGTTCCGGAGGTGCGGGTAGGAAGGGGGACAGGGGCAAGCACAGCAGGGGGGAGTGAGAGTCTGTAGTGGCGCGCAGCATGGTGGTACATGGCAAGCATCATGTAAATGACTTGTGGTGTTTTATGCCAATTGAATTGTGGCCACAGCGTGAGCGTGCAAACGTGGCACTTTGATCTATTTTCAGATCAAAAGCATTTTTCCTGCATACCGGACACCGGTGGCATTGTTTCAACTTGACCGCAATGCTCTTCTGTGCCATGCACACACAGGCCAAGGAGAACGCCCCCTGCCTGGTCTTCATTGATGAGATTGACGCGGTTGGCCGCTCCCGCGGTACCGGCATTGGCGGCACCAACGACGAGCGCGAGCAAACCCTGAACCAGATGCTGACGGAGATGGACGGCTTCGAGGGCAACACGGGCATCATCGTCATCGCCGCCACCAACCGCGCCGACATCTTGGACCCCGCCTTGCTGCGCCCGGGTCGCTTCGATCGCCAGGTCTGTTATCTCGCCTCTTCCCCGTCTGAAAGTCGATCTGACCTTCTGACTGGTTGGGGTAATTCGACGATCGGCCCTTGTCGTTGGAGAAACAGGGGCATATTCTCGCTTCGGATACCAATGGGATAGATCTCCGCTGAATCTGCTTGCCAATTCTCCCGTGAGGAGGATTGAATCCGCGTCGGATCGGTATGTCCATCGTATGTGGTTGTCGGTTTGCTCGTGTCAGTTCGGTTTGCGCAGATGGGCCGCACCACAAGCGATCCGAATCCTTCACCCCTCCCCGGCTCATCTCCTATTCCACGGCTACCCTGGTGTGCAGGTGACTGTCGACCTGCCTGACCAGAAGGGCCGTCTGGAGATCCTCAAGGTGCACTCTCGCAACAAGAAGCTGGCGGAGGATGTGGACCTGACCGAGGTGGCCATGCGCACCCCGGGCTTCGCGGGCGCCAACCTGATGAACCTCCTCAACGAGGCGGCCATCCTGGCGGGTCGCCGCGGCCTTACGGTGGGTGGCGGTTCGGGGTGTTGTGGGTGGGTGGCTGTTCGGAGTGTTGTGGGTGGGTGCCGGTTCGGGGTGTGGGTGGGTGATAGAATGGTTGGGAAGTGTTGAGCGTGAAGACTCGGTTGGAACCTCTTCGGAAGCCATCCAGTGGAGGTGAGGTGGACGAGACTCGGTGGAGGTACTGTGCACCCTTGGATGGTAATTGGTCAAGACTGTTGACCAACACACTATGTAAATCGCACGGATTTATCCATCATCCTTCCTGATTTATCCTTGATTTTAACTATTCCTGACACGCGCAGGCAATCACCAACAAGGAGATTGACGACGCCATTGACCGCATCGTCGCCGGCCTGGAGGGCAAGCCCCTCGTGGACGGCAAGGCCAAGGCGCTGGTGGCCTACCACGAGGTCGGCCACGCCATCTGCGGCACGCTGCAGGCCGGCCACGACCCGGTGCAGAAGGTCACGCTCATCCCCCGCGGCCAGGCGCGCGGCCTCACCTGGTTCATCCCGGGAGAGGATCCGACGCTGGTCAGCCGCAGCCAGATCTTTGCGCGCATCGTGGGCGCGCTGGGCGGCCGCGCGGCGGAGGAGGTGGTGTTCGGCGAGGAGGAGGTGACGAGCGGCGCCGCGAGCGACCTGCAGCAGGTCTCGGGCATGGCGCGGCAGATGGTGATTAACTACGGCATGTCGAACATTGGCCCCTGGTCACTGATGGACCCGTCGGCCATGTCGGGTGACATGATTATGCGCATGCTGTCGCGCAACAGCATGAGCGAGAACCTGCAGCAGCGCATCGACAACCAGGTCCGTGACATCGCCACCCAGGCGTACGCGGTGGCGCTGAAGCACATTGAGGACAACCGCGAGGCGATGGACCGCATCGTGGAGGCGCTGATGGAGAAGGAGACGCTCACTGGCGACGAGTTCCGCGCGATGCTGGCCGAGTACACCACCATCCCCGAGGAGAACCTCAAGGCTGTAGAGGCGCAGCGGAAGCCCGCGATGGCGGCCGCCGCCACCCGCATTGAGCTCTGAAGAAACCGGGAGCTTGACGCTGATTGATTGATTGATCGCTGGAGCTTCTCTTATTGGTCAGATTATTGAGGGCGGGCGCAGCTACTGAAGCCCCGCGTCGGAATCCGCTGTTTGGTGCAGCGTTCGGCAGCTCGGGACGTACATCGTCAAGGGTCGAGCGATGACCTCGTGGGAGTATGAACCTGGGCTCGCGAAGCGGCTGCGGCGCAGCTTGAGTGGTGGCGTCTTTTGCATGTCGTGGATAGGTACGCCAGCGCAGCGAAGCCGTGTCGCGCAGCATGTCCCCAGGCCGGATTGATTAAGGAAGAAATCAGGAGGATAACGCGGTCCTGGCGGCAATCAGGATCGGGGGAGCTTGGCAGCGAAGGAGTGAATGTGGTAAGGTATTCCCGTTGAAATGCCCACATGCACACCTAGGAGGAGGAGTGTATCACCATTTTGTGGTTGTACCCAACGGGGCGTTCCACAGGTGCGCTTGCCGTACATACGGTGTCGGGTTGCCGTACAAGCAACTGCTGCGCCGTTGCCGAGAGCGCGTTGTCAGCACGTTGACTTCTGGTGTTGGTTGCGTGTTATGCATGTGTTCCTGTGTCCTTGGTATACTACGTTTTACAATGTAATTCGTTCCTCGTCGCGTTTTTTGTTGTGATCGGACATTTAAGAGGCGGTGCACGCGCCAATGGCGCTGCCCGTGCCGCGCGGTGGTGTATCTTATACCTCCCTGTTGTCGAGTGTGGTACAGACTAAAACATGACGAGACCGGAGCGCTGTGATGTTTCAGGCGACAGGCAGGGCTGGTGAATGGCACCAGAGGAAATGGCTGGGTCAGCCGTGACCTGCGCTCTGGCCCCCATCGCACCGTGTTGCGGTCAGCTCTTGCTCGTGTGAGTGCCGAGGTGGACGATATCGTTTGCACGATTGCGGGTCGGTCGGTGCTTACACAGCAGCAGCGGCTTTGTATTATGATGCAGCAATTGCACTGCGCGTCAGTTTGGAGAGTTGAGTGAAAATTTTCCTTGGCCTCATTCATGAGAACGGATGTAGGCCGCCAGAGCGAGAGGGAGCTGCAACTAACATCGTACGCACAAGGCAAGGTCAGGTTGTCATGTGCGCGCTACCACATATGTTTATTGCCGCATGACACCTGGCTGCCTGGGAGTGATGAGGTTGCGGATGAGACAGATCGGTAGGACGGACGGGGGGATGTAATTTCTAAAGTCGGTTCAGTAGGCCGCCATAACCACCTCCTTAGAATGCCCGGAAGTAGAACAGCGCTGGTCGGGTTTCTATCTGATTGCATCGTAAAACACCGCAGCAAAGACGGAAGATGTGGACACATACGGGGTTTAATCCGGTGTTGCAAACTCGGAGGACTGCTGCACGATTCAGACCGGTGATTGGCGGACCAGTCTTTCCCTGTTTGGCGAATGTCTGTACCAACGGCACAGACGAAGCTGCAGCGGTACGGAACGACGGGCGGCACCAGCTACAGTCGTGCAGCAGGCAAAATTACCACAAGGCCACGACTGGGCGCGACGGCAGTAGGGCATCCCTTCAACAATCGTTCTTAGCGTGCCTCAGAACGACAACCGGTAACTAACTGGGTGTGCGCCACCTCCCTGCAATCCCCAAACATCAGTTCGCTCAGGACTCGCGACCCAGCAACCAAGCCTCTCAAGCGCCGACACTTCGGAACAACTATCGGTATCCAGCACAACTGAATAAATGTCGTTACAGCGGACCCCAGTGGGCCAGGGCAGGCCCCACCATAAGGCGGCAAGACACCTCCACACCTCAACGCTGCGAATAAAAAACACATCGGGCCATTTGACCCCACCCAGACAGACACTGAAGCAAGCAGAGGCGCACAGCGGGGCAAAACTACCAAACGGATAGGCACAGTAAAGGGCGGGACGAACTGCCGTCTTTACTTGGTTCAAATTACACAGTGACATCAAGGTTCAGTGGACCCCGCGGATCATCTGTGACAGCCGCAGCCAGCTACGCATCACCCGCTTCCCTCTGGCCCTGCCAAAACCCGCGGTGGTCGCTCGGTCCCCGCCCGAGCGCGCCCGCCGGCGTTATGAGTCTTGACGAGAGCAGCGCTGCTGCCTTGCACCCCACGAGCGACCCCACCCGCCACACGGGTTGCGGACTGGGGGGCAAGGCAGCAGCAGCCGTTGCACCGTGCAACAAGGAAAGAACCAAACCCAGGAACGAGCCCGGACATGTCGTGGTACCGTATACACCGCTGATCCCTCTGGGGTCCGCTGTAACGTTCATTCATTCATTTGTGTCGGTGTGCCCCATGCATCTCCAGTCCCACGTGATCAGTAGCGGCCATCCATGTCGGGGTGCAGCTTCCTGAACAGGCGGCCGTTCCTTTGGCAGGATCAGCATGCCGGCGGCTATCCTCAATCAAGGATGAAAAGCGTTCCTCCTGGGTTAGGTCCTGGGGGGTGGGGGGCCATCAGCAGGGCCCTATCTCCTAGGACCGCCTCCCCACCCCCCAGGACCTAACCCAGGAGGAACGCGCGCGTTCCTCGTGCCAAGCAATGGTGCCGACATGTTGATCCTGCCCACAGCAACACGGTTCCCTCACGTCAGCCGCCCTGTGTGGTGTGAAGGCACCCTACCTTTCGCCCCGGGTCCCTGTCCTGGTCCGGGTCGGGCGGGTCTCTTAGCCAACACCCTGTCACCCCGGGACGCCACAGCAAAGAAACGCACTCTCGCCCCCGTCCGCATCAATGTTTGGCACTGCCGGGGCTGCGCTGGGCCGCGGCGGCGCAAGAGTCGCCACCGCCGCGGCCCCAGTCGCTGCCCCACCGGCGCCAGTTACTTGCATTTTGCCTGCTGTAGGGGAGGGACGAGGGAGGTGGTGTGGCGAACGGTTTTTTTTTGTTTGTCCCTGGGGCACAATGGCACAGCCGGGGCCTCTGGGATTTCCCATCTGAAGGACTGGTACATGGTAGGGGGCTGGTAGCTGGTACAGAAGAACGCGCGCCATGGCACTGCACCAAGGCGCAACCTCTTCCGTCCTCCCTCAGGGAAGCGCCCGGGGCACTCGGCCTCGGGGGGGCTAAATTGAAAAAAAGAAATAAACCCGAAGAACGAACCTCGTGGGGCATCGGGGGCCATCGGGGGCCATCGGGGGCCATCCACCCGGCCAAGAGCCGACCCACGGGCCCCGCGGACCGTAGCCCAGCACCACGTGACAGCAGCGAACGCCCATCGAACCCCCCGAGCGCCATCCCCACAACGTCCGCCGTTTCCGCCGTGGCTCGGCTCGTGGCTCCTCTCCATTCAAAGTTCATCGCTGCATCAAAGTACACTCTGGCTTTCCGTGTGCCGCTTTCCGTGTGCCGCTTTCCGTGTGCCGCTTTCCGTGTGCCGCTTTCCGTGTGCCGTCTTCCTTTCCCCTGTGGCACTCAACGGTGCATCCCCCTGACCCACCTTCAAGGCAGATGTTCGGGCTGAGCGGTGATGCCAGCGCCGCCCGGATCAGGCTGACGCAAGGGACACGATGAACAGGGCGATAGGGGACACCCGGGGTTCAATTCATATCGGAACTGCATGAAATCGGGGAGACCAACCGAAGCACTCCTCTATTGAGAAGGGATGTACCCCTAGATCCCCGTGTGCCCGCACTCACCTCGGAAGCAGCCGCACCACCTATGAGTCCGTGCTGCGCCGCCGGTGCGACGGCCCTCGACACCCGGCGGCGGCCCTGCCCCCGCCTCCGTCTCCGTCTCCGCCGCTGCCTCAGCAGCCGCGACAGGGCCGCGCCCTGACCCCGCCGCGGCAAGTCCGACACCCGGGCTGCGCCCGCGACTCTCGCCGCCTTCGGCGGCGACCTCCGCGGCACCTCTCCGAGTGGATGAGGCCCCACTGCTCTCCTGCGCCAGCTCGGCGCCTGGCGGATTGTGCAATGACGCGAGCGACTCTCGTTCCGCCTCGTCCAATGCAGGCACAGGGTCCTCCCCGGCGGGCGATGCAGGCACAGCCGCCGGCCCGGGCGATGCAGGCGCATGGTCCGGATCCCCCGCTGCGTCAACCGCCGCTGACACAAGCTTTTGAAGGGCCGCAGCGGGGCGAGATCGCTGCAGCATGGCGAGCTGGCCCCGAAGCGACCCCAGGTAAAACATCCAGGCATCCCGAAGCAGCAGCGACTGCTCCGAAGCACTCATTGCTGCACTACTTGATGTGGGGTCGCCAGCAGAAAGTGGAGTAGGGTCGTTTGGGCCGCCGTTGGGAGTCGGCCCTCGCTCACGACGCCTCTCGGCCCCTTCAGCGGCGGGCTTCGTGGTTACCCCGCGGGCAGAGGAAGCCGCACCGGTGTCCCCGGCGATATCTGAGTCTGCGGGGTTTCCCGACGGAGGAGGTGACAGCAGAGCAGCCCGGGCGGATGCAGGTGACACAGCCGCCGCCGCTGTGGGCGATGCAGGTGACACAGCCGCCGCCGCTGTGGGCGATGCAGGTGACAAAGCCGCCGCCGCTGTGGGCGATGCAGGTGACACAGCCGCCGCCGCTGTGGGCGATGCAGGTGACACAGCCGCCGCCGCTGTGGGCGATGCAGGTGACACAGCCGCCGCCGCTGTGGGCGATGCAGGTGACACAGCCGCCGCCGCTGTGGGCGATGCAGGTGACACAGCCGCCGCCCAGGCGGTCGATGGTGACACCGGCTCCTGGTCCGCCGCTGCCCCTGCACCAACCGCTGGCACAGAAATTTGGGGTCCCGGCGTCGGCCTGACTTGCTCCAGCATGATCACCTGAGCACTGAGCGCCCCGATGTACTCCATCCCTTCATCGCGAAGCTTCTTCACTTTGTACAGTGCGCTGTTATTTGCGACCGTTGATGTGGGTGCCTGCTCACCGGAGCCCGGAACAGGGTGACAAGGCTGGCCGCTTGGCCCAGCGGCCATGGCCTTATCGGGTCTTCCGAACCCTCCAAACACGGGGCGGTCGCCCAGCTCCTTGATTCGCTGCATTAGGACGAATATCACAGGGGGGATGTCGTCCAGCGACGCGCCAAGCACGGCAGTCGGAATGAAGCTGGAGATGCTGGACGAGCTCCGCATCCGCTTTTCCCACTGCTTGAGACGCTGATCATAATTCATACGGGTATATGACACCGACGTGCTATTTGGCGGCTTCCTGACGCCTACGATACACGGCGGGTCGTCAGCATTGAGCCCCCGACATGGCTCTGCAGCGAGGACCATTCCTCTTTAATCTGAAGGTTGCTTGAAATGGTCTACATGTATGTGTGGTCTCTCGTAATGGCGAATCCTTGCCTGTTTCACATTTTAGAGTCTAAAGACATCAACGCATGTATCGTTTAACACATGCAAGGGATTGCGCCTTGCGGGGGTGACTGTCTTGTGACGTATATGGGACGAAATGTATGTATGTAGAATGTATGTTATGGGACGAAATACCCGGATTCGTCGTTCGGTATGCGGTCATCGTGCGTACCGGTATTCATCCATTCCTTACAATTCTATGCAGCTTGGCTTTTGACTGTCAATTCTATGTAGCGTCAAAGTATTGTTAAATGAAGATTGGAAAATTCCTGTAAGTTTCGGAGCGTGCTGCCCGGCAACACAGGCCACTCTCATCTTCCTTGCTGGAAGACTCTCATCGCTCTGTGTGCGTCTCTCTCTATCTCTCTCTCTCTCTCGTGTGAGTCTCAGCCCGTGTCCATCGCGGCCTGCTCCTCATCTGCGATCAAACAAGCAGCACGGTACGGCACGGTGCAGTACGGTGGTACGGAACATGTTCTTGGGCCCTGCTGGCGCCCGTGTTATGTGGCGCATTGTCTTCATTCTCATTCTTATGCATGCCGTACACTCAACGCGCAGATGTGGTGTCACCGGCCTGGGCACTGAGAAGCCGGTTACCGCAGTTGCTTTCAGGCGCACAAACAACACAGGCATTGCCCGCGCTGCACACCTGCGCTGGGAGCCCGCTGCTGCAGCTCGGAGTCTCATTCGCCCCTACCCCACCCCACCTGCCACTCTAATTTGCCCTACCCCTCCTGCCACCCTTCCCTGACCTACGCCACCTGCCACCCTGCCCTACCCCTGGCCTGCCCCACTTGCCACCCTACCCTGGCCTGCCCCACCTGCCGCCTGCCTGAGTTGCTCCGCCCTGGCCGCCCTCTCCCTGCAGCCCTGCAGCCACTCCTCCTTGAACCTCTCGCGCTCCGTCTCGCTCAGCCGAGTCAGCACCTCCACCTGCACACGAGAGGGGACAGGGGAGGGGGGGTGAGTCTTCGTCCATGCCAACATCAGCGGTTATCCGCTTTCTGCCTTTTTTTGCGGTTTCGCTGTCTTTACTGACATAGGGAGTGAGTATTGATCAAAGGGGGTGCGTGTGAGTATGTGAGAAGTGTGACTGTGTGAGCATGTGTAGCGAGGAAACATTCCCTACAACCAATCCAGCGCGGCGGAATGCTTTTTAATGGTAAGTGATGGCTGAAGCAAGCCGGCGACGAAGTTGACCAGCGACAGCGGATGGTGGGGGCTGCGACCTGCAAGCCGAGGGGGCCACGACGACAGGGCCGCACGGCAAGGGGGGTTTCCGCGACGCGAGAAACCAACCTGGACCCTAGAACCACCGGCGCAAGGGTTTGTTCGTGGTACCGCCCGTGGTCTCGTGCTCAACTATGGTAATACTCGCCCATCCACCCAATCATGCATCCATCCATCCATCCACTCTTCCGCGCTGGAGTGGGCAGCCCCCAGTAACCCTGAGCCCCGCTGCGGTCGGACCGGGACCCCGCCGCCCAGCACCCCCACAGACCGGGTGTGCCCGCGTTCGTTTTTCGGTTTTTTTCTTTTTTTAAATGTAAACCCAACAGACCCTTCGCCGCCGCGACGCTCGCCGTGCACCGCGTGCCCCTCGCGCCGCCGCTGGTCCTCCAGCGACTCCGACTCGTAGCGCCCATCAGTTCCCGTCAGTTCCCCGTCACCCACACGGGACGGCGCCCCCAACCCCAGCACCCGGAACACCCACCGCACGCACGCACCCACCGGCCCCCCTTTTGTCAATAAAGACAGCGAAATCGCGAAACAGTCACCGGCCCCCCCCGCACCCACCGCCCCCCCACACCCACCGCCCCCCCCGCACCCACCGCCCCCCCCGGCTGTTTCTGTTTAACCCCCGGTCCTCACATCCTCCACCAGCGCCGCCCCCCACACACACACTCACATCCTCCACCAGCGGCTCCCCCAGCTCCTCGCGGCGCTCCGGCGACGACACCTCCGACAGCGGGTACAGATCCTTGGTGTGGGTGTTGTACAGCTTGCGGCAGACGAAGCCCGGCAGCAGCACCACCCGGCCGCCCTCAGAGCCGCCCTCGGGGGGCAGCGTCACCGGGTCCAGGGAGCCCGAGGGCAGGAACCACACCTGCAAGGTGACAGAGTCCAAAACACACACGAACACACACCTCCAGTTCTCTTTTACACACCCTCTATGCTGGGCCGGTGGTGGCGCGGCTCCCTTGGTCCGTTGGTGTTTTGTTGTTTGTTCATTTGCAGGTTATTATGGTAATTGTTTGAGTCCTTGGTTTGGGTCGTGCGGGTCTCTTCTCTAAACACACACCTCTCGGCGCGCCAAAGCGACAGCGTTCTTCCGACACCGCAGTCCACTGAGCACTGACTAGGTGGAGCTTTGGGTATATCATGTACGCATACGGGCATATTTTGGGGCACTGCTCTGCCCCTTGCATGTCACGCACTCCTGCTCTGCCTGCCAGCCTACAAACACACGCCCCTTAGTGCAGTTCGTCCTTGCCTGTCCAGTTCCTGAGAACCCCCCGGCCCCGGCCCCGGCCCCGGGGACAAAGACTCGGGATCGCGTGGCGAAGGGCTGGACAGGTCAGGCCATGTTAGGTCAGGCCAGGTCAGGCCAGCAGGTCAGCTCGGGCCAGGACAGAAAAACCATGGCCGCGCACGGCGGAAAGGATGGCGGGGGATGTGGGCACCCCCAGGCTTCCACACACAGGGGGTCGCTGAGGTGGGTTTCTCGCCGGAAGCACATGACACACCGCACACCGCACACCGCACACCTTGATGGGGTGCATGATGGAGTCCACCGAGATTTCATCCAGGTGGTTGGAGAAGAAAATCTGTCGGGCAGGAAGGAGGTCCGAGACCAACGGGGAGCCTCTTTGACGATGAGGATGCCACCGCGCACAGCTCAGTGGCGGCCGTACCTCCCCTGGTGGGGCAGGGGGCACTACTGCTGGAGTCACACCTTAGCTACGGAGTGCCGTACTGGGGGGATGTACGGCGCGGACGTTGGCGCCGCACGCCGCCGAACATGTATGTATGCCCCCAAACCCACCTCAACCCACCTCCTTGAAGCGGCCCTTGTCGACCGGCGCCGACCGCTTCTTGCCGCCACCGCCCGAGGACCGACCGGACAGACGGGCCTGGTAGACCAGCATGTCGGACGTCTTCGCCGCCGGCAGGTCGGAGGCGCGGTAAAACCAGCAGATCTTGACCCGCGGCGTGCGCGCGTTCCCACCCAGCTGTGCGGGGTGGGGTGGGGGAGAGGGAGGAAAAAGCAGGCGGCAGCAGCAGCAGCAGCGCCGATTTAACCTTCGCATTCCCAACCAGATGTGCGGACGGACGGGCGAAGAAGGCAACAGTAACAGCAGCAGCAGCAGCAGCAGTAGACCGGACCGCCCTCCGGGCCGCCCCGGAGAACTCACGCTCTGTACATATCCCAGGAACTTGTCCTTGCCCGGTTCCGCTGCGATCGTAAAACAAACAAAAAAGAACAATTAAAGCACAAACAAAAAGCGAGAGTGCGGGGGTGCGGAGGGGGGTTGCGAGGGTCAAAGGAGGGACGAGGTACCAGCCGGGCTTGTGGCGCCCAGTGGGGTCTGAGGGCACCAAGGTGTGCACCGACCCGCGCTGAGCGGGGTTGGAGGGTTGGAGGGGGGAGGTGACGGCGATGCGGGCTCCTGGTCGAAGACCTCAGGGCCTCCCCGGGGCTGCTGCGGCGACCCCGCGCAATGCTGCGGCGACAAAACGGAGTCAGGGAGGCTGTAGCGCAGGCCTGAGGCCCGAGCTCGGGCTTTGGGCGCCTGCTGTGGCATGAGCGCAGGCTTTGGGCGCCTGTGGCCCGAGCGCAGGCTTTAGCTCGGGGGCTGGGCTGGTCTGGGCTGGTCTGGGCTGGGGTGGGTGCGTGCAGGAGGGGATATAGGAAAGACATACTGAAGATGCGCTGCTGGCAGAGCAAAAGTGCGGGAGGGGAGAGGAGGAGAGCGGAGCGGAGGGGAGCGGAGCGGAGGGCAACGGGGCAGAGCGGAGCTGAGCGGCCCCGAGTACCCACCCTGTACCATCACCATGGAGTAGCGCTGTATGAGGCAGTTGTCGGTGTAGGTATTGCTGATGCGGATGCCCTGGGAGGGCGGACGGCGCGACCACGAGCAGGTGACGGCCGTGACAGGTACGGATACAGTACGGCTGAGTACGGTCGCACTTGTTTATGGATTGTGCGTCGATAGGTATGGGGCATTGTCACGGCACAAATGGGAGTGGAAGTTTAAATTTGGTAGCTGATGGGACCCATGACTCCCAACATTTCAGTAGGGTGCGGCGCAGCAATGTGACTCAACAGGGTTGGTCGACCAATCTCACCGTGATTTTCCGAGTAGCCGGGTCCCGCACCACGTCGGATGTTTCCGCATCTGCATCCTCAACGGCACCGCCTTCATCGGCGTCAAATTCAGCGTCACTTTCTTCTGTCAAATCCTCGTCAGCAGTCTCGGCAGCTGCCTCTGGTTTATTCATATCAAATTTCCTTTTTTGTAAAAATTCCGCAAATTGTCGACCCTTAGACAGCCAACGTGACTGAGGACGGATATGGCCGGGGTCACGGCACGGAACAAATTTAAGATATCTATCTCAAGCAATCGTTGATGATGGCATCGGAATATCTATTCTGTCTTCGCCTTGTAGGGTATTAGGGTTGGCTTCTCTTGGTCCCATAGTTCGGACCAACCAACAACCGATGAACCACCCGCCCTAACCGCGCAGATCGCGGACTGTGGGGGCGTGGAGCGCCTTGCACCCGCACTCCCGCAGCCTTGCAATAGCGCTCCACCCCTGCCAGCATCACCCGACAGCTTCAGACCGTGAGACCGACGCTGTTGACGTTCGTTAGCGGCGTGCAGCTGCAGTCGTCAAAACATGCCTCCCCGCCAAGGCCCGCCAAGGCCGCCGCTTTGACTTACTCCCCAAGTCGGCTCCGTCTGCTAAGTCGCCACTTTCCCGACTGGACACTGGACACCAATTTCCCGATCACATCAGCCTTCTTCTGGACGCCATCGGACTGTTCTGATGTTGTGCCGGTTGTGCCGAATAAGCTCTCCGCTTTCTGTTAACGGACGGAGGCATGAGATTCCGGTAACTGGGATAGCTCCGTCCGGAGATGCACGTTGGGTTTATGAGCCCCCTGGAATCGCTGCCACTGCCGGTTGCGGAACTTGCATTTGCCTCTGATGGCAACGTGCCCCTCCCTTAGGAAAGGTTACGCACGAGTATAGCCCGAGACGATGATCCTTGAGGAAATGTTCTTACAGGTGCTCTGTGCTTTACTAGTAATACCGCGGGTTTTGAGGGTGGCCGGGTGTGCTCGTGTGTCTGTACGGGACTACGGAACTGTTCGGAAACCGGTAACGCACCAACTGAAGCGCAAATGGTACTGAGATCACATTCCAATCCAAAACAGCAGTGCAGCAGAAAGCCAGCTTAGCGTTGCCTGAACAATGACTGTGAATTGTCCGTTTCTATAGATTTCTGCAGCGGCTGCTTAAGGCCGCAATTTCACGATGGAAATATATTATACAACTAAGATTGCTGGGAGGGCCGGCGTTATCGCGGGATGGTCAAAGGCAAGCAACATGCGGAGCTTCGAACCTGCCAGTACTCAGGGTCGCATGGAAGCTACATACCGGAACTTTCATTACTTAACAGGCTCCTGGATATCCTTCTTATCTAGCGGTGGCGCTTAACCCAAACGCGGTCGGCATTTATAACGAGGAGGTGCGTGTGGACTTCCTGGCCAGTACGCAGACGTTGAATGAATAGTGCGTAACGACATGTCTGCACAACACGGTTCAGGGCCGACCCCTTGACCCGAACAACGAGGCAAACATCAAGAATGTCCGCGGCACGGAGTGCGCACGGCTGGCGTGGCACCCTCTGTTGCCGCTGCTCGCTATCGGATGGAAGGATGGTAAGCACGCTCTCCAGCGTTCGAGCTTGTCGGTCAGCTCCGGGCGTCCGGCCAGGCGATGCCCAGGCCGCCCGTAAGCCTGTCACCGCAGGCCATAACACCCCGACTGCCCTGATGACGCCACGCCTCCCAGTCCATCTGGGTCGCTTATGCATGTCCAATCGCGGCCTTTGGCCAAGCCGCCAAGGCGGCCGCTCTTCCCCTGATTACCCTTCCCCTCCCCTCGGCGCTGTCCGCCTCCCTGTTACGTAACATGTCCCGCACCACGGCAGGTGCCATCTCCTTCTGGAACTCGGAGGAACGGAAGCTGGAAGAAGACAGCAAGATCCACCGCAACACGATCAGCAGCATGACGTGGACCAGCAGCGGCGACCGGCTGATCACAGGCGACGAGAATGGCCGCGTAAGCAGCTGCTCGGAGCTGGGCCGCCCGGGGGGGCGGGGCGGGAAGGAGGAAGGCGGATATAAAAGATAAACAGCCCAGACAAAGGGGGGAGGAGCGCACGCCTCGCGCTGTGAGACTTGCGAGCCCTGGCCTGCATGTCTCGCAGCGCTCAGCTGCCGTCTAGGACTGTCACTGCTGCCTCGCGGCCAGCTACGATCGTGGTCAACCTTAACCGTTTTCACTCCAATCGTGGTGGTGGAGGTTGTCCGAACGGCTCCCACCATAGTAATATCAAGTTGCGGGGTATGGGAGGGGGTATTGTTGCCAGGGGCATCACGAGGACTCCTACCGTCGCTGGTGAGGGCAGCAGGAGATGCCGGGGTGGCGCACTGGGATGTACCCACCGGAAAGCAGCGAAGGTTTGAGCGCGAGCTGCCACCTAGGAATGCACGCAGGCGGTCCGGGCGGCGGAGGAGGGGCGCAGCGAGAGGGTCGGGTCGGCAGACGGTGCTCCCGCGCGGCTGCATCCAGCGGCTGTATGGGCGGCGTCCTCGTCCCTTCGTGCCTCCGTAATGGATTGGGCTACGACGCCTCTCCAGTGGCACTGGCACCGGCGCAGGGACGCTCTGCCCCGCTTGGGACAGGCCCGGGGTGGTGGTTATGATGGTGGTGGTGCACACCCCCACCCCCCACCCCGCCCAACCGGGTCTCCAAGTTCTTATACCCCGCCGCCCGCCCACCCCTGATCCCTAGCCCGCCTGGCGATGTCTCCCTTCCCCCTCCCCCGTCGCTCTGGCACCGGCGCTCTGGCGGCAGCGCAGTTTGAAAATGTCTACCAATTTCCTATCCCCCCCGCCTCGCAGATCTCGATGTGGAAGACGGACCGGCTGCTGCGGCCCATCCACGTGGTGGCGTACGACGAGCCGGGGGCCGTGATCCGCCACATCGTGGTGGGGCTGCCGGAGGAGGTGCCGGAGACCAACAGCCAGGTGCGCAAAAGATAACTGAGCCGCGAGAAGGGGGAGGGGGGCAGCGGGGGGTTAGAGAGAAATGCAGCGTCGATTGGATCGCCTGGGCGCTGGAGGGGGAGATGGGGGATATGCCGCCCCGTGACTCCGCGGGGTATGGGGCCCCGAGGGGAACGGGGCGCGTCCATGGCCCCGAGGACTTGGTCGATTGGCTGGGCGGCTCCAATGTGGCTGAGAGCGCTGGCGGGGGCTCGGCCGTTCCCCCCACCCTCCCATCCCTGGCGGGCCCCAATGTCCAATCGCTGGCGCCTTCCCCTCCAATCCCTGACCGTACTCTTTGATACACCCCCTCCCCTCCACCCCTGGCGGGCCCCACCCTCCCATCCCTGGCGGGCCCCACCCTCCCATCTCTGGGCTCTCCTTCGTTGAAACTTCGCCCCATCCCCTTGCGGCCCCCGCCCCTCCAATCCCTGACGCACCTGGTGGCGGCAGGTGGTGGTGGCCTTTTATGTGGCGGACAGCACGGAGCGGGCCACGGTCAAGTGGTGCAATGACCAGGGCTACAGCGGGGTGGTGCAGGTGGGGAGTGGTGGGGAGGCGACGCGAGGTGAGGGAAGGGGAGGAAAGGCGGAAGCAGGGGGAGAGGGCGCAGGGGCGAGGAGTCGGTGCTGTAGCGACCCCTACCCTTATGCAGGTCGCGGGGGAAGAGGGCAGAGGGCGGAACGTACCGCACCGTCCTGCGCCGAGCCGGTGCTGAGACGCTACTGTGCCGTATACGGTTCCAACCCTGCTGCACGCAACGGCACAACCGTACAACCGCGCAACCGTGCGGTTCCACCCCCGCAACCCCGCAACTCACCCCCGCCCCCGCAGGAGATGGCCGAGTCGATCCACTCGCTGATCCACTACCCGGAGCGCGACCAGCTGTTGGTCATCGGGGCCTCCTGCACCCTCAACGTGCTGGCCCGGGACGAGCAGCTGGGCGCATGGGCCATTAGCTCCAAGATGAAGTTCGCCACGGGCACGGGCGAGGCGGCGTCGGGGGCGGGGCTGCAGGTGGGGCGCGGCCAGGGTGGGCTGGGGCTGGGGCTGCAGGTGGGGGGCGGGGCTTCAGGTGGGGGGTGGGGGCGGGGGCGGAGCTTCAGGTGGGCCGGGGCCGGGGGCGGGGCTGAAGGTGGGAGGCGGGGGGTGGGGCTTCAGGTGGGGGGCGGGGGCGGAGCTTCAGGTGGGCGGGGGCCGGGGCGGGGCTGCAGGTGGGGCGGGGCTGCAGGTGGGGTGGGGCCGGGGTGCGCGGTCGTCGGGGCGCGGGTGGGGCGGGTTTGGGTAAGCAGGGCACGGGGGGGGCGTGTGGGGCCGGGGGCAGGGCTGCTGTGCTAGGGGGGAGGGCCGCACGGAGCGCTGCGGGTGAGGGGGGGGGGGCGGTGGGTGTAGGCCCCCCAGGGTCTGCAGCTGCTGGACCGGTGGGGTGAGGGTGACATGCGGGGGTCGTCCCATGACGGTGGTACGGCAGCGGTCCGCGGGGGGGGAAGGGGGCGGGCGAAGCTGAGCTCCGCGCCGCACCCGTTGGGAGGTTGAAATGAAGCAGGGGCCCGGGAGCGGGGCCCCACTGACCCGTGGGTCGGTGCCCTCCGGCATGCTAAGGTCCGAAACCACGGGGCCTAGCATGCGGCTGCGCGGTGCACCCAGCTACCCCACCCCCCCACCCAGCCCCCACCCCCTGGACCCCTCACGGCCCCCAACCCCGTCGGTGATCTGGCAGCAGCGCAGCCTCAGAATGTCTGTCAAGTTCCTGTAACCCAACCCCTTTCACCCACCCACCCCCTTCAGGTGGCCTGGGCCGGCAACCACACGCTTGCCTCCGCCAGCGACAAGGACAACGTGGTCCGCATGTACAACTTCGACACGGAGGACAACTACGTGCTCAACCTGGAGCAGGACTCGGGGCTGGTCAGCCGGGTGGTGTGTCTGGCCTTCGACCAGAGGTGGGAGGGTGGGGGGGAGGGAGGAGGGAGAAGGTTGGTGCGTCTGGCCTTGGACCAGAGGTGGGGGTGGGCGGGGGAAGGGGAGGAGGAGGGAGGTATGGGAGATTGCTGTGTAGGAGATTACCGTAGTGGACGTGGCCGGGACTTTGGGTGCGGGTTCGTGTTGGGGGGGCCGGGGCCGACAGGAGGAAGGGCTTCGCTTGTCCTTCTCCCCTCCCCTCTTAAGTCAATCAGCCAGCGAACACTGCAACCCTCCCTCCCTCCCCGATCCAGCAGCGCAATAAGCACGAATATGTAAACAAATGTCCGATACCCCTCCGCGTTTGGTTTTTCTTCTCTTTTCATCCCTTCCCCCCTCCCCCCAACCCCGCTCCCAGGTACCACCTGCTGGCCATTGGCACCACGGACGGCCGCGTGATGATGTACAAGTACAACGAGCCCTCGGACCGCTCCGAGCCCGTGCTGGACCTGGCCAAGTGCTGGGAGATGCAGCCCGCCTTCTTCGTGAGTACACCTACCAACGCATGTGTGTGTTTAGAATTGCAACCCGCCCACCATGCATGTGTGTGTGTGTGTGTTTAACAAGAAGCCCACCCATAACCGTCCACCATGTGTGTGTAAAAGAGAACTGTGCCGCGATGTGTGCACCACCATGTGTGTGTGCGTGTGCATGTGTTAAGGAAAGGAACCCGCCCGTGTGGGGTTTCCGAAACCAGTTGGTTGCAGGGCGTAGCTGCTCAGCGCCGGTTACGGTCGTGCCACCGGCTTGCCGAGAAGCGCTTGCAAGATGGTGGTGGTGGTTGTGGTGGTGGTCTTCTACCCCAATCCCAGGTCATTTTCGACCACGACCTCCTACAGGACCTCTACAGTTCATGCGTCATCCGTTCGCACCCGCCCCTCCTCCCCGTCTCACCTCCACACCCCCAACTCGTGACTACTTCCCTCTCATCCTGCACCCCCTAACTCTGAACGTGCCTCTTCCCCCCCTCCCCCGCTTCCCCCCTATACCCCCCTCCCCCCCTCCCCCTGTTGACCAGGTGGGCAACCGCGCGCTGTCCATGGAGTGGGGTCCCTTCCCCCGGCTCATGGTGGTGGCCTGCAGCGACGCCATCAACGTGTGCCGTAAGACCATGCTCAGCTACAAGTACAGGGACGGGGTGGCCATCATGCAGGTGGGCGGGGGGGCCCCGGAGAGGGGCGAGGGAGGAGGGGAGGGGAGCGGGATGGGGTATAGGAAATGGGTAGACCTTTCAAGCTCCCCTGAGGGGAGGGGAGGGGGGAAACAGAGGGGGGCCTGGTCGTCATGCAGGTCAGGGGAGGGAGGGAAGAGGAGGGGACGGGGTGGCCATCATGCAGGTCAGCGGACCCCGGGCGGGGGGGAGGAGGGGAGAGGGAGGGGGGGACGGCGAATCCTTCTGGTGGGTGACTCCACCTGGCTCGCGGTCCTGCTATCTTGATTAAGGGGACAAAGGGGTGAGGCAGGGAAGGGAAGGGGAGAGAGGGGAGGCTGCGTGCCTAGCCTACCAACGTCACCCGCTCGCCCACCCACACCTACGCACAAGGATTCCTTCCTTGAAGTTGAAAGGGCTTCGATGGACGTGCGGACGGTATCTGCGCCGCGCCGTTGACCGATCGACATGTTGGCCCCTCCCCCCTCAAGCTGTCAACCAATCTCCTATAACCCCTCACCCTCACCCCCCCCCCCAGGTTGCCGTGGATCGTGTGGTGCTTGAGAACATGGAGGCGACCCCCCAGCGACCCCCGGGTCGGCTGCAGCTGCAGGTGGGGGCCGGGTACGGTTTACCGCTGCAGGGTGGGGCCGGGTATGCGGTACCGCTCGGACCTTGGCTCTGCTACTTCTTCCGCCCCGCCCCGCCCTGCCCCACGTGCGCACCCTCGTGTCGGCAGTGAAACTTTTTTCCATTGTATTGGATTATAGCCCCCCTGAACCCCCTCTCTTATGTTTACCCCCCTCACAACGCTCAACCCCCCTCGCTCCCCCCCTGCCGTCCCGTCCCACAGGACATGCAGCTGCTGGGCCTGGACCTGAGCAAGGGGCTGCTGCTGGTGTGGGACGGAGAGCGCGCCGAGGTGGGCGGGGGGCAGGGGAGGGGGGGCGGGAGGAATGAACATGCGGGACTGAGGGCGGCAGAGGGACAAGGGGGAAGGCAGTGAGCGGGGCGGCGGTGCCGTGCTTCGCGCCATCTGAGCCGCTTGTATCTCCATTCCCGTTCGATTCGCATAAACACCTCGTAAAGTCACGCCCTCGCTCCTCGCCCTCCCTCCCTCCCTGCCTCCCTCCCTCCCTGGTCACGTCAATCAACCCCTCCCCCTCCCCCCCTCCCTCCCCCCTTCCCCCTTTAACCCCTCCCCCCCTCCCTCCCCCCTTCCCCCTTTAACCCCTCCCCCCCTTCCCCCGCAGGTGTACAAGGTGACCGAGACCAACGACATCATGGCCGCCTCCCAGTTCGAGACCACCAGCCGCTGCATGGCCATTAACAACGACTCCATCTACCGGGGCGCGGACAGCAAGCTGGAGGTCGTCAACATGGCAGGTGAGAGCGCACGGGGCAAAGCAGGGCCGGCGTGCCTGCCTGCCTGCCGGGCCCGGTGGGGCCCCCTATTTGCGTACGTGGGTGCGTGCGTATTCGTCCTGATGCTGTGTCACCTACGTCTGGGCACCGCCTTCCCGCGAATCCTCACCCTCCCACCCTCCCCCCACCCCCCGCCGCGCGTCCACCTTCCCCTGGCCACCGTCCCCTGGGTCCGTTCTCTGGTTACCGCTCGTCTTGGCCAGCGCCCGCCCACTCTGACCTCCCCCTCTGCCACGGCCCCCGGCGCGCCCCCCTCCCCCCCAAAGTTTGTACATGCCTACCACGTTACTGTACCCCCCCCCCCTCCCCCGCCGCCCCGGCAACAACCCCGCCCCACCCCCCACCCCCAGGTACGGTGAAGCAGACCATCGTGTTCGACGACAACCACGGCAGCCCCGCCTTCATGGACGTGGCCCGGGACTACCTGGTGTGTGTCACCAACCTCAACTTTGTGCGCATCTTCAAAGTGGCGGGACGGGAGGCCAAGCCGCACGCGGGACCGGGTGAGACGGGGGGGGATGAGGGAGCGGATGAGGGAGCGGATGAGGGAGCGGATGAGGGAGCGGTTGGTTGGGTGGGTGGGTTTAGCGCGGAACGGGCTGAGCGGTGCAAGGAGAAGACTCCAGGGAGGCAGAGGCAGAGGCGGGAAAGGGTCCGGAGGGGGCGGACAGCTGCAGGCGCCGTCGCCGCGCATGCCCATTCGTTCCATCCCACTCCCCGGTTCCGTCCTTGTTACAATCCCATACTGATAGACCCGCGACCGACCTCGGTCCGCATCCGCATCCGCGACCGCATGTGCCCCTCGGAACACACAGCGGTCGTCGGCGGCATCCCGCCCCGCCAGCCTCCGTGTCCACCGTCCCCGACCCCGTTGCCCCCCCGCTGCCGCCCGGACCGCCCCTCTTCCCCCCCACCAACACACCACCACACTTTTATCTTTTACACACATTCACCACACACCACGGGCGGGTTGCATTTCTAAACACACCACGGGTCGGGCGGGTCTCTTATCTAAGCACGCCACACATTCACAACCCCCCCCTCCCCCCTCCCCCTGCCCCCCTTCCCCCCCGTCGCCACCCGCAGCATCCCTCTGCCCTCCCGAGCTCAAGGGCTGGAAGCTGCTGACCGCCAAGGTGAACGGCTCCGGAACCATGGTGGCGGCGCTGCTGGCGGGTCCGGATCCCGGGCGCGCGGTGCGGCTGGTGGTGTGGTGCGGCGAGGTGAACAGCCACCACGTGCACGACTTCGCGGCGGACGGGCGGGTGCCGGTGGGGGTCATCTGGGACACGGTGGAGCCCAAGCTGCTGGTGGTGCAGACGACGGTGAGGGTGGGGGGGAGGAGGGGGGGGGACAAGGGCGGGAAAGGGGGCTATAGGAAATTGGTAGACATATTCAAAGGGAGAAAGGGGGGCGTGGGGCCGGGGTAAAGGGGATGAGGGTGCGGACGTGGGTGAGGGCGGGTGGGCGGCGGGGCAAGGATGGGGTTGCAGACGTCGGTGCGGCGGGGGAAGGGGGGATGTGTGGGAGGTTAAATGAATAGCGCAAATTCAGGGCAAACCTAACACACACGCGGGGTGAGGGGGGATGTCGGATGGGGGATGGGGGATGTCGTATGGGGGATGGGGGATGTCGTATGGGGGATGGGGGATGTCGTATGGGGATGGGGGATCCTGCCTGTCTGCCTGTCTGCCGTGCCTGCCCTGCTTGCCTGTCCGCCGACTCGGTCTGCCTGCCTGGTCATCTGGATGCCGCAGCCCGCCTTCAATGAGTCGGTGGACGACAAGGGGACCGCCGGGGAGTCCCACGGGGCGGACGTGGCCATCATCTTTGTGGACGTGGACAAGGGGGTGCTGCTGCAGGTGCGCTGTGCGCGTAACGTGTGTATGTGTGTTTAGGTAAGAGACCCGTCTGTGTTGCTGTGGCAGGCAGAACAGTAGTGCGTGGCATGCGTAAGTGTGTGTGGGGGGGGAGGGGGGCCTGTCTTTGTTGGCATTAAAGGGGGAGGGGGGCCTTGTGCGGTACAGAGTCACAACACAGCGTTTGTGTGTGTGGGGGGGGGGGAGGAAGGAAAGGTACTGCGGTACATGCAGCAGAATGGGTCCCCTCCCACGAGCAGAATCAGGACACGATGACAGATGTAGGACAGATCATGGTTCAAGTGTAAAGGGGGGGATCCGCCTTGTAACGGTTTCAAGGGGGAGCAGGAAAGGCCGGCGCAGAGGGGGTTCAATATCCTGCAAACATGCCCACCTGCCCCCTCGTGTCCTCCCCCCTCCCCCCCTTTCTCCTCCTCCTCCTCCTCCCCCCCCTCCCCGCAGGAGTACCAGCCCATCCACGCGGGCGGCGCCACCGCCTGCATCGGCTCCGCGGCGCCCTTCCTGCTGGTCAACCGCAAGTGCATGGTGCAGCCCACGCCGGGGTCGGGCGGATACCAGCCCTTCACCAGCAACGTCTCCAAGGTCGCCATGAGCAGCTTCGCGGCATGCAGGTGCGGCGAGGCGGGGGGCGGGAGGGAGGGAGGGAGGGAGGGAGGGAGGGAGGGAGGGAGGGAGGGAGGGAGGGGGAGGGAGGGGGGGGGGGGGGGGGGGGGGGGGGGGGGGGGGGGGGAGGGAGGGAGGGAGGGAGGGAGGGAGGAGGGAGGGGGGGGGGGGGGGGGGGGGGGGGGGGGGGGAGGGAGGGAGGGAGGGAGGGAGGGAGGGAGGGAGGGAGGGAGGGAGGGAGGGAGGGAGGGAGGGAGGAGGGAGGGAGGGAGGAGGAGGGAGGGAGGGAGGGAGGGAGGGGAGGGAGGAGGG